>OX456991.1:602361-1204723 GCA_949752705.1 Callimorpha dominula
TCCGCACACCGCGACCCGCGCTCGCCGCCATTCCACCGCTGCGAGCCGACGCTTGCGCACGCGCCGCGTTATAGCATACCATTAAACATTCGATATATTATCACAAAGTAACCGACCAGTGTAGTAAACAGAACCACTTATTAACAACAATCATATTAAAATTCAGTGTAACAATTTGTACTATAAGTGGTGCGTGTTTCATTAACGTTTTCTCTCACAAATGAACAAGTGCATTGAGTAAGTGGAGAAGGCTGCATTCCAAACCGGTGTCGTTCTTTAATGGACGAGGTGTGTACTACTCTGGTGTGTTTTAGTTGTTATCGAGGGAGGTGACTGGTTCGGTCTTAGTAGATACATACAACTTTAAGCTAACGGAGAGAACGGGTAATTTAAATTCAGTAAACTTAAGTCATAATGTAATAGTGCTGACAAAAAAATAAACGTATTGGTAAGAAAAATGGCTCGCGGAGCATTGAGTGAAAACGAACGCCACTGCTTCGAAGCAGGCGCAAAAAATCAATCAGACCGTCTCCAAGAGTCAGAAAAAACGCTTAGTGATTGTAAATCTAACGGACTGAGAGTGCGCTTCCTGGACGAGGAAGGTAAAACGGAAAGGATGGTCAGCGCTGACGAGGTCGATTGCGCAGTCACGCGGGTCAAAAAAATACACATTCTTAAGAACAGAAGTTCGAGTGAAACCAGCATAATGCTAAGAAATCCTTCTCTAATAAAGAGACGCTCTAACTCTGAACGCCGGTACATTGACGGACTTGCAGATAATCTCAATAACAATAACTGGAATGATAACCTGAACGGCCAAATAAAAACAATTGAGTTCGATAAATCCGATAAGACTGATGACACAGATCAAACCAAAGAAGTAACCGGACAGAGCTTTAAGAAGAATTGTAACGTGTACAGCGTTAACCAAGCAAAAACCTTGACTCCGGAAAAGAAGAAAACTTTACCGCTCACAATGCCTAGGCTAATTGCGCACAAAATACAAGAGAATGGCCAGGCAAAGTCAATCCTACCGGCGGAGGTGTGTCTGTCAGATGGAGCGTCTGGCAAGGACTTTACGGCCCGTGCTATAGGCAGACTGTCGAAGGGTCTAGGCAAACTACTTCGACGCACGAACAGCGTGCGAATAAGTGATCCTGACCCGGTGTACAAAGTGGCGTATCTTGGAAATGTTCTCACTGGATGGGCTAGAGGTAAGTTTACTAGTTATATAAAACTTATATAATGTATTTATAGGATGTAGTATGATTGTAATCCATTTTATTGGGTATGGTTCGGAACCTATGGAACCGGAGAAATTTTGACCAGGTCCATCTAACCTAACATGGTACAATGCCCAGATGAATGATAAATGAATGCCAAATGATTATAACTGTATTAAATGTAATGTAATAAGCTATTAGATAAAAAATACATGTAACATAGTGGCAAACAAGTAAAACAATAAGGGCCCTAAGCAGGTCCCTGCGAAACCCCACATTCCAAGGAGGAATAGATTAAAATTATGTATCGAGTTTGTTTCAATACGAGCGCACGCACTTATTAGAATAACGCAGTGGTTTTTAGCTATGTTATTATGTTGTTGCAAAAAGATTACTCGAACAGGAAATTATCTAGCTAACGATGTATATTTCAATCTCTAACTGAAGTCCCTTTATCCTAAATTACACTATAGTAATGCCGGCGTTGAAAACAAAATCTATATAATAGAATGCATAGTTTTATGTAGTAAGTGTATTTGTATGTCAATAGAATCGTTCATAAGCGAGCGTTGCGTAAGTGGTCCAAGGTAAATCATCCAAGCAAAACGGTCGGATCTCCAAATTAGTAGATTAGCTACAAATAGCAAGTAACGCATTCATTAACGCACAATTTCAAGTATTTAATAGCAGGCGTTGATTATAAACACATAGTTGTATAGTCGATATTATCAAAATCATCTTTTGCAATTATATCATCATCATTACCGTTACTTATTTCATTTAAACCAATTATAGGTATTTTGAATCGGCAGGAGTAGGAGTTAGTCAGAGTTCTTGATAGCATCATAATGTTAACAGAAACACGTTGCACTAAACACTGGAATAAATTCCTTTTTCTCTATTATTTACATAATTGAGTTACTAGTAAATTCTATTTTTCTTTAAAGTTGTTACACACAATTTGTAATTTCATAAAAGATAACAAAACATATGTAAGTATGTACTTATGAATTATTTTTATCGATTCGATCAATTATTATTGTAATTGGCACTAAGTCAAGTCGATAGTTAAACATAAAAGACAACAGCTAAAACAAAACAAGATTAAAAACGCATTTATTTTTCATTCATTTCGGATTAGTGTGGATTCGATTGGATTCCATTGCCATTATTTTATACTGATTGTCCTTTCTTCGAATTCTTATGTAATCGAGTTCTTTTGCCATATAAATAAAGTGAACTTTTAAACAAGTGATGCTTATCAGACATTCATACATTACACGCGTAACAGTACAGATACCACTCTAAATTAATGTACACTAAATCCACCTAACATTCTCATGTAAGTGATTTTGTCTATTTTGTAAATAAATTTCTTGAAACACAACAAACAAGTTCGCAAACTGACATACCTATTTGTGCATACAATTGTTGATAGAAAAACAAGAACATACACTATACAGGAAAATGTCACAGTAAACATAATGTATGTTTGTAAAAATAGATACGAGGGAATTAAATTAATGTGTTATATTATAGGAATATAAGCTGACCCGACAGACCTTGTCTTGTCTTAACTATGAATATTGAATTCGAATTGGTATAATTAATAAAAAAAAAATCCGACCAATGCATCTGTTTTAAACGATATTTGCAGCGCGCATTCTGTCAATCGTGCCAACTGTCATATGACTGACAGTTATGTATGTCAAAAGCGCTGTAGTAAACGTTGTCTGCCGGAACGCAAAAAATATTTTTCTGTAACTCTATCGCAACGCCATCCCCATATGGACCCAGTGGTCCAATTGTAAATCTAAACCTTTCTCAACTCCACCTGAAGACACACAAAAAAAATTATTAATATCTTTCCATCCGTTTAGGAGGAGTTCAGTAACATACACACGCACAAGTTTGTTTATTTATAGGTAACAGTAATTACACATATGTATATATACTAGGAACGCATAACATTCTTTAAACTTTTATTGCTTAAAAGACATTACAAGCATGCATTAGTAGATAAAACCAGTTAACAGTAAAATTGAACAACGCAATTAAGCTAAAAAAAAAAAACAAAAAGTTAAAATTAAACATAATAAAATACTGAGAACTACTACTATTTGACACTGTTTCATTATACATATAACCGAGCCATACTGTCAGAGGACCATTGTAAGTGATTTTCAAGGTGCACGTGCGTACCTCAAATATACGTGGATGGCCCATAGCACGTTGGTTAATCTTAAATTGAAAGTTGTCAATCAGAGGAGCGTCCTTAGAACCATTGGTTATTTTATGTAAAATCAACAAGTCAGAAATGTCACGCCTTCGCTTTTAAATTTGTCATTGTACAATTTATTAACCTATCGTCATAATCAGGAATTAACTTTCGAACCCCATTTCTAATAGTCTCACAAACCGACCCTGAATTGATTCCATACAACCAGCATAGGTGGGATATAAAGGCGATTAAATGTTAAAGGAGTATTCCGGTATATTCCATTGCTGGAGAGTATTTAAACCAATTTGAAGTTCAAAACATTTTCGATTCGATCGTCTGCATAAGCCAAACAGTTACACCTTATTAAATCTAGGAGATCATTAAAAAAAATCCTAATTATTTGTATGGTATTGTTTGGATCATAACATAAATTCACATAATATAAACATAAAATGTAAATCTTTTAACAAAAAAAAAATACTTTTAACATTCCCAAACAAAATGAGCTTGTGTTTGATCTGTCTAAATAGGAGAAGGAAAGGCGTAAATGTGTATAAACATTAAATATTTATAACGAATGGAATGTCGATGTTAATTAGCAAAACTTTCGTTTTAGTAGCATCTGTCATGCGTTACTGTCTTGATAATTGCTAAACGAACATCCGAAACTACGAGTATGTTCTGAACAAGAACAGTTTGAGTTTCTGAACAAGAGTAATTTATTGTGCGACGGTCGATCGAGTTGATTAAATATGTTATGTTATGTTACAATCATTTTTAACTTAAAAAACTAGTGTTTATTCAAGACTAGTTTTTTGAATACAAGCTTTAAACGATTAAAGTGGTTTAACAGGCGGGTAGTTACATCAACATAAGATGTGGAGATTGTAACTTAACGTGTCTTGTTTACTTTACACACACACATTTTTTCCTATATAATATATATATACCTATTAAAAATATTGTTATGTAATCATGCCATAGAAGAGCAGAATAGATGAAACCAGATGGGTGCATTAATTCATTTTCTTTTCGCCGAAAACTTTCTACATCATTAACCAGCGTGTTGATGAAGATGGTGATTGTTTGATGATAATTCAGTTATACTAAAAACCTTATAGTTAATTAGTATCGCTTCGTATTCAAATTGCTATGATGGTAAACATTTCTTAAGGAATTTAATAGTTATTTTGATTTGACATGTCACGAAAAGCTAGTAAATGTACGCATGATTTAAATTCAATTGCTTTCGAATGTCGTGAATACAAACAGATTCTGATCAGAATTGATGTCAGGCTGGACTCGAACTTCCGTCCTCGAGTGAAAGTCACACAGCATCTGTACACAGAATCCCAATGAACTTGCTACTTTTACTTGGATACGAGAATATTGTATTTAAGTTCTCATAAGCTAAGTTAATTATGTATAACTGTTCAAATTACAAAATAAGAGTCACAACATTTTGATGTTTAAAGACACCTTTAAACATTGTAATGTTGTGAGTCTTGCTATATTTTGCGTTGAGTTAATTACTCTTGTAAAATCTCCCGCACGTGTACGCAATTTCCTATTGCCTATTGCATTGTTTTTATAAAAACATACCTAAACCGAAAAATAAAATATGATCTTTCTTTTGTTTAATTTCATAAATTGATTGCGTGTTAAGTCAGAGTTCATGTCGTTACCATATTTTATTTATGTATAGTAACGCAGCAATCTTGTTTTAAGCTGAAAGCCAATTTGACACTATTATGCTAGTGGTTGTCGCTTTTACAGGCTGAAAAGACTTGCTAATGGCAAGATATATGTAGGTTGGTTACTCTTGTTCTCAAACGGATTTCTTCGTACCGAATCGTATCCCGTAGCAATACGGCAAACATAGTCATTTCCATAGAATGGCCTTTTAATATCTTGCCTATTTTCTTCATAGGATCTACGTATTGGAACAAGCAACTTCAAGAATGACTCCCACTCCTGACAATTCCAAAATACCTAGAATTGGTTTAATTGAAGTAAAATATTTTGATTTAAACATTCCAACTGAGTATTCTATCATTTAGTCGTTTTACTTTTAGGTGAAATATCTGCTTTAGAAAGATTTTATTTATGGCTTAAATTAGTGTATAATTATCTTATCAATGACTTTAACCTACAAAATGTTATCTAGTCTTATTAATTGCTAATAACTAAAATATATGTAACTAATCTTGAACTTGAAGATATATAGATAAGACATGTCAGTTTGTTTGGTTTTAAAGTTTTATGGGCTCACCTTGACCTTTTTAGGTTTAAAAGTGGAGGTGGATTGAAACTTTACTGTTAAAATATCTATGTTACATATATAAATAAAAGACAAAGACAAAGTTTGACAGTCGTTTTTTTTTTCTTTTTATGTTTAGCAGCTGTTGACGAGTTTCAGTGTTATCGTTAAAAAAATATGGCACCAATTTTTTTCGTACCTTCAACGAACCTTTATTGTTATCAATACGATCAAATGAATCACGGTCTAATTTTGACCCCTGGGTGACGCCTACGCTAGATAAGTATGTACATTCATGGCCGTAATCTAAAATTACTACGAATACGAATTCATTCACTTCATTCCCCCGCAGTTTCCTCGACGGTTATGGGCACTGCTCCCTATAATATTATCTACGTATTAACGGGAATTAACGCGATCACGAAAAGGTATTACATACCTCTGAATTGCCTCACGTTTCGACCAGGTTGCACTGGCCGTGGTCACAGGCTGACTGGCTCAGCGGTGCAGGCAATTCAGAGGTATGTAATACCTTTTCGTGATCGCGTTAATTCCCGTTAATACGTAGATAATATTATATCATGGAACGCGAAAGTTTAAAAGTTAGTATGGCACTGCTCCCTTCCTGAGGGTTGCAGCGTGATGTTACATAGCCTATTACTTCTCTCGATGAATACTCTATTCAATACAGAAAGAATTGTTAAAATCTGACTGATAGAAAAAAAGCTGTAGGAGTAGGTATAGACTGTAAAGGTTGAAAAGGAAAAATACATTTTTGTTGTTTAATCGCGTTTACTTTAATATTTATTAATTTTTCTTCCTTAGATTTAAATTCTGTTTGTCTGTAACACATTATTAGTAAGCTAAATTATTATTATTTATTTTCTTTTCATTACATTATATAGTACACAGTAGGTATACAAGTTATAGAGACTGGTGTCTGTTGTAGGTAAAACCTGTATTACAGATCACCAGGCCATCGCTCCGCCAGACAAGTATAGGTATATGACCATATTAAAAACATTTTAATAAATAAGAATATACAAAATAATAATTATGTAAATGCTTTTGTTAGGAGCTCACGTCACTGTCCAATACATCTGACTTACGACATTAACAACGCGTCGGTAATGTCGTAAGTTCGATGTAATAGAAATTATGTTATCACCTTTCATTTAAAATGTAACTTTAGTTGCGTATAAAAATAATGCTAAATTTCATTGTTATTGTGCTATTTAAGCCAACAGAAATTGTGTTCAATGTCAATTTTCAATTAAAGTAAGTCTGCTATTTTTATTTCAATGCCAGGAGTAACTTAATTCTTGATACCTTTAATAATAAAGTTGTTATAATTATTGAGCGTAGTTGGAGAATATTTAAATAAATATACGTGAAAAGATATCTTTGTACACATTTTTAATGAAAGCGTACTAAGATATTTGAAATTATTTAAAGTTTATTTATAGGAGAAGTGCTTTTTTTATCAATATAGGTATATGTCTTAAAATCATGTGAAAACGGCTACAAGAAGCTACAGGCGTCCAGTATATATGTTGACTTGTCATGTTCTGAAAGTTTATGCAATGACAGTTCAAGTTATTCTGGTCAATAATGCTAAACAAAACAGTTAAAACTTAATGAAAGGTCCAAATTCGACCACCGGGCGATCTGAAGGAGACTAGTATCTAGATACTAGTCTTCTTCTAAAAACTCATTAACTTATTACGAATCAAGGATATTAACAGGCACTAAATATGGCAATAATTATGTATTTACACGGGTATTGACTGAGTCAGCTTGTGACCACGGCCAGTGCAACCTGGTCGAAACGTCAGGCAATTCAGAGGTATGTAATAACTATTTCGTGATAACGTTAATTCCCGTGTAAATACATAAATATATCATGAAACGTGAACGTTTAAAAGTTAGTATAGGCACTAAGTAATAGAAATATACTAAACTAGCAACACGTCCGGCTTCTCAAGTGCATTAGAGACATCTTCAACAATCATCATAATATTTCAACCAATTTACTCAAAACGTTAACAAATTATACACCTGAACCTTCCTCATAAATCACTCTGTCTATTGGTGACACCGCATGAAAATCCGTTCAGTAGTTTTTCAGTTTTATTGACTTTGTTTTATAGTATATAGTGATATTGCTTTGACGACCATGCGGCATGGCGGTAGACCACCGACTTCCCGATTGCGACGTCAGATGTCCCTCGCAGTACAAATAATTATATGCATTAAAACGTCTATATGTATGTATGAATTGGTCTGGGTATTTCTATGTCGTGTATAATGAAATACCTACATGGGTGTACCCAGCTTTTGGCCCAAATTGTTTTCCCGTTCCAGCTCCAGGTGGCAAATCGAAAATTTTACTTAAACATTACCTACTTTAATAATCATATTTCTACAAAAACCTGAAGGCCCTTCCTCCCCCGATATTTATACTTTAGATCTTAGAATATTATTATGACTAGTTTCAGCTATTGTAATGTTTTAATGTCACAGGTGATTCAAATTGACGCACCTGATTCTACAACTAGATTGCTAGAGCCTATTGTAGCACCAACGGAAGCAGTCGAATGTTCTGTCTCACATAATTCAACCTCTCTTTCGCTCGTTTTTTCGTGTCACATTCCAAGCATCATTGTTATTGTCGGTCGCTCCCACAACCTCACTTCTCTGATAACAAATCAATATCAACTTTATCTTTACATCTATAATGTTTATTTTAGTATGTATGTATACTTTTTTATTAAAAACTATACGGTTAACGGGGGCCCTTTCTCAAGGAGTGAACCGTCCTGCCGCGACGGTGAGTGTGACGCCTGACACCGTCGCGGCAGGACGCTTCACTCCTTGAGAAAGGGCCCCCGTCGGGTCCGAAACTAGTCGGGCATCCCCGGAATACAAACGTGAGTAAAACCGTATAGTTTTTAATAAATATGAATACCACTCACGAAAGTTTTTATTGTAATGTATACTTTTGTATACATAGCACATCTATTCCTAATTTGTTAGTTTTGCCAACGCTTATTCGTAAACTAATATTTATGGTTTATTTCATGGATAAAAATTTCATGGGTTCAAAGTATATAATTCATTTCTTTTAAATGAGTGAAGTGATTGACAGATTGTTTCAAATTATCGCATTCGTGTCAGCTTGAGTGCCTGCTGATCTTAAATTCTTGATATCAATTGATGCAGATACTGCATTGAATTTGTTAAACTGGCTTTCTTCACATCAATCGATATGACATTTTAAACATCTAAAAATCCCAACACAGTATAACTACGTGTTTTCAAAGTATTCCATAATACTGTGTTATATTTATAAATTATGAAACATGTAAGTTTGGTTTTATTCTTACATATAACCTCTCACGGCCAGTGTTCGGTCTTTTCTTCCGCAATCGCCTTCCGCATCCTCTTCAGCTACTCATTACACCGACAAGCCTTTGTTGATCATTCCGGTTCAATTAATGTCATCAATTATTACTTCCATATCCAAATATCAATTTATTTCATAGTAGGAATTAGGAATCACAAACACAAAGAAACATTAGAATGGCCATCGCATATTGATTTTTTTTCTTCAAATTTTTGTAGATATGTTATTTAGTTGTGTTTTCTTTGGTTATAAAATGCTAAAAAAAAAAAGTGTGTTTCATTGTTTTATTCTGGGCGTATTTTTGTACCTAATTTATTATGGTTTATAAAATCCTTGACCCAATTTTTTTGTATGATTTACTATACGTACTATATTTAATCCAGAACCTTGACGACTGTGACAATATTTTGAAGCAATTATTATTTTCGCTATTGATTGTGTGTCGTGTACATGAGATATGTATAATATAACGTCTAAATATAAAAACTCACCACCAAACATTAAAACCACATGACATTAATAAGGCTTGCCCGTGAAATTAATACGTAATATACGTATTTCACGTTTTTGTAGACGTTCTATATGGGTTCATCGACATCCTGTATCGATATTTGATACCAAAATGTTTGTGTCATAGGAAAATTGTGTGTGACAAGGATTTACTCAACAACAGTCTAGGTGGGATGGTAATATCATATTACTGGCTTGAATTTTTTTAAATTAATGATCAAAGTACTAGGTAATAATGCGTATGAATCACACATGATATGGTAACAATTGGCGAGGTGACCATAAAAACACACAAATATATATATGTTTTTTGTTGGGATTTGAACCCACATTTTTTTATAACATCTCTCACACCTTAGGCAGGATCGATAAAATATTATTGATGGTATACTAAAACAAATAATTTACTACGGTTATTTATTACTTCTTTTATCAATATTCCACATATTATTGTTTCTTTTAATGAGGAAATTTCGAGACGTTCTCTTCATTACCAGTTGCAGCTATTAAATGTATTATAATTTTAGTCCAAAATATGTAAATAGCTCAAAAAAAAAAAACTTACTAAAAACTCACAACAAATTGCAATAATCAAACGTGTAATTTACATGTAAGCTATTTACATTATAATTACAATAATTAGATACCTACCATCCGGTAAAAAGTTTTAATAACGTCAAATGATGTTTGGTAAATCTAGTCATGGTTAAATCTTGCAATAGTTAGCTAACGGAAAAATAAAATAAAGTTGAAATCAACAGATTATAATTTTTTTCTAATCAAACCATGACGGAATCATGTAACAAACTGGTGATGTCAATTAAATATTTTTTATCGTACTTTCGGCTCTATGGAGTTCCGTCGCCTTGGCCAATATGCTTGCGCTTGATAAATTAAACTTTTTTCTAAATAAAAACCTTCAATTACGAATTTAAGTTTAAAAGATTGTAGTTCACTTAGATGGTACAGCCGAACACGCTTTTTCTTTGGTACTGTAGTTAGTAGTACGTATACTACGCTACTTAGGTGTACTTTATTTACGATTTACGAGACGAGACGTAGAATTAGGCAACCGCTGTCGCTTTGTGAGGGTTTGTGGGCAGATAATGGCAAGCGTTTACATACGTAGGTACATGTGCTATCTAGGTTATGTGAGGTAATATAATAAAGAGTTCTCGATATATTTATTTCAACATGTAAAGCTCAGTCTATAATATTGTTAAAAGTATATCTATCCACTCCTTAAGCATGTTTTTTTCTAGAAACATTTACCAAAGTATTTATGATTACTTTGTTATAGTTATTGTAAAATATCTCAGAATATTAATTAGGTAGAGACGTCAGCAGGTTCCGATATTTATACCTAAGTATTTGATACCTAAAAAGTTAGTGGAATAAGGTTCTGCTGATTTGGTGCAGTTAAATCCAAGTAATCTTTATCACCCTGTGATACTCAGGACCAGTCTAGAGTAATCCACAAGCAGACTCAGGAAAGCCGAATGTAATTGAGGAAATTAAATATTTATTATCAATTATAATAAACTTAGGTCATAATGTATTAGCATTGGTTGTGCCACTAGATATAATATCAAAGTTACAAAATGTGTTACCTTAAAATATTGAAGCGGGACAACCCTGTTTCTTTCAATGAATTTAAAACCGTAACGGTTCCGCATCAAGAGGTTTAGGGTGTCTGTTAAACTTCTCGTACGTACAAGTGTAAAAGCCTGTAACTTAACTGTTAAATTTACAAGCTTGTTGGTCTAGTGATTGGTGATGTTGACTGCTGAGCTCCTCATGGGTTCGATTCCCGCCCAGAACAAAAATTTTTTGATGACTAAAATCTTTTTCTCTGTGTTCCATACACAATGTAATTTATCTATTATATGTATATATTTAATAACATGTAAGGACGTTTATCAGTCTGGTTACCATAGTACAAGCTCTGCCTAGTTTGGGATCAGACGGCTGTGTGTAGGTGTCATAAGTTATTATTCTTTATTCTTAGTACG
Organism: Callimorpha dominula; assembly: GCA_949752705.1. Classification (NCBI taxonomy): domain Eukaryota; kingdom Metazoa; phylum Arthropoda; class Insecta; order Lepidoptera; family Erebidae; genus Callimorpha; species Callimorpha dominula. The sequence goes on from OX456991.1 coordinate 613,994, forward strand.
CCATTCATCTTGGATTAGGAAATTTAAATCCTTAGGATATTAAGAAAAAACTTTTCGTGGCAGACTACATTTTACAACTGGAGTTATTAAAATATTTACATTCAGGATATTATTTACCTACCGAATTTATCCACTGGAAGCAAACATTAAAGTCTCTAAAGTAGGGACGGTAACAAATATCCGGGATAATGTAACCCAATCCGTGCCAAAAGAATAGGTATTTAAGTATATTAGATAGATACTCGTTTTACTCTAGTTTAAGAGGCAAAAACGCGGTAGTCTATTACTCTCCAAGTATGTGCAGATTACTAAACTATAACGCCCATACTTGCAAGGATTACATGGGTAGCTCAAAGCATCCAGTTTTATTCAGTTTCCTTCGTATGCACTGTTTTAAAAGCCAATTTTTAGGCAACAACAAAAATTAGGTTCTTAATTCTACAGATTTTTTGTGTGTGTATTTAAATATGTTACGCGATTTCAATCATTCTTATATTTCTTAACGGTCATTGGTTTGATATTCATTTAAGATCGTCCTTAGATGTATTTACCTTACATGTTAGAGTGAGCACACTACGACTATTCCCCTAATTCGTATTCAGAATGCATGCAGCCAGCTCCAAAACGGCTATATTGCTTCAGAGTAAGCACACGACCTTCACGCTATACTTTCTATGATCAACTACGCATAGCAGAGACGTAAGCCGGATTGTTTTGTGTGGACAGGTAACACTAGTTTTAACACGCTTTTAGTTATTACTAGCTTCACTTCTACGTAAACAAATTTTAGAAGGGATTTTTTTACCTGTTGTTGTATCGAAGTAAAACTTTCTATGTACATGTACTTTGGGCGACAATACTATTATTTGGCGTCATGGAGCTGATCTGATAAGGGAGTCAGAAGGTGGAACTCTTCAGTGGCTACTAGTAAACCCCTCTTTTGACGAGTCCAGCGGATTAGGCTTCGTAACGATGGTCTGATGATGGAGCCAGGAAATTGAAAGTCGAATCTGTTTTCGCTTTTAATTCGCTTAAAGTGTTCTAAACTAATTATTATATGTTACACTAGCTGTTTACTGTGCATCTTTAAAACTACTGGTGCAAGGATTTAATATGTTAAATGTGAAGAAGTAAAGGCTTGAATTGTATATATCTATTAGGTAATTTTCTCTTCAGTGTCGCAGTACACCGTAAGTTCTCGGAAGTATTCAGAAGTCAACTATTTGAATTTAAACCTGGTTTGCGTTTAAATATCCGTTTTAATTAATAATTGCTAAGCGCAAACGCGGTGTACACCACACGTGTTTTTACGTGCGTTAGTTAAGTTTTACGCTACGAAAACTGGATATTTATTTGAAGGTTAACTTCTTAATATTCATTAAGTTTATTTCACCAAAATGACATTTCATTTAGAAGTGACTTCTGATATTTACAAACTTTTTTTACGCAGTCACAATGGCTGACATGGACGTCGTATTTCAACTACAAAGATATGGCGTAATTTTAGTAAGTTACCTGACGCCATCTTACATTATGCTTCGCTTTTTAAAAACAAACATTGCAAAGAGAGTAACTCGACCAAAATAAAATGTTTCGAAAGTGAAATTTTGTTACAGCCAGTTACATTAGTCTGTAGCGGCCAAAAAAAAAGACTTCGTTCAAAGACTGCGGTTACACCTGTTGAGTGTACGTGCACAAAGTAGGTTAGCTCTAGAGTACCGACACCGACAGCGACAGTCGATACGAATAGTGAGTTTATATACAGAATCTGACACTCTCAGCACACCTCGAGATTAATTATAATGTGCTTTTGATAATTTATAATTTACTATAATAAATACTGGGCGATTCAAATATATTTTTTAACCCCCGACGCAAAAAGAAGGGGTGCTATAAATTTAACGTGTGTATCACGGATCGATTTCGATTTCGTTTCGTTTTATTTGTTTGAAAGGTGACTTGAACAAAAGTGTTCTTAGCAGAAGAGAAAGAAGATAATTAGTTCCTAATCGTTGAAGCATTTTTGAGTCAGAATTTGAGGGGGTAATATATAACTTTAATAATAAATAAATAAATTTTAATTTATGCTTGTCCGATGTATAACGTCAATACATGCAGAGTTTTACTTTTGGTATGTGAACCCGTAAAACCAGTTGGCAACTGGTTATTTTTTAGGTATGCCGTGGACTAAGAAAATAATAGTGTTTGATAGCAACTAAGTTGTTCCGAACAGTTGCTGTCAATGTCATAAGTCTTAACACACCACACTTGTCATTGATTTTTAAAACACTAGCTGTTGCCTGCGACTTTTTTCGCGTGGAAATATCCCACGGGAATCGTATTTTTTTCGCGGGATAAAAAGTGGATGTTCCAGACTATAATCCATCTCTGTGCCAAATTTTATCCAGATACGATCAGCCGTTCTGGCGTGAAGGAGTAACAAACATCTATCCATCTACACATTCGCATTTATTATAGAAGTAACATTGTGTATAAGAAGTTAAGATCTTAGTATGTTACAGAATTTTGATGATATGAAGCTACTCCTCGGCCTTGCATACAAAGGTCACATTTCCACTTTTTATAACGTCGACTTATTGAGTTTAAACTTCTTAATTAACTTAAGATTATTTAAGTTCTTCTCTTTCTTTGCCAAAATAAGGTAACTAGTTACTATATTAAGATATTAGGTAGTCATATACATATATTTAGGGTTATTCATGCAACTTAAAAGCGTATGCATTTGTATTTATAATGGTATTCAAAAATTATAAACACATTTACTATCGAAATACCAAAAAAACTAATATTGCGCACAATCTATAACAGTGTATATTAACTTTTAAACTTTCGCGTTCCGTGATTTAATTATGCATTTAAACGGGAATTAACAGACGGAGAGCGTACACCGCTGAGCCATTCAGCCTGTGCCCACGGTCAGTGCAACCTGGTCGAAACGTCAGGCAATTCAGAGGTATGTAATATGTATGTGGTATGTGATCGCGTTAATTCCCGTTTAAATATATAATTATATAACAGGGTAAATAAATTAATTAAAGACGACCGGGGGGAAGAATACAAAATACAAACTGCTTCGGTAAACAACAAGCATACAAATAACACACGTGTTTACATCACGTGCTATTAAACAAATCCTACTGTAACCTCTCTCACAACCTCTAAATTCACAGGCTTTTCTACAAAACAAGACTGTATATACCAACCGAATTTAACCAATAAAACATTATTAAAACACGCTGTTAAATACAATTATATAAATATGACGATATTACATAAAGTATAGAAACGTATTTCTAAAAAGAAAGGGTGTCATGCATCATGAACTCCGAGGCCTAACGGCTCAAAGCTGTCGTTTTCGGAAATATGCCCAATGTTATTCACTTAAATATTTTACTTTTGTTATAACTTGTATTACTCACTTGTATTGTCACTTTTTCCATGAAAAAGGATTGAAAAGACAATCGCAAACCATTATACATCATCATTATATTTTTTTTGTCATTAAAAGGATGCGGAGGATTTTTAAAGTATGAAAAATCTTTAAAAAATTAATTTATTATTTACTTTTTACTTTATGTTACATTCACTGCAGAATGCTATTGCCGCATTTTTTTAGCCATATACTATATACATTGGTTTTACAAATTTGACTGATGCATTGTAAGCAAGAAATTTAAGGCTTTATTTTGTTGATTATTTTATTCGTCCAACAGTATAAAATGTGAATGTTTTTCTTTTCACTAAGTAAATATATACCATGATTTAGCCACAAAAACGACCTTTTGTTGACTTTTTCAATTATTTTACGATTTTATGTACTTGGAATAGTAAGGATCTACTTCTGTTTATATTTTAGTAATGATAAATATATAAATACAGTATATGGCTCACACACGTCTACATTTGAGTTTTAACTATGAGGTTTTGCAGTAATTCTTCTCTACTACGACTTTTGTAAGTTGATATTTTGACAACCTTACTTAGGTTGTCAGAATGTCAAAATTGTTCACAGTCCACTTTAAATGAAGTTCTTATGTGAGTTTGATAGCCACGTGAAAACTTACGTCGTTTAGCAAATGTAATAATTCTTGATCATAGTCAATACGTGCTGGGGACCGTAAAAATCCAAGAGGACCGTACTCATGTTTGGCAGAAACAGAAGGTAACATCACCTCGTTAATGCTGAGAGATGGTGATCGATTTTATACTTATGTATTCCAAAAATGACACAGTTTTTAAACCCTTGTAGGAATATGTTTTTTCTTTTTCCTTCCTCCGCATTAACAGTTTCTATAGATTGTGAGAAATATTTCGTAACACACAGCCAGTTGTATTTCCTCACCACTGAACATACTCATCTTTTTATATACCCAACACAAGTACAAATTTGAAAGTTGACCATTATTTTAAGTTATACGATTTTGAAATCCGGACTTACAATTGCAAAGTCATGTATGCATAATATCGAAGTGATGTGATTTGCTTGTTGTATTTAAAAGCTTGATTGCTAGCCTAGTGAAGTTATCATGCGAGTCGGACAGGTGAATTTTGAGATTCAGGTAGAAGATGAAGTTAGCCACATATATTATGTTTAAATAATCAAATGTCAAAATATTCAGTACGGTAGCACAGATAAAAGAGTGTGTTTGATATATTTGTTATATGCAAGATCCTTATTTGGGACCTGAATTCTAATTTACTCTAAAGAAATTATTTTAAATTCTTGAAAACGAGGCGAGGCCAGCATCGCATGCGTAGAGCTAGAGATTCTTTCTTTATAATTCTTTACAAACAAAAACTTCTTGGAGTCATAAATTATTGCGAGGTTACGACTCTTATCACACTTCACGAGGTTATGTTCTCTTAAGCGACAACATGTTTTTTTCTTCCCACCTTGGAGGATGTAAGGTCTTGCTCAATATCGCTGCTGATTAAATAAGACAAAAAGTTGATTATAGAGTCAGAAAGTATGCGCTGATGACGTTTACAAAGGCTACAAAGAGTAGGCTCCCAATAGGATGCCTTGGGGAACACCGATGTAACCCAACTTAGATAAGTAGGTAATTATTTATTACTACTGCTTATGAACGTTGTGTTGCTCTTGATTGTTGTTATGTTCAGATAGACATTAGTCTATTATTAGCGTTTTAATGTAATCCATTAGGATTACATTAAAACGCTTACTGTAATTTGAGTAAACATCATCGATTTGCTTCTTAGTAAGGGTTTAGAGAAAGTGGACTCTCCTGTAATATTAATATAGCTATAATTACTACAATTGATTTCAATTAGCTAGTTCATCAAAAGTCAGCATATAATTCAGTTACATAGCCTTTACGTTTATTTTAGGTAAAACTGCAGTGTTTTCAAACAGTCTTATATATTACGCATTAGCAAAATAGCCGCTTTGCAAAATACATAATGTTTACAGGTCACGAATAATGTATTGCAAAGTGCAAAGTTACCTAAAGTAATGATTGTCTATTTGCTGAATATTGATTACACATATTAATACATTACCGCCTGTGACCAACATTCATAATTCGATGTACTTCGTACAAACATTTAGTATCACGTTCATTGAATTAAGTAGTACAACAGCTACATAAACCATAATATCCAATACGCATATTACTGTGCATTTCCAATACATGCGATAAACAATAAAACTTAAGATATAAATAAAAATGAAATACTTACTATTTGTAGGTACAGGCATCAATAATTGCTATACGGATTTATTTTGATTTTTAAAATAACCGTGTCGAAACAAACTAGGGTTTTAGATAGAGTTGGAAAAGTTTTTGGACAAATTGGGAAATATAGGGAAAAACTATTTGAAGTGTTTTTGAACAAACGATATCTATAGGTTAGCTGTTCAAACGTAAATTCTTAAATTTCATACAAATAACTAAATATTTCTTTAGACTTTCAGATATCAAGTCGGCTACAAGTCTTACTTCTGAGTTACAAAGTTACGACACAATTTCGCGTAACATACCTCACAGTATGATAAGTAGCATTAGATGTCCGCCAAGCGTGAAATGTTCCGAATATTGCAACCGTACAATTTTTAGCTCAATGACCGTTGACAACTATGTACATGTGTATTGCAAATAACGCAACCATGATGAAAAACTAGATATTATGTCAATATGGGAAGGACTCGAACAGACCATAATTTGTATATTTGGCAAAGTGCGGAGATAAATGGGTTTACTTTGCACACATGCAAACAGTCAATGTACTAACGATACTCGGGTTACGTACATGAATCGTGATCACACAGGCAAAGTACTAAGCCCATAGTTGTATTACTTATTTGTTATGTATTTTTTTTTTTAAAGAATACTAGCAACGTGGGTCACACATTACTAATATTCTTGTTAACCCCTCCAGCTAAGCTAAATGCTTGTGTTAGGAGTGGGTTCACGTCGGTAGTGCACTGGGTGGGGTTCGAACCCGCAACCACTTGATCGCAAGTCCGACGCCTTAGCAATTACGCTACCGCCGCTTAACTATGTATGTATGTACTATATATATTGGTTTAATAAGTTTTAGGTTGAATGTCACGGATTTTTTCTTCGTTATTGACGTTATTTGGATCGTTCACGTTGACACTAATTTGTCCCAAACATTAAATTATCTATTTTTATTCTGAATCAGAAAATCACACCAAATGTTTTTTTTATTTAGGTAATATGTTTTACAAAATCAATGTAACCTTAAACTGTAAGGATGTATATATATATATAAAATAGCACAAGGTGTTCCGTGTTCGTTTCCGCTTATTTATGAAATGCTTCCATGTTAAGACACAATAATTTAATAAAAAATAAAGATTTTATTTCGTATGATAAATAATAAGGAATAACATTTTTGTGTGTATTTATCCTTGAGTGTAAATCTTACAAAACCTCTGGTCCACTTATTTGTGATTTTAATTCATAATACATTTTAGTTATATATTGTAAAATATTATATTTGATTTTTGTTTTTCAAACAAAGAGTGTCTCCTAAAGAGAAAACAACCTATACAAATCTAGTAAATAGGTATATCTACTATTGTTATCAATAAAATATATGTTTTCAGTGGTGAAGCGTTTTAAATTTTATTTTAAATACTGCACCAAAACCATTCTACTGTTAAAGTCATAAAAATATGAATGCATTGCGTAAGCACAAGCATACACGGTGATTGTGACCTTACTATTAAATATTAACGTTACAATCGTATTCTCTCAGTCGACGTTAATAATCGATTTCACCAGTTTTTTAAAGTATGGATATAAAATTCCATATTTTATATTATAAATCAAAATTTAGTTTTGATTTATGTTATGTTAGCTACAGAACAAGAACAAGTATGTTTTAGGAATACAAATAAGAAATTAAAGAATCGATTTGGGTCGTTACCTCATCGTTATGAGGAATATTTGTGACACCTACCATTAAACCAGCTTACTAATGTGGTGATTAATTACCGTCATATGATTATACAAATTAACACAAAACGATATTAAACTATACGTAAAAACCTTCCTCTTGAATCGCTCTATCAATTGCTGTAAATTGGTGGATCATCACAACATTAATACTTTATATATAATAATGTGTATGTAAATATGCATGAGTGTATATCTTTTTATGTATGTGTGTATGTATATGTGTATATATTTATATATTCCCATATTTTACTCCTCGTTTCTTTTTTGTTTTGGTATTTATTTGTGTTTCATTTATTCTAAAGTTTATAATCTAAATTTAGTGCACCTACTTCACCCATTTCCACATCACCCTAGGGTAGACTGGTAGAGAATGCCTATGGCATTAAGTCCGCCATTGTACATTTTTGTGCATAAAGTTTTAATAAATAAATAAATAAAATAAACTGAATTAAAATTCGTTGAGTAGTTTAAAAGATTTAAGCATGCAAACGTCGTAAGCGACTTTGTTTTATACTATGTAAAGATTCAAACCGGACAAGACTTTCAACATAAAGTGCCTGCGAGTATATTAAATTCTCACACCTGCAACAAGCATAACTTAATACCAGCCACGCAAGTGAAATGTGAGTGTACTTAGTATAATGCCACTATTGATAGAAGCTTTTCGCACGCGTGTTTTTAGTATGAGTACAATGTGAGGCAGGAAAAATACACCACCATTTAAAACAGTTATTATTGTATTATAGTCGAATATTGTTTCCCTGTACATACTATTATTGTTCCTAGAACCGTATTGTGTATTAGTGCCCTATTTACAGTTGAAATTGCAAGACAATTGGTAAAGCGTTGTGCAAGTCGTATGTAGGGAAACGTACGTCGTACATGCGAACTGTTAAAATAATATGAATTTTAATAGTATATTGAGGAAGTTTCAAATCTTTATGTTTGTATATTTATAAGTTTCCTGCGGTTTTGTCTTCGCAATATATTATTACCTAATTGATTTCATTCGAAAATAAATTCGAAGGTTTGAGACTAAAACGCTTTCAGTGCCAAAACTATAAGAAATGCGTTTTTTAAATCTCTCCTCCCATCCTCCTCCTAGTAGAACAAGTAAATACTTGTACAACTACTACCATATTATTATGTATACTATATGTATTTTTTATGTTTATAATTAAAACTCCCAAAGGTTTAATTAAAAATAAATATCTATCCATGTCTCGTTTCGGTACTGTGTGTGTATGTACTGTATAATTTCTTCGAATCAGTCTCACGTAACTATAGGAGTTAGAATCTTTATGTTTAAACTCATGAATAGTTTGTAGTTAAATTACGAAATGGACATTCTCTTTCACTTACGGTGGTCAGATGACGGGCGTTAGCCACGCATGGAACGCGCGCTGGATTTTTCTATAGTGTTCACATGGCGAGGAAGTTTCGCCTTATCGAAATATGGGGCCCAATAAAAACTATGAAGCTGAAGAATTCAATTCGTTGTTTGAAAGCTGTAGTCTCAGGTTCACTAGTCCGATTTGAAAAGAAAGCCTATTTATTGAAAAAGGCACCACGAGAGAGTCCTTCGTAAATATGAGTTCCTTCTATAGCAACAACTCAAAGTTAGTCATTACTGTCCGGAGATGTGTTAATAGAATAGAATAATTACCAGTCTCATAATAGTGATGTGGCTATCTTAAATTTGGGATGCTACCAATCAATTATGGATTGATTAATGTATAACGCTACAATAACTTCAGGTGTTGATCCTATTTCACGTGTATCCAACGGTGTATCACAAATAGTCATACTGACGCCCGGTTTCTGAAAGGCTGATCAACCCAAAAATTAACTAATTGTATGTCAAATCTCTTGTCAGGTATTATATTGAGTTATGAAAGCATGATTAGGTTATGTTAACGAAGTTGTAAAATTGTACTGAAAACCTTATTATATGTCAAGTGCCATTCCAATGTGGTTTAATTTTTCTTTGGTCAAGGTTAACTAACTCATTTGACACTATTGCTAACTTAAGAGCTATGTTAGATGAACCACATTTTGACCGGCCTGTCAGAACCCGGGTGTTGCTCTTGTTAGTATCAAAACTTAGTTGCATAAGCAAACGGGAGTAAGTGTACGGCCACGGTTGGTAGTTATGTAAAAACAGATATATTTCTAGAGATTTTCTGTTGAGTGCTATAATGGTAAACTGTTAAGAGATTAAGTGTTCGATATACAGAGCCAAGCGATTATTGCAATTAAACAACAGTACTGACGCAATTAACGACCGATAAAAATGAACAACTTGTGATGTTCTGCAATACTTAATATGTTTCGCAACGAGTTATTTATTGAAATAATGATCTCTTTTGGTTATTTTTCAAAAGCTTACGCTATTAGCAGTATTTGAATTATTTTATTTAATACGATTGTACCTACTCTCAATATTATTTATGTATTTACGGGAGTTAACGCGATCACAAAAAGGTATTACATACCTCTGAATTGCCTGACGTTTCGCGTTAACTCCCGTAAATACATAAATAATATTATATGTATCATGGAACGCGAACATTTTAAAGTTAGTGTACCTACTCACCTGTGTATTTCTGCGTAGCTGTCACCCTCGCCTCTTTGCGACAGATCGTCCTTGAAAATGGGCCCCTGACACTGCTCGAAAGTGGTTAAAAAGAAACTACAAGCTAGTACAACCATGTCTATACATGTAACTATAGAAGTTCAAATTTTCATTTTTAATGTTGTCTTTCTTAGCGTTTTAACAAAGTAACTCGTTAATTTATGACTGCTTTATTAGATGGCTTTGTAATTTTAATTTGGATCACGATGTTAAGATCTCCAGTCGTGTTCTTAATAAGGAAATTGAGACGCTTATGAATTTTGTAATGAGTTTTATTTTAGTTAAGTTACTAAGGGCAGTTTAGAGAAGATACTTCTAGTAATATGTTATTTACACCGAAATAAGTTATGATACTAGTTGTCAACAAAGGTTAAAGTCCTAAGGTTCGTAAACGAGTAATTGAAAATATTAACTAAGCATATTACATTTTTGACAAGTTTTTTTGCAAAGTAGTATCACAACTTGTCTGTGGATCTAAACAAGGCACAAGGCATAAATAATTAATGAATCTACGTTTAGATGTTTGTGATGATACCAAACCAAGGTACTTTCTGACGTGTAACAACCTTTATCATTCATCATTAAGTTTTGATACCTTGTCGTCTCTTCTTTACAATTCCAAATTCAAAGGTTCAAGTCTAAAAACTCAACACGTATCACCAGGGCGAGGGGGGTTAAATTTTTTGCTAAAAAACATCACGTGATTAATGAACGACCCCTTTATAGATAATTAATAATATTAATTATTTATAACTTATTAAATTAAAGAAATACTTTGAGACTTAACATCCTATCAAAAGATATAAAACTAATTAGTAAGATAGTATAAATAAATGTACATTAGAGGTTGTATAGCTGGCGTTAAAGTTGATGGCAAAAATTGGTTTCAAAAGACAACAACAAAACAAAGTTATCCAAACTACTACCTATAGCGGCGTAGCTCATTTGACAAACTGAGTTACTTGAGCCATACAGATATGTTATAATATTCTTCTTCTTGGACCAAAAACTCTCTAAAAATGGAATCAATACATTATTTAAAATAAAAGATTGACGGTCTTATCACACGCAGTGGTATTTTTTTAATATGGCAAGGCATTCTATAAACAAACCGCTTAAATTAAATAAGAATAATTAGTGAAATTGGTAGAATGCCTTATGCTTTTAATCTGAGGTTGTCTGACGATCACAGATCACAGAGTTTTAAGTTTTTAAGGTAAGTTAACTTAACAGTATTCACACCATAAAAGTTCATCATCTTCTGTTTTACATGTAGGAGTACCCAAAGCTCAAAACTCCGTCAGACATTTAACGCTTTTAAACAGGATCCAAAATTATATGATTAGTGTCTTGGGGCTACAGATTTCTCTTGTTCTCATTAATTGTCAAACACTGGTGAGCCCGACGACTATCAACCAATTTCCTATGACGCTACTAAGTATAATAAATACTAATACTGTTACTTCACCCAAAATACTATTTTACCCGAACAAAAAAAAACAATTTTTCTCAAAAACGTTATATCCGATCCGTATACAACTTAATAACAAGTCGTTATTTGTGTAAATATATCTATCTGGTAATGGTAACATTACTGTTATTTGGATTGAGATCTATATTTTTCTTGTTTCCATTCCGTTACAGAAATAGTAGACAAGAAAGTTGCGGAGCGGTAAATTCCTATTGTGTTACATTCTGAGGACGCGAGTGATTTCTTTCACACTTAATAGATTTAACGCTCGAACTTGTACAATTTTCATTAAATGATAAGCTGCTGGAGGTTATTGCCAAGCACGTAACTGTTGGTGATTTTATGTTTTATTTGTTTTTTAATGTCGAGACTACTTGTAAGGGCATTACTTGCCTTAACAGATAAGAATATCTAGGAATCTATACTAATATTATAAAGCTGAAGGGTTTGTTTGGTTGAATGCGCTAATCTCAGGAAATAATGGTTCAAGTTGAAAAAATATTTTTGTGTTGGATAGCCCATTTATCGGGAAAGGCTATATAATATCACGCTACAACCAATAGGAGTGGAGCATCAATGAAAAATGTTGCAAAAACAAGGAAAATTTACAAACACGGATGAAGTTGAGCGGGTCAGCTAGTTGATAAATATAATAATATTCTGTTATATAGATCTAGACCCAAACTAAGCATACTAGGACACTTTTACGGAGACTCGAATTCGAACTGGTAGTAATTGTTGGTAAACTGGTGGTAATCGTTGGCGTTTAATACTGTTTGTAGTTATCTACTGTTATATACTGTTGGTATATACTGTGTGGCTATATACTGTTGGTAGTTATCGTTGGCGTTGAATACTAATTATAGATTTATACAAATTTATTTAGGCAGATAAATGTTTACATTGATAGGGAATCAAAGCCGCGAACTCTGACGTTGCGGTCGGTCTGTACGCTACGCAACCGTAGATACAGTTTAATTATAGTGACGATAAATCTTACATTATTTCAACGTTATACAATATTTTAATAGCCGCAACACGTGTGCTCGTTGCCTGTCTGAACAATAAAAAACATCAAAAGGAAAATTCTTTATAAACAAATTATCCAGTTTTTGTCAGGGTAAATATGAAACTAATGACTGTATATATAATGCTTAAATGCTTTTTAAACTGGGGACAAATACATCATTATCCTGCTTCGCCTTGACACGTTTTTTGTTATGGTTTTTTTATAAGTTATTCACAGTGATTTTAGTGACCAGTGTGAACAAAGTGTGTATTTTTTTTCAGACTCATATTACCTCGTTCAAACAAACACACAAGTCTTCAACTTTGTTTTAATATATATACAGGCTGTTTCAGAAAGGTATGGTCATATTTTAGGGTCTTACAGTCTTTTAGGGAAATCGTGATCTTTTTATACAGAAATCTTTATTGAAACTGACAAATTGAACTTGAAAATGAAGCGATGAAGTTTTCCGAAGAAAAAATAAATACAACATAATTTTTTTCAAGCTAAATCAACTATTTGTCGACTACACATAACGCTTCTAACATTTGACTACACAGTCAAATCTTTTCTAGTGGGAGAGTCATGCCTCGGCACGTATGGGCCGGCTTGACCGAGTGATACCACGGCCTCACAAAAAACCAGCAGTGAACCTATGTTTGTGTATTGCCTAACCCTTCCCTCTCCCCCTCTTTCCCCCTTCTTTCACTTGATGTGTGTATAAATAATGTTGTATAATACCTAAGTCATATTTGACTAAAGTTTTCACCAGTTGAAATGATTTCCATCTGAAATCTAGAGGTCTCGACCAATTCTTACTAAGTTTGTTCACGTAACTGATTACAAAATATTTGGTTGTAAACACTAGTAAGTACACTGCTGACAACAAGTTGTTACGTATTATTTGTTTAAGAGTGTGTTGTTAACAAACAAACATTATGTCTTGTTTGTACTCTTGAAGCGGGTGTCATTAAAGCTTATGATAATGTTCCGAATTTTGCTGAAAACCTATACAAGTATAGAATACAAACTGATTGTTTCAGTAATGAGGAGTTGAGTGTAGTTATTTCACACGTAAATATGTATTTTATTCAATATTGTAAGTCGTCCATTACACGATAGTTTATCCTGTCAGTTTAACCAAAGTTTTGACGAACACAAAATACGCTAATGACTAGACTTTATGCATGTTACGAAGAAAACTTTAGTAAAAATGTGGTCGTTTGTTTACTTTGCAATTTGTAGCATTATGCGTTAAAAAGGGTATTTACTGTGTAATGGGAAAACAATGTTAACTAATGAAAATTGATATTTTACTCAGTCAGTGTAAGAGAAAAAAGTGTTGCCAACTTTGAGGTATTTTGCCAAAATTTGTGAGGAAATAAATGGTGAAGGGGTTAATTTATTAGGATTATAAGTTTTCAGTTATTTCAGGCGCCAATAAAAAATGTTATGTTAGTGATATGCGATGGAGTTACACTCTTTGGCCAAATGCATGTTAATTGCGTATCTATTTATTGAAATACCAAATTAATTACTTTATAACCTACCTATCCTATACCTTAATTACCAATTATAATGTTAGAAATAGATCTAAGAACACTCTAGTCATCTTCCAAACAAAACTAAGTTAATAAACATCGGTCCATCTGTTTATGAGCTTTGATTCAACAGACAGGCACACAAATACAAAGATACACATGTAAATTCCAGCACACCAGAAAATTCTTCAATTTTTAAAGGGTTATATAAATCATGAGTCACGAGTGATGCTAAAAGTAACAGTGAAACTTATCTTGTAATGGACTTGTAACTTACTCACTCCAATTCACATTTAAAAAACCAAAACATTTGGAGAAAGGGGTGTTATATTCCTCTAACATAAAGAGAAGACCCTCCATCCACATATTTATATATTTTGTGCGGAACCCTATTCTATTTTTCGAAATAAAAGCAGCATAAGTTACGGTCGGTCCACCCGTTCCGGAGATTACCCGGAACAAACAGACAGAGACAAAAACTAAAAAAATATTTTTTGCTATATGTCCCGCGTAAACACTCGGATGCATTAATGTTTATTTATGATTCAAAATAGACACTTAAATTTTATTCATTTGTTTAGATAAACAAAGGGGTTTGTATTTTCAAAAAGGTACATTAACCGGTACATTAAAAATGAATATATTAAGTATACAACGCTGCACATGCTCTAAAAGTCTACATAATCTATTAAGAACGCGACATTCAAGTTCACGGAGCATCCAAGATCGTACCAGTATCTCGAAAGAAAGTTGTTCCTACAACCAGATGAAGAGATAAACACATCACTAGCTAGGCCACAAAAGTAACGCATTACTTTCATCAAATGGAAATAGCCTTGTTTTGCGGTTCCATTTGTTTCGTATTAAACAGTATTATCTAGTCGCTATGAGTCATTGATAACAACAACATTGTGACTTACTAACCTAATTTTTCTGTATATAAATAAACATACGGTTAACGCAAGGCTATACTTAGATTCTATATTAATATTTGTACATGATAACGCGTAACTTCCTGAGAATCATGAATTAATGTGTATAGGATTCATACCTTCATACATACATATGTGTTTGAACGTTTATATTATAGACTAACAATTGTATGCGCATTATTAGATGTGTAAATCGGAACTTAATCACGATAATATTTAAAAGGTACAATACCTCTTGGTTACCCGACGTTTCCATAGAATTGCACCGATCGTGGTCACGAGTGGACTGACTGTCAGTTACAAATTTTTTGAACGATTTAAAATACGATTTATTATTATAAGTACTCATAATTATATAATATATATATATATATATATTCTGCAATCTTAATTTACAAATTCAGATTGCAGAAATATTTAGTTCTTTATAAATGTATTAAAATTTTTGGTTTAGTAACTCTAGAATAAAAATAACCGAATAAAAATCCGAACAGGAAAGATTGTTGTTATGCTTTAAAAATTATAACTTAATTTTAAATATTTGTATTATGTATTAAGTCCTCTTCTGAGAATAACGACAGACCATCCTCACCGATTTTATTGAGTAAATTCGGGCAGAAAATGCGAAGCCGCGGGTAAATACTAATTTTCTGAAGTTTGTAGATTATTATGTTAGTCTAAAATAGTTACTAATATTTATGAATTAGGATTGCTTATGCCGTGCCAGTGCCAGCGCAGCCTAAAAAAATGTTTCAAGTATGTTTTTCCGTGTTCTAGAACCGCACCGTACAAATTCAGCTTAGTTTGGGTCTAGATAACGATATGCAGTGTGGTCAATAATATTATTATTATACGTTACATGTATAAGGAATTTAATTAAGTATGGAAATTGTCCTCTACGCTGACCGCCTGACGTCGCCTCAGGAATACAAGGCGAACCCTGCATATCTTGAGTAGTTCTGTTATCGTGGTTCTACCTACTACGACCTTGGTTATTGAACGTATTTATTTTTATTAAATACAATAAAAATACAGCCACTAAGACAGTCCTGCCATACAATTTTTTTTTTATTTTTATTTAAATAAAAAAAATCACCAGCTGCATATCGAAATATAACGTTAATTAATGGATAGAGTTTAATTCGCAACTGTTTACTGTGTTTATCCTAAATAGGGATTGACCCCGATTTTCTGACTGTCTATTAATTATTGGTCGTATAAAAATTGTGAGTTTTAAAACGAAACGCCATCACTACTTATGCCTAATGAGAATGACTTGCGTCATGCTCGGTTTAGCACGCTTCGCTTTTTTTGTATTGAAGTCCATTTTTAAATCGGCACCTATGCGACGGATGGTATGTATCGAAATGCTCATGATTGGATAAGGTTATAAATACTCGTACATGAAAGCGTACTAGATGAGAGCTCACGCACACGCTCACGTGCTCATGACGCGAACATTTTACATAACAATTAATGGATGATCACACACTTACGACCATGGATAGTTATGTAATGGATTATATTAGGTATGATACGTTCACTGTTTTACTTAGACCCTATCTGTTGAGGAGCTTTTGAGGAGATATGCGGCTGTGTTCGAGAGTGATACTGGAGCAATGTATCTATTCAGCACATTGTTTACACGTAAGTAGACCTGTATTACTTACCAGTGATCTAAATAAAATAAAACAAAATAAAAATAAATCTCTTTTTAAGTAGTCTCGCTACTTAAAAAAAAATCACAAAGTACGACAAAATTTATGAAGCGCTTTAGTACATTATTTAAAATTATCAATAGCAAGTACCTACCAAAATATTTGTTTAAAACCTGATATCCAAAATCCCCTTTGTAAATAAGAAATGTCCACCCGTGTAGACCCTTCCTTTTCGCCAAAATTCACATACCTAAATAAATTACCTAATCCTATCCATCTTTCCAAACTTTCACATTTATAATATTAGTGAGATTTTATCGATGGATTTTTCTGCGAGGTTCTAAAGAACAATAATATAGGTTTTTGTCAATAGGCTACCCATCCTGGCGCAATATAGGCCTTGGCGTACTATGAAAAACTTGAAGTGGTTTTTTCAAACTTATGATATGGATATTGACAGGTCAACGTCTGTCGGGTCAGCTAGTTTATAATACAAAATAAATACGTGACCTTAACTTAATACTATAAATACGAAAGTTGTTTGTTTATAAGCTTGCACGCATCAACTACTGACCATCAGTAAATAATTTGCAAACACCCAACCGTTTAAAAATTAAAATCAAAATTATTTATTTCAAGTAAACCCATTATAAGTTTTTTTGAATTTTCAGGAGTAGGGGTCAGACAGTATAAGTCGGTCGTGAAGCTAGTTGCCTGTTCCAATACGTAGATTTTATCTAGAAGAACAGACAAGAAACTCCAAGGACACTCTTTTTAACATGTTTTTTGTTTTTTACAAGTAAGATGTTACATTGTTGTCAGGGGTACAGAAAAAGGATATACCCATTTTACTTTACGGACATACCTTTTATCCAGAAAAACAGTAGGTAGGTACTGTTCAAAATCACTTCGATACAAAGAGTTTTAACTTGAAAATTAAAACTTGTATTTCTCTAGCTTACCCGCGCAACTTCGTCCGCGTTTGTAAATTTTCCCCATTTTTGCATCATTTTTCATTAATGCTCCGCTCTTATTCGTTGTAGCGTGATGTTATATAGCCTATAACCATAGCAATGAAACATCTATGGTACATATGATCGAAGTATCTACACGACAAAATGCATACCTACTTTGAAATGTTATTTTTTCTTATCTAAATACTTAATCTAAGTGACTTTAATATTTTTTTTGATATTGGGAATAAGCGTTTGTGTTCTATCTCATTTAATGAAAAGTGTCCATTCAACAAGATTTTTGTTGTCAAAACAATAAAATTTCTTATGTATAGGTATTACATGTATTGTAGGTAAGTAGGTAATTTATATGATTATTTTAAGCATTTCTATCATCATCATTTCCCTCATTTCGACACCCAATGCTCCTTTTCTAAAGATTTCATAGATAGTACGAGTAAGGGCGCGTTCCCACTATGTTGTAACACTTTTTTTACCGTTGGATCTTGAATGGCTGTTGTGTCGTCGAAATTTTATCGTTAAACGATTGTCGTGTCTTTTGCTGTTCCCATTGAATCGTAACGACAATTTACAAGTACTAATCCGTCTTTTATTTAAGCCAATTTTTATTTAGAAGATATAAAACACAGATAGCTGTAGTAAGAGTATTTATACATTTACCGGGCCAGGCCACTCCGCAGTTTAGGTATAATGCTACAAGTACGCGTCGGGCGCGACTAATCGTGCTAAAAATTCAGTGGGCTGCCGTGCGCTGGCCGGGTGGCACGTTAGTTCGATGCTCACTGACGCGCTGCGTTGCGTCATTCGTTAATGAGTACTTAGCCTAGGTTTATTTGCTCACAGAAATATAATAAAAGGCACATAACTTACTGGTAGTTAAATAGTTAGATTAATTAATTATTTAAAAATAGACAACCATAACGTCGCGGCGTCCGCGTCGCGAGAACAGATAAGAGTTACGCGACAGAAAGAGACGCAACTTCTAGGTAAATATAACTGTAGGTAATTAGCACTGTGCGACCTGAATTGCTAGTTTATTGTGTTTGAGCAAGAGTCGCTATTTATTTAAATGATTTTGCGGAATGAGACTTCTGTACCTGTATGTATTCTGTGCATTTACTAAAAGTACCTTTTATTACGTACGTACGTACGTCATAGTACACACTTAATATCAGTACATTTATGAGCGTCATATAACCATTTTACAGTACAATCTAGAATTTAATGGGGAGTGTTGAACTTAGGGGTCACATTGATAATACTCCCTCCACGCTGGTTCAATGCCCGGTACATAGTACCGACAGTATGTGGTTTATGAGTTATAATACTAATGATATTCTATCAACTATTATGCATACTGACTATACATAAATGTCATCAGCAAATGTGTTGATAAATTGTGTAGTAAGAAAAGGTTGCTCTTAAAAAAACCGTTATCGTTTAGTAAAACTTAAAAAAACACATTTAATAACGAACCGAACTAAAAAGTAAAAAAGCCTACCACTATCCTCCTCCTAGCTTCATTATTAGACTGTCGTTTACCAAACCCAATCTGCTGGACTCGTCCTCATATGAGCCCAAACTAACTCGAGGTGTTTACTAGTAGCCACTGAACCGAACTGAGTTACACCATCCACCGTCGTCGTAATGGGATCAGCTCTAAGGTGCCAAATATTTATTATTGTAAATAGTATTATCATCCAAACTACATAATACATATAAATACGAAGTTTCATTTGGATACGACTATTAGAAGTAGGGTAAAATTACCTTCCAACATTTGTATGTCATAAGTTAAAAGTTAGAAGTTAAACTAATCAAAGCGTATTATAATATATTGTTTACTGAACTCAGTAGACAACGCAAAATACAACAAACATAACTATAAATAAACCAATGGAAGGAAAACTCAGATAATAACGCGTATACCTACATTTATTGTATCAAATCCTACTAATATTATAAACGTGAAAGTTTGTGAGGATGTATGGATGTGTGGATGTATGGATGTATGGATGTATGGATGTTTGTTACTCTTTCACGCCAAAACTACTGAACCGATTGCGATGAAACTTGGTATGTAGATAGACCTGGATTAACATATAGGCTACTTTTTATCCCGATATTCCCACGGGATCGGGACTTACGCGGGTTAAACCGCGGGGCGCTGCTAGTCATATATATATGTATATTCACAATACAATAGGTAACTGTGAGAAAAGAATCTGATAGTAAAAACTCGCCGCCAAAAAATAATTACTGTAACAAATTATATCATAAAACAGATTACACAGTATTACTTACACACATGAATTAATTACAATAATGAAGATGTTACAAAAATATAATTACGTTATCGTTTCTACCTATCTTCTTATTATTTTTTATGCTGTTATCCGTTTTCTTACGTATCGGCAACAAGAACGACAGGACCTTTGGACAGCTGCAAGTGTTGCTAGAATGAAAATTCAAGAAATCCCTAATACCCTAACAAAACTTGACTAAATCAGTAGACATTAATATAGTTAAATCTTCGGGTTTAAAAGTACTTGCATAAAATACTAATAAAAAATATGGAAAATAATTTAATCACGAACAAAATAGTAAGCTTACATGAAACTTGCAATAACCCTTCTGAAAGTATTCTCCTTGTATACCGATGCACTAAAATTGATTCCATGATTGCAAGGTTTATGGAAGGTTTCTTTCGAAAAGGACTTCCAGTTGCACTATTACAGCCCTTTCAATCTGAAGATAAGCACAAAACATTCTGCCATTAATTTTTTAACATTTTTTTCTCGGGGAGAGCCCAAAATCTTATGGTGCTGAATTTGGCGAGTAAGCGGATGTTTAAGGGCGTTCCGACTGTTGCTCGTCTTGAACCGACACATTTCCGCTTTTCGCTCATAGTTCAAATTCAAATTCAAGTTCAAAATCATTTATTCAATTAAGACACTAAGTGACATTTATGAACGTTAAATTGAAGCTAGAGTTAAAATCATAGATCGGCGCAAACAGACGCCACAGCATGTACTGGATTGTCAAGGTAAATTAGGTGAAAAACACCAAAATCTACTGCTTGCTTGTGTCGATCTATAACTTCCAGTTTCCAAAATGCGTAGGGCCTTATGAGAAGAATACTGGCAAAGAAACTCATGGCCACTCTTTTTAAAAGTCAGATCTTCAGGTACAATAGTGTTAGTGTTACACGAGAGGTAAACAGGATGCAAGCTGATGCCACCTGAATTTCATTTTATTGAAATGCTCCAAAAGCTAACGTACTAAAAAATAAAAATCACTCAGTGATACCCTTGAAGGTTTGAACCTATTAAACATAGAAATCATTCATGCACATCTACCTTCATTCAGTTGCAAAATCTACTGTTAAAAATAATTCGTGACTGGATTAAGAGGCTAGAGTTGCAGTTGATCGAACCAAAATAATAGTATAGGCTAAAGCATCGCTGACTAGGCCGACCAGTCACCCCAAGCAGCACCCGTTCACGAGTATGACGCATGGACCAGCCATCATCTCCTCCTCCTCCTAGTACTTTAAAAGGTTTTCGGGGTTACCATATTATCACCTATTGACACTTTTTCGCTTCTTAAAACAAAGGTTATAACTACACAGCTCATTCTCCCGTCTCTAAAACGGACACCGGTTATCTAAATGAATCAGACTCTTATACTTCTTATTTTAATTAACTTCTAATTTATTACATTATGAAGTTGTTCATAAAATTGTTAGCAAACAGTGCATGTAATTTATTTAGTGCGTGTATTTTAAATTTAATGTATCATATACTATAAGTAAATTAAAATAATATCCGACTAGTGACCCGCCCCAGCTTCGCACAGCTACCAAATCACAAAAAATCTGTTGATCCGATCGCTACCTAACTTCACGTGATCAGGATCTGGCTAATCTGATGATTACTTGCCATTTTCATCAAAATCGGTCCAGCCGTTTTGAAGTCCATAGGGAACATACATATGCACATAAATTTTTATATACATAATTTTTTAAGTATTTGTATGATGTTGAGCATCCCAAAAAGTCATAAAATGATGATTCAGATTGTCATCATCTTCAAATCAAGCACTCAGATACCCAAATTTGTACCTAAATTTGGTAGGTATTTTAGAGAGATTATCTTTTGGTGCTTTGATAACCGATAATGGTATAATATTTTTTATCTTTCCAGGACAGTGTTATTGATCTTATCATCAAAATTAGCACACTTCAATGTAGGGCAAATTTGAGTAGTCTGATTTTTAATTAGATGGACTAAAATGACATTTGGTGGGTTGCCGCGTTATCCTGAATGATCAAGTTTAGTTATTAGTTAGATATTGCATTGATCAGTAGCATGAGTAGCCTGAATTTATAATTGTAGTGACATTTTTAGAATACAAACTTAAGCCATGCGTACGTATTTCAATATTTTATATCCAAACAAAACTGCACTGTCATCTAAATTTGTAAGCCGTAATCATGTACAACAAATTCAAACTATGCTTACAAAGAATAACATGCTAAATTATCCACTTCTTAGCGAAAAGAATACGCATATTACTATCGCAGGTGAGTACAGCAAGAGTGTTGCTCACCGTAAATGCCTATTTGTCTATTTAACATAATCTTTTCATCGAAAAAATATAAGGAAAATAATATATAACAAAAAATTAATCACTATTTATTTCCGAAACACTTTCAGAATCTGTGTCGGTAACATTTATTGTAAAGCTTTCTGTCACCTCATCAATAAGGTCGAGTTGAATCATTTTGTTCTCTTCTTTTATAACATGATCTCTGCAACTCGACCACCATTGTGGTGTCACTATCTCTAACCCGTCACTGAATATTTTTTTCCATATCGGCCATTTTAAGACTTTTAGTATGTTTTGTGACATTCATATTGGTAAGGGGGCAGTCTTAAGATAGTGACACCGTACACAGCAGCAAGCTCATATTTTCTTTATTAAAAAAATACTGCTAATTACGCCGGATGGCAGAAAGTGTAAACTCATCCAATTTATCTTTAAATGTCAGCTTCGGACCAGATCGTTGCGGTGGAGTGAGTGTCACGTTCGTAATAGCGTTATCCGATTTCTTCTCCTCTTCATTGTATACACATGTTTAAATACGTTTCGCACCATTGTCTTCTCTGTGACAGTCAGAATAGCCATGCGTCTCATTTTCTTAGGAGACATAACTGCACCCGAAGTGCTCGGTTGAGCGTCTTCGATGTCGTTTTACATAAACAACAAACACAAAACATGGTGTATGTATGTTTCTTTATTCTACCATTACTTCTAAATGCCTAAACTGAGTTGGTTGTATCCTTAGAATCCTTACATCATTCCCAGTGACACCGGCTATAAATTACAAAGAAATATATATGGTGGCTGGATGGAGCCATTTTCAAATATAAAAAGAAAATTTATCAGAGCAGGCTTTTGCCTTATTGATTTCTTTTTAAATTAGTTACTTGTTGTGTTCTTTTTTAAAATTCTGTAAGATAATATCATATCTTCGTATAAAATCCGACAAATTCATTTAATTAACTTTCACTGTACCAGCGCCATTCTGGTCGGTTATTTAACGGTTGATTATCTACTGTTCTCAGCGGGACACTTTCGGTTTAACCCCCATATAATACGGTCTTCTTTACCTCTACCCTCCAAAATCCCAATTGCTTGCGAATATTTACTCATGTATCTAATATTAAAAAAATCAAGACTAAAATTATTATACTTTGTATCTTTATAAATCAATACATACATATCGCAGAAACACGCGGTGAGATGATTACCAGTACCTGAAATATAAAAAGAAATAAATATTTATGAGTAAAAAACAAATTTCAGGATATTTGTGCTTCAGTGTTTAAGTTAGGTAATAATTGAACTGTTGTTGCTGTTTGTTAATTCACAAATAACGTCGTTCCTCTCAAAACACTAATTTCTCGGGATGGTAGATCCACGCCAGCATCTAAAAATAAACTTGACGCAATTATCAGCCGTTGTAGTTGTACGGTTCCATCTTCACTTTTTACGAATGTAATTACTTTTGTTTAAATATCTTTTATTGTTTCAAACATTCACAGACTGAATGGTTGTGACTAAATTTTAGCAACAGTTTACTTTTAGAGTAGTAGCCGATGAAAAACATACCTTCAAAATAACTATTGTTCTATAGTTTAATGTGGGATCCTAATAATTGTTGTAGTTATGTAATTTGTAGTCATGTAATGTGCCTCGTAATCTTAACTATACAGGTGGAAATCAATGAAAAAAGTTTGATTTATTAGATAGATTTCTTGTTGTAGCGTAAAGCATAATCTTATAGAAACTGATTTAAATTATACATAAACAGACATGGTGATGGCTACTGATGTTTCCAACATCATCAATACACATAAATAAAATTGAAGTGTATTTTTGTAACGTCAAAATAATAGGTTTTTTATACTCATACAGTTATTTGCACGATACCTATGTCTAAAAATGAGTATTTTTAAATTTTTTGTCTGTCTTGCTATCTGTTTGTTCCCGCCAATCTCCGGAACGGGTGAACCACTTTCTACGTGTATTTTACTGTCAGATAGCTTGTGTTATAAGTGGTAACTTAACTACTTTTATTTTGAAATAAACTATTAGGGTTCCACGCAAAATATGTACAAGCGAGCGAAGCCGCGGAGGAACTGCTAGTTGATTTAGAAAACTTTTTAAATTTTTATATATCAATGGTTTCCAAGCATATCTATGCGTACATATAATATCAAAAGTCATCATCGCCAGTTCATCATATAAATGCGAGATTAAGGATTTACAGTCATTAGTTTCATTTTATGCGCTATGCAATGTCGTGTACATTGCGTAGCGCAAAATCATACATACGTAGGTATTTGTGCGGTACGGTGAACGACCTTAAACGTTCGGCGCCGTCGAAGCAGCTGATTGCATAAATGTTGTTTAATTGATTACATTGCAGTTTTTAGCAGATTTTTTCCGGTAAAATGTTTTGTCTACTCATTGTGATATCACGTTTAAGCAAAAAAAAAACTTAAATAAAAATAATTTTCCGACACTAAATTCCAATGATTTTCTACTCAGAATTATGGTTTGAATTTACTATTTCAAGATTCAGCAGGCCGTTTCTTACCCCTGTTATGTATCCCTATAATATCACAAACAATCGACAATTTAGTTTAATTTTCTTTTGATTTGTGGACATTTGGAGATTGGTATGAGCCAAATTCAAAAAATCTTACATCAACATTTAAAAGATTAAAAACTTCGTTGCCGTTGGATTCCACGTGAACTCACCCCAGAACAAAACATACATATTAATATGTCAGAGTAGTTAGTAACCCCATATTGCGCCGCAAATCGTGTCATCATACTTATTATCAGTCAAGATTACTGACGCGATGACACAACTCAATCATAATCTTACCCCTCATACACTGATTATATAACTGAAATTGTATTTCCAGAAGGCTATTCATTATTTATACACCTAACCGGTTGTTGTTGTTTTATTGTACAAGAGTTTTATGAGATAATTCATTTGATTAAAATAATTAACACATTTCAAGCTCCCACGAATTAATGGAAAATTAATTAATGGAAAAATATGTAAAATATACATTAAGTAAATGTAAAATATACATTAAGTATATGTAAAATATCCATTATTATAATTATAGCTATTGTTGCTACAACAGAAGTACATATACTGGTATGATAACTAAAATGGCCAGAAATTCGTAGAATAATTTAATTGTTAAATATTTACAATTGTTATCGTACATGAATGCGATGTATTTTTTAACCGACGAAAAAAAAGGAGGTTCTCAATTAGACAAATTAAATTAAATTAATTAATTAAATCGAAAAGAAAGTATTAATTACCTACGTAGAGCCATGTCCATTTCTACGTAGATAAATATAAAATTTTGATAATTAATCTGTTTGTTGTTTGGCGCCGACTCAAAACAAGTTTATATAAAATTTGATAGTTTATATAAATAAGCTCAATACTTAAGACTTAAGGTTTATTTATTTGTTGCTTTTTAGTTCTTTTCGTCTGTTTCATTTTTTGTTAAAAAGATTTTTAAAATTTAAACCGATACATTTGTGAAACTATGTATTAGCATTTTTCAGATTTTTTTTTGTTTGTAAGAAAAATTTTGGATATGAATGTGAATGTTAGTTATTTTTGATAGCATTCTGATAGAAAACTTCTAGAAGTCTCTAAAGACTGTTGTAAAATTAAATATAAATTATTAATAATACTTGGTATAAGACTAACAGAAGTTTAAGACCACGAGCAACAAGTGCCCCGGGGTAGAAGTCAATGTAGTCTCCAACTAGAAAGTTTACCTTACTTATAGATGTCGATGATATTATTGATGTCCACTCGATATTTGTGAATCATTCACTCCCATGGACTCTATGGAATGTTGATGTAAAGATAATAAATATGGTCTGTGACTGATTCGGGCTACTGATTTCGATCACTACAGCTCCAATTTTTGTTACCCACCGGCTTTAGTTAGATTTTATTCCGACCCATCGGTCCCAGACATAAAATTTACAAAATTATGTATTTATTATAATTTTTTATATTACATATATTACATTTTGTTGTTGCAGAGTCCGTGGGAACAAATTTGAATGTAATATTTTTATGTGCCTAATTTTAAATGTAGAGTGATTGAAACACATAAGTGGAAAGAAACAAAATAAAGCAAATTAAAACGTGAAATTCTTTTACACTGGTCGTTCCTTGCTAGTGATTTGATCTTTTCTAATCACGGTTCTTTTACAAGTGACAAAAAGTCCGAGAGTTATCTTAATCACAGGTAAATAAATGAGTGTAATGTATGTCACCAACACGCGATCTGAGATATTAGATATCACTGAAGATAAAAATCTATCTTTGTTTATACGTATACTATTAACACGCATTTTCTAATTTAATATGTCATCGATGTGCATATTAAAATACTTCCTTACAACAAGGAAGAACAAGTCAGTAAGAATAAGGAAATGTTTTGAATACAATATAAAGTGATTAACTTAAAACGCAAGTGATGCCCTTTCCGTGTAAAAAAACTTGGGGTAATTTCTTTAATTCATGGTGAACGAGTGCTGAGTGAAAGTAGATGCTCTTGGCACAGGACTGGCTGCATTCCGACGCGAAAGAAGCCTCCAGTGAAAGGCTTCACTTGAAGTTAATCACGTTTTAGTATAATAAGGCCTTTCGTATACTTCCAATATGACAAGAAAACAACTACTTAGAAGGTAATGTTACCTATTTGGTCAACCTTCGCATTAATGTCGCATAAAAGTTACCTATGTCTTTTTTCTATTGATTAGATGTAGAAAAGTATTGATTTGTGGGGATTAAACTAATGGCCCGGAGAAGGGTAAAAGCAGTGATGAGAGCCAACCCGGATGAACACACTTACATAAATTTATTTGGTAAACGTCCATTTGTTTTAAATTCAAATCTATCCCACGGGAACCGTAAAATTGTCCGGCATAAAAGTAGCCTGTGTGCTATGCCAGACTATAATCTATATCTGTGCCAAATTTCATCCAGATCCGTTGAGCCGTTTTTGCGTGAAAGAGTAATAATATCCATTCATCATGTAAATAGACATAATCATGTTAATCATGCATACAAATATTTAAACTGAGGGGAATCGAACTCGCGACCTCTGACTTTGCAGTTGAATGCTTACCGCCTCTCGCGCCATACCTATGCCATCAAATATATAAGGTTTTTTCCAATTTTACTTTAACACAAAAAATATTATTCAAAACAGACCAATTACGTATCAAAAGGTTTTTGCTGACGGAACTAAATTTCTACAAAAACGTATATAATGACAACAAATTTGTATTTTGCCACATAATATCAGTAATTATTGGACTCTTAAAACTCAATTAAGTTGTGTTATTTACAGAAAAACCAGTGATTCGTATAATTAAATCAGAATTCAATATTATTGTTATAACTGGCTGTGCGTTGTAATTACACCTGAAAAACTGATAAGTGTAGGGAATCAATCGAAGTACGAGTAATTAGCCAACCAAATATAATTTCTTTTGAAGTTATCAGGAGAAAATGTACTATTTGAAGGGGTGTAGCAAATTGATCTAACTACTGGCATTACACACCAGTGATTAGAGTTTGATGTTTGCTACATTAGTAGTATACAAAAATATACATACGAACGATAATGACATTTAAATATAAAAATGTAGGATACCTGTGTAACGAATAACGAGGTATTAAAAGTATTTAAAAAAGCAGAATCTTTTTATTCTGCTGTTCAACTAAATGGCAACATTTTACAATTTGCAAATTGTAAATACAAGATTTAGGCATAAAACTATGTCTTATTTTGTATTATATGTCGTACTTTTTTATCTAATATAATAAAGCTGAAAAGTTTTTTTTTTTGTTTGTTTAAACGCGGTAATCTTTGGAACTACCTGTCAGATTCGTAAAATTATATCTATAAAATACCCAGATTAATGAGAAATAGTATAGGCTATCTAGAATTAGGTTACACCTCTCAGGTGCCTTGAATCAATTTTGTTAAGTAAGTCGGAAGAAAAAATGCTCCCAAACTGCATTACCCGCGTGCGCTGACGTAATGCTAAGTGATACGTAAATACAATGTTCTACAAAAATATTGATCCTTAGTACATCTAAGAAAAAGTCCGTGATACCATATGCTTATCACTTATCTCTAGGCCACAATAAAGTATTTTATCTCAACACTATAATTACTTAATTATCAAGACAATTTTATGAATACTTTGCACTTTATAGCATGTTATTTGGACGCATAGTTTAGGAGACAATGGGAAATTAAAATAATTTATCACTCGGCTCGGGTCTGTGATTATAGTAGCAGTGGTATAATTTAAACGAATTAAATTATTATATTTACATATTTTATTACGAAACCTGCGACTATCAAGTTTATGTAACGTAACTCGACTTCAAGTTAAATTTCTTTGAAACCATATCTTGGTTCGGGTAGTTCGGGCTGGGCCAGCAGTTGGGCAAACGGTACTCATACCTGGAATTCCTATGATACCCATAGATTTACAATTCACTTTTAAAAGAATAGAATCTCACTTAAAGCTATCGTTTGCAGGCACTATAAATAAAGCACAGGGACAGACCTTTAAGCACGGTGGGATAGATTTAAGGGAATTCTGTTTTTGCCGTTAGCAATTTTATATGTTGGCCTATCTAAAACAATACCAAAACCGATATATTCTAACATCACAAGAAAATGATACTAAAATATTGTCTATACTGAAGTATTATAATTCATCAATCTGTGATTTATTTTAAACTAGCTGTGCCCCGCGGTTTCACCCGCGTAACTCAGATGCCATGGGAATATCGGGATAAAAGTAGCCTATGTGTTAATCCAGGTCTCCAGCTATCTACATACGAAGTATCATCGCAATCAGTTCAGTAGTTTTTGCGTGAAAGAGTAACAAACATCCAAACCTCCTCACAAACTTTAAATTTTTTTCACAATCAATATCTTCACTACATATTATAAAATATAAAACAAAGTCCCCCGCTGCGTTTGTCTGTCTGTTTGCGATAAACTGAAAAAATACTGAACGGAATTTCATGCGGTTTTCACTAATAGACAGTGATTCATGAGGAAGGTTTAGGTGTATAATTTGTACCCGTGCAAAGCCGGGGCGGGTTGCTAGTGTTATATAAATGTATGTATACAGAGCCTTTAAACAAATCGCTAGTGTCTTGAAGATTCCCATTACGGACACAACCGTCAACAACGTCTGCCCTCACGCGTCAGCCTGCCCGCCTTCGGGACTCGGGTGGCTCACGTCACGCGGCGATGAGCGATGTCCCCTCCTCCACCGCACCGCACAATTTTATATTAATTTTATATCGTCGTAACTTTTGAAATATTTGACCAAATAACGTACTTTAAAAGGCAAAGTTTATCTACTTTGAATATCAGAAGCGATAAAAGTATTTATTTTGATAAAAACCAATTTGTTACTGCTAAATGTCAATTGGAAATGAAAAATCAAATTTTTATTGTATTTATGGTTCACTATTTTGGTAATAATGGCTTACACATAAAAGATAGATATTATTTTTGTAGAACTATTTAGGAGGAACAATCCCACCGTACATTATATCGTGTAACTCTTACAGTTTTCCCACCGCACGCCAGAATAGCTCGCAGATGAAAGATTTTTTTCCGACTTACTTAACACTTATCGTTATATATTGGCCAATATACACAATATCTTAATAAATTATAGCCTATGTGTTATTCTAATATATAAGCTATATTAGTGTAAAGTTTCATTAAAATCCACTCAGTACTTTTTGCGTTAAAGAGTAACAAACATCCATACATCCATCCATACTTCCTCACAAAATTTCACGTTTATAATATTAGTAGGATAGGATAGGATGATAAGTGGGTGAATCCGCGGGGCTTAGCTAGTTACTAAATACTTATCGAATTTAATAAAATAATGTATTGTATGACGAGACGCTTTTACAGAAACTCGCGGCAAACGTCTGTCAACTACAGCGAATGAGTCGAGTCCCTTGTTATGGAAACTAGGTACGTAGGTACAGACCCGTAGGAACAACAAATGTGTCTGACAATCCCTCGAACGAGATATCTTAGAACACGTCACTGTGTCATGTCATTTGACGTATATGTTCAAAGGTTAAATCTTCAACATGTCATGGGAATTCTGGTGTCTCATTTCTATTTGTATGACATGATTACTTGTCTCTGTAGAACCACTAGTCCGTAATAGATTATTTAATTTTGACGACCGATGTTAAATATGTATTTCCAAAAAAAGTATGTATTTAAGTATGTTCAAATTCAAATTCAAATTCAAAATCATTTATTCCATTAAGACACTAAGTGACATTTATGAACGTTAAATTGAAGTTAGAGTTAAAATCATAGATCGGCGCAAACAGACACCACAGCATGTACTGGATTGTCGAGGTATATTAGGTGAAAACACCAAAATCTACTGCCTGCTTGTGTCGATCTATAACTTCCAGTTTCCAAAAGGCGTAGAGCCTTATGAGAAGAATACTGGCAAAGAAACTCATGGCCGCTCTTTTTAAAAGTCAGATCTTCAGGTACAATAGTGTTAGTGTTACACGAAAGGTAAACAGGATGCAAGCTGATGCCACCTGAATTTCATTTTATTGAATGAATGCATTTTATTAAATGCATTTTGCATGCATTATATTGAATGATGCCACCTGAATTTCATGTTTATGCATGTTCTAGCCCTGTAGTACAAACTATGCTTAGTTTGGGTCTAGATAGTGCTGTAATATGTCCCTAAAAATCTAAGAAATAAGAACCCACACAAAGCCTACTTGTTCTCATGTATGTAATCAACTCATATTTTTTAATAATTTTCACTACAATGCACTTCGTAAAAATAGACGTTCGGTACAAATTGCACAGTGATTCATGAGGGCCACGTAAGTGACGTCGAAAATTTATCCGGTTGGAATAATTGATGGTTATTTATCTAGCAATATTATAGTCCATTTTACGTACTTCAGTATAATGAGCAGACAAGAGCATGGGAGCTGCGGTTCATACCGTTACGCTCGGCGGCCTCTTAGCAATGCCTTTGTGCGCCGGCGACTAATCACTATCTCTCACCTCACTGCCCTCTCTTGTTGGCTAATGGTTTATTAATGCAGTTTTTATCTATGAACTGTGACAATGACGGCTAGGGCGTCTGGTACAACAAGGTCATTAACACCTTCGAAAATGCTTCTATAATAAAGCAAGCATTAAAAATCTGGTTTAATTTGGTTTATATTTGGAGGAACATAGCTTGGTCCCGAGCTACGTGATCTTGCCTTTCGGACTGCGGCCCAACGGTTGATATAGGATGTTTTAAATGTAAAAAATGCGGATGTTTCAAATATAAAAACCCGCGTGAGAAATTCATTGCGCGTTACAGGATTAGTAGTTACTATCTAATTGGGCTTGTCGTCGCTAGATGTCTCTAATGTATGTTTTGTTCAATATGTTTTAGAAGCACAATGTGTGCCCTCTAGTAGTAACTATAGCAATTTGAATCACTCACACACACAGTCAAAATTTGAATATTTGTGGAACGTACGTAATTTTAACATAAATTTTTCCCGTATTTTCACAAGTCAATGTATGCCAAAATGTTTTCCACTTTTACATACATTTTCAATCGTTCTTACTTGTCACGAGTTTGTTTTTGCTTTCGTAAGAATTTGCCAAGACTGCTTATGTGGGATGACGGAAATGGAATGATGTCTGTTGCAGGTGGATTTACGATGGCATTGAACTGTCTGTATCCATTTCTATGTGCTGACGTTGGGCAGTCTTTTAATACTGATTATTCAGCTTTTACGATAATATAATTCCTGAAGTATTTATTATTTACTAGAGATCGCGTGGTGATCGAATTTCAACCATGGTTTTTAATAGGCCAGTATAATTTGATCTGTCATTGTTTATAGACTTACTTACTATGACAGGTAATCATATATTACTGGACGCGTGTAATTTCATTAAGCCGTTTTCACATGATTTTTGAAGTTGTAAGACATATTGTTTAAATATTTTACTTTCTTCTATATATAAACTGTATATATTTCAAAATTCACGTAACTACGAAATTTTCTTATAAAGGGGTACAAAGAGTTCTCTTTACGTATTAATGTAGTGATAAAATCTTTAGTAGTAGGTACCTACTATTAAGTAATTATTATACAAGACAATAATTTGTTAACAGATTTCTATATTTGATTTATAAGTAGATATTGTATTTGGCTGATTGCCTAACAAGTGATTTATTATCTTTCAAAACTTTTTATCTCTAGGAGTACGAATCCATCAACATGGCTATCTTGGGTTCAGTAAAGAGAAATTGACGTCAAACATATTTACAAAGACTATGTAAAGACCACAGTAGTTGGCAAAGCGCCATCTCAGATATTTTTTTTTGAATTTTCAACACCTGGTTAGCAGAAAAGTATTCTTTCTTGAAGGGAAAAGCAGGCGGCAGACGGATGTCTTACGTACCGGTTCTTTTAGTCATGAATGGTGTAGACACTGCTTAAACCATCTTCTGTCAGATAAACAAAACATACCTAGTACTAACAGTCATTCAACAATAAAAATATATTTTAAATGGTAATTCAAATTCAATAGTATTTTTTATTGGATTTTAATGAAATGGTTGTTTATTTAAGAATGATGGACAAGAAATGTGTACGAGTACACGGTAATGATGGACGTAAGTAAACTACTACTTAACTACTACTTATTAAATACTTTACGTAATGAAATGATACTTGAGTTAGAGTGCTCGAGTGTAATGATGAAATTAATATTTTTGGACTTTTATTTGATAAAAAGTTTTGTTAGCAATATTAATTTACTTACTATTACGTTTTTAAGGAACAAAAAACGGATGCCTTTGTAGTCACTTTGGTATGAATATCACTGCCAGTGTCACAGCCTGTAGGGTAGGTAGGGTTTAAGTTTAGTAAATCATTATTTTGTGAATTAATTTTACTTTTAAAATAATTGTGTGATGAGCACGATCATTGGTCCTGTGTCTGGGTGCAATTTATCTATAATATGTATGTAATATATAAGTATGATTATCAGCAGTCTGGTTACCATAGTACAGGCTCTGCCTAGTTTGGGGCCGTGTGTGAGGTGTCTCAAGTTAATATTATAATTTTGTTTAAAGCTACTAAATAAGAGAAATGAAAAGGATTACTAAATTGTTTGTGGGCGTTAAATTTTAAGTGTATTTGAGTTGCGTTTGACAAGGTGTTAGGTGTTAAAGTTCCAGTAAATTACCCAAACCCCGGTAACAGAAACAACTGATACATATAGAGGCTTCAGAATACCTCTAATTAAGAAAGTTGCTAATTATTTGTACCTTTACAGTATAATCATTTTCCTTAAGTAAGTACCTACCTATAACTACTGTAGTAATAAACAACACTGCACTGCCAAACACACAGTCTGTTATTTCTGTAAACTGTAACTTAAATTATTTAGGTATAAGGTAAATAATATAATAATTAAAATACATTTAGGTAACCATTGCGGTTTATTCAAATCACACTTTTTATGCACACCGACTTTAATTATCTAAAAAACTTTTTATTAGTGTGTATTTGATGG
Organism: Callimorpha dominula; assembly: GCA_949752705.1. Classification (NCBI taxonomy): domain Eukaryota; kingdom Metazoa; phylum Arthropoda; class Insecta; order Lepidoptera; family Erebidae; genus Callimorpha; species Callimorpha dominula. The sequence goes on from OX456991.1 coordinate 647,954, forward strand.
TGTTGTTACATAAAAAATAAAATGTATAATTGCAAATGTCTATAATTCATGTGATTTCTTGTCTGTCGTCGACTTAATTGTTTCTTAAATAACTTTGTATTTGAAGATTTATAATTGCTGTTATAAACCATAGTTTTTTTTCTATATTAATTTGAGCGAATAGCAAAACAGCAACAATGTCCTTAGAAATTAACAAACACTAGAACAAACCGTATTTATGTAAACTTTAGGCTGAATTTCCCATACTTCCCCTGAAGAACTCCATTCGCTATAATTGAGATTTTGTAGATTTCTCTAATATTGTAGACATTAAAATAGGTTTAAGGTGTTAATAAATATTGGATGATAGTACTTTAAATGTAAACAAAATCATAACAAAAAATAATTAATTATTTTTGACGTCTGCATCTACTCATAGAACGCATTGGCGATCGCTATTCCTAATAAATATATTTCTAGTGATGCAAAAGACTTATATGACGATTTTCCCTAATAGACTAAATAACCTAAAGATGTTATATTGATTTTTGTTTTGAGAAAAAAAAATTAAAAATAATTAAAAATAAAATGTTTACAAACGTACAAATCTTAGACCTTGTCAGAAGATACCAAACTATTCTTATTTTCCTGTCTTCTCTAATTAAATGATCTTGGATCCTATTGGTGGTCAAAAATATAATTTACCTGAGATACGTATAGACGTACCACTTGTAAACAGGTCTTCGAACTTAATTATCAAACCGGATTGAAAAGTTCCGACTAATTCTACCAACTATCGTCGATTAAACTATACAACGTATAGAGAAACATGTGGGTCTTTGGCGGATTAAATACAGACATGGTAAAGGAAGTTATATTGGTTATATATGTAATTAGGTGATATTAAGAAAAGAGTTTGTTTACCAAACTAAGGAAGGTATACAGGAGCGTGTAATTTATGCCTGTCAACTCATGTACCAGCGTTGTTTGTTGTATGTGCTTATATAGGTATGTGTATGGTATACTTTCTAAAAAGATATCACCAATACACCTTCCTTTATCCTATATATAATATATATTAACTTTTAAACTTTCGCGTTCCATGATATAATATTATCTACGTATTAACGGGAATTAACGCGTTCACGGAAAGGTATTACATACCTCTGAATTGCCTGACGTTTCGACCAGGTTGCACTGGCCGTGGTCGCAGGCTGATCAGGCAATTCAGAGGTATGTAATACCTTTTCGTGATCGCGTTAATTCCCGTAAATACGTAGATAATATTATATAATATATATATATATATATATATATATATATATATATATATATATATATATATATATATCTATATAAGAGTACCTACCATTAATGTCTTTTGGACACCCGGTTGGAACGAAGTACCGTTCGCGATATATATGTAGGTATATATTTAATGGTTTGAATAAATTGTATCAAAATATAGTAAACATTGTAAAAACTTGAAATTACAATTGCGCTATCTGTGAAAGTCACCCAAACGAATATATAATTATACAACAGTAGCATCGCGCAGAAACCATAGATGACGTAAATAAAATAAATCAACTTGTGATCAGAGAGTGGTCAGAATTTTGCGCTTACACTTTTTTCCGTTTAGCCCCAATCCACCGAGCATTTAAAGTGTAACATGCGATAAGGAACTTCTTTCCAATAGAAGTACTACAACTATTAACTACTATAGGTTATGATTTGAAGAACTACGAACTATTCAATTGTTTCCATCTCAAAACAAATCATCATTTTCATTTCATTTAAAATTTACTTTACTATAACTTTACCTAACTATATTATTTATCACAATTTGCACAGATGGCGGAACGGTTTTAGTGGTCGCCTCGCCACTATGCCGCGCCGAGTGTTGTGGGTTTAAATCCCACACGGGACAACTATTTGTGTGAACTAGTTGTCCGGAATCTGGGTGTTCTTTGTGTCCGTTGTTTGAATGTTTGTGAAGCCAACGCGACACAGGAATATTTCTAATGCGGGAGTTTTTTTTTTTTAATTTTTAATATTTTTCTAAAAACTAAATTGTCTTTAGGCGAATTGTTACTAGTTAGAGAATTATCCTTACTCTTAAACACATGACAAAATTGAAAGAAATAAAGAGACTAATCGCATAAATAATTGTTATCCAAATTGGAATCGAATCCACAGTATCCAATGTAGTGAGACTGCTTGCTGCTAGCAAGGCAACTTACACCATCTACACGGTTATTATATGTAATTTAAACATTGTACATTATAGACAATTTATCAATCTTAATCTTACCTTATCTTAATCTTATCTTAATCTTATCTTAGTCTTATCTTAATAGGTATATAAATCAATGTGTATATTCGTAATCTATGCAATGCCGTGCCGTACCGTTCATCTGATCAAGATATTTTTTTTCATGTACGTTGCCAGGGATACCGAGGACATAGGGTTCCCTTCGTCCATAATAAAAGAACTGTTCCCGAGGGAAGGAAAAAATACTTTTACGCGAGCGAAGTCGCGGGCAAAAGCTAGTGTCAGATGAAAAGAAAAGCGTCAAGTGGCGATATCCTGTTAGGAAGCTCTTAATCGCAATCGGCCTACATTCTACCTCTCACAGTGCGAGCAGCTCCTGCAACTCGCTGCAGCGCTGGTATGCGATGCTGAATTCATTAGAAGTACCGCTACACCGCTGTTCATCTAAATTGAGTTGAGTTGTATAAATATCGATTACTTGTATAAAACTTTGTGTTATAAATTAGGAGACTAACAAAGATTTTTTTTGTGATAAAATTATGAAAACTACTTGTTCATTGTAAAATATCAACGGCGAAGAACTAACAACTCAATATTTATAATCATAGTAGCAGTATGTAGTTGATTTGACTGCCACGTTTGGAATCGTCCGTCCGATTTCCGCTCATGACAAATATTTGGTTTAGTGCCGATACCAACCGTTCTCGCCTCGCAAGTAAGGTTCGCATTTACCATGATTCGGTCTTAATACTAATCCAAGAGGCTGGGAAGACAACGGGCTGTTGGAGGGTGTCCCCCGTTTTTTGTTTTCCCCCGAAAGTTGTCAGAAAATGGGGTGAATGTGTATCGAATTTGCATCGGTCTGGGTGTTTTTATGTATAAGTGTTTTTGTCCATAATACAAGCCCTGCTTAGTTTGGGTCTAGGTAGCGCTGAGTAATGTATCAAAGAATATATTACCTATGCCCTAAGTAATTTGTGATATTTTGATAAAACATCGTTTGTATGTAGGTCACCATGACGTGTGAATCCTGCTATATTTTCTCGTTTGCTGTCCTCATTCTATATTATGAGTAAATTATTGACTTCAGCACTTTTTAAACTGTAAATTAATTCTATTGTTAAAATAACAATACCACACCAAGTGACGTATTTCTTTTGAAGTGGTAGTTATTGTTAGTCTAGTTGTGTCTGGCTCCTTGTTCGATAGAGTGTCCACTAATTAAGGTACACAGCTCTGTGTTTCTACTGACAATGTCCTGAGTTTTGGTGGAACTTAAACGAATCGGATTTGGCATGAATACATACCCGCTTTATTTGATCTGTTCAGACATGTTTGATCTAAACTGCAAATCTTGACTAAAAACATCAGAGTTAGATCTATTGCGATGTTTTACAGGAATTATTCAACAAAGCTCAGGGTTTGCATAGCCACAAATTGTTAACAAAGAATTATGTTTTGAAAAAAGTATAACCGACTAAATCATGGTAAATTCGAAACAATTAAAAAACCATTTCAAAAATATCTCGTAACATACACACAAAAAAAAATCTGTAGGATTGAGAACCCCTTCCTTTTTTTAAGTTGGTTAAAAAAACAGCGGTTCATAAATTACAGCCAAATAATTTCTTTGCAATTCGCCTTTTGACTTATTTTTATCTCGATATTCCCACGGTATCGGGACTTACGTGGGTCAAACCGCGGGGCGCAGCCAGTTATTTATAATATTATTATTTGAAATTGTTACTTTTTACCTTATTTCTCATATAGTTATCGTTTCATAACTACTTCTATACTCGTTCGGAACAGTTCATTCACACAACAAGATAAACCTCGTTATTCATTAAAGTGAATCGATTTGATAGTTGACGACGCAGTTAATGTTCCGCCATATATTTATCTCAAGCATGTACGGAATACAAAATGTCGGTTCTCTTCCTTCTGCATGGAATATAAAACACTATTTTGCGTGTTTAGTTTGATATAAAACCAGTTTTACTTCATTATTGAAATACGTCATGTTTGCGCTTGCGCACATGTTGACAAAGACACGATTTTCTCGTGTTTCTTGGTAAAAAAATCTACCAAATGAGACGTGGTAATTTAATTAGCCACACAATGACTTAAGTCTGACATCATTTGTTTTAAGCTTTGTTAGGAACTGATGTATGCCCAAGAGGTGGTAAAAAACTGAACAGCAGAGGAAGAGATAGGGGACAGGGGAGTGGTACTCTTTCCTTTCTCGTACTGGACTGGTGCTGACCAAGCACCGTAGAACATTCTATCTGGGGTTCAGGAATTTCCCTCCCAGGTTAAAAGTTACTCCAGTTAAGAAAAAAATATGATAATTAAAGAAACAAAACTAAGTCTTAACTAGGTATTGTATTTTATTATAAGGTTATAAGTTTTAGTACATATTTGTATGTCACAAATAGGTCTTGTTGCACTTTTTAAGAATATTACCAATCATTTTTTCTTAGTGAAAACAGGTCAATTTGGTCTGTGCAAAATTATTTGTTCCTCCGATTATTTCGTTTAAGTTTCTGTTTCGCAAGTATCTGACTCCAGATCAGAGGGTGGCGTGTTCAAATCACGTTGGGGTCACCACTTTAATGTGTTGACTCTTTGTATGTATATCTGCGTCACGAAAATATCGTATATTATTTATTACTGAGGAATTACAAATGTCACAAGTATCGGTAGCGAGGTTTATACAACGACTTGTCTCCGCATTGGGGTTCGAATGCATCGCGGCGCGTAACAGAACAATATACAAATTAGTTTACCAGTCATGCTCTCGGCGCGACTCTATCGGGAGGGCGAATGCTAATTTAATAACTAAAATATGCATCGCTCGCTTTGAATTTTTGCTGAAACTATGCTTTGCAAGTTTTAAATTGAATCAGTACCACCCGGATGTTTTCGAAAACAAAAAAGTTTGAAATTGTTTATAGCAAAACAACAAATCTTAGATTAGCCAGGGGCTTAGGTACTTGTGATGTCTAGGTGGATCATTGAAGACATATCCCCGAAGCAAAGACAGTCCACTCATATTAGACGCAGTATAGCACTGGCACACCGTGTTGTTTTAGTCGGTTCAATTCTGACATACGTCCTTAACGATAGCCCTATGGGTGAGGTATCACCCATAGGAGTTTCCACACTTAAAAAAAGACACGTGTCACGTATATTGGTATTATTATAAAGGCACACCACCATTCTCGTCTTTTTTTTATTTAAATGGCAATTAGGAATATTGCTGTGTCGCATTCCAAAAAGATTGTAAGAAATAATGATGTAAGTGAAGGCACTTAAGTTACACGTTTGCCAAATAAAAGTGTAAAAATTTCAAAAACACAATTATGACATATTAGAAAAAACACTGCTTGATACCAGTTTTTTTTTTACTATTATTAGTGCCTGTTTCTAATCGCTAGAGCTAAATTCCTATCCCGGTGACGCAATGTATTTTTACCGCTGGCAGCCTTGAGCGGGTCAAGAGTGACTTTGGTACGGGTATACGAAGCTGGATCGTGTCCAAAACAAGTATACATCTGGCGTTTCCACACAGCAACCAAATGTTTTGGTAGTTCTACCATTACTGTGGCCGGAATTTTTTGTCGATTTGCTTGAATTATGACGCCATGTCTGCTTTTGTCTAACGTAAGCAAAGGTATATTAGCCTATTGTAAGGTATAATATTTAAATAGCTATGTCAATAACGCTTAAGCTAGGTCTTAAATTTAGTATTTTTTTAAGTACATAACCTAGGTACTTCTCCCGTATTATTAATAAAACGTTCTAAATAATTAAATAGATGCCGAGTGTCGTTTTTTGGGATCTTTCAGTGTCAAAACCAAAAGATTCACAAACAGAAAGTAATATTAAAATTTAAACCTCAAATGCTCATTTTTGTTTTATTAATAATAAAGGTATTAGTAAGAAAAGTAAAAAAATATCCAGTTTCTTACTGGATATTATTGGACATAATATCTTTTGGTAATCTTTACAATGATTATAACTTGACAAATCTCACACACGGCCGTCTGATCCAAAACTAGGCAGAGCCTGTACTATCGTAACTAGACTGCTCATAAAAATACGTATATAATACTAAATACATACATATTATAGACAAATTACACCTAGTCACAATAAAATGATCATGCCCATCACACAATTATTGGTCCTGGATGTTAATTGGACCCCCGACCTCTGGGTCAGCAGCCAGAATCACTAACCACTAGACCAACGGTCCAGTCATTTGAATTACTTATGTAGATATTTATTGATCAGAAACCTAATTGAAATTCAAATAATTTATTTCGGACAATCGTTATGATTGTTAATACTACAGATAGGTACTTACATACTAGTGGTTAATAAATTAAATAAATTTAAATGCAATCAAATATTCATCTTTAAAATATCAAGCCTAAGGTACCATTTTCATTGGGTATGCGAGTAAGTTAAGTTTTCTACGAAAGTTGTATCGTTAGAAACTCACTGACACTTTTAATTTTTTGCTTTTATTGTTGCAGGTATGTATCGGAGTTTCTGCGTAACTAGTAGTAAGTCTATTTCATAAAATATTCCTATAGTAAATTCTCCTTTAAGTTTTAACGCTTAAATAAGTTATGTCTACGACGATGTCCGACCTTTTCAGATTAAACTTTTATAAGACAAAAAAGACATTACACTTTACTCTGTTTGCAGAAGGTCCCAGGCGAGACTTTTCGCAATGAATATTAAACAATATGTCCACCAATTTGCGTACTAATGAAAATGCCGAATACACCGGAAAGTAGCCGGATATGACGGACGGATATTTGTTCCATCTCTAGTTTTAATTACAGAAGACAGACCATGGACCTATGTAATTCTTATCCATAATTTTAACGTCTATAAATTATTATTTGATGTTTCGTAATAAACAATGATTTCTTTTGTTGGTCCTGCAGTGTGTCATTAATTCATATTTTATTTATTCAAGTAAATATTATTGATATATAATTGACTTCAAAGAACTGGTCTCCGACCAGTTTGAAACCTGTTTATGTTAATAAGTGTCGGCTTCTTATACCATGGAGGGACATATAACAGTAATATAATCTATGATGGAAAAATTTAAACCAAGGCCTAAACATGTAATAGTAAGTTTTCCATACGTATATTTATTAACCTAAAGAATAACAAAAGTGTACTCACAAACAAACCAATCTGGAGACTGGCCTGTTGGTCTAGTGGTTAGTGATCCTGACTGCTGAGCCAGAGGTCGTGGGTTCCATTCGCACCCTGACAAATAATTGTGTGATGAGCATGATCATTTGTTCTGTGCCTGGGTGTAATGTAACTATAATATGTATGTATTTAGGAATACATAAGTATGTTTATCAGCAGTCTGGTTATCATAGTACAGGCTCCGTCTAGTGTGGGATGAGACCGCGGTGTGTGAGATGTGTCAAGTTATAAGTTATTATTACTTTTGTTTACCCAAGTACCTAATACTTAGTAACAGTTCTGGATATGGTTCTTAGACTGTTTGATATCGACATTAGGCTTCTGCACTGTATGTATTATATATGGTCTTTTCAAACTTTTAATTTGTCTTGTATCGTCTTATGAACTTTCTCCCAATCAGCGCTAAGTGCTTGTACAGGCCTTGATCTTCCCTATTATCGATTATGGTGATGTATGCTATCTCGACCTGAATGCAGATCTGTTCACAAACTTGACCGACTTCTCAATCACTCGTTTGATTTTCAATCTCCGTAAGTATGACAATGTGTTTGTCATGACATCGAACCCAACTGTCATGGTTACCTATACGTCAGCGACGTGGCCTACGGTATACTTTTTCTTCTCTCCGTAATAATCCTACAGTTCCCATTTATCGGTCTTTACAGTTTCAATTTCTGTATTCCAATTATGAGAGAGATCTTCGCTCTGCAAATGATCTTTTACACACCCTTCTTCTCTAGTTCATTCTTCCGCTGCTGTCCAGTCTATAGGACTATGGAATACGCTCCCACCTGAAATGTCCACAAACCGTGACACGTTTAAAGCTAAGGTCCGGGAATTTTACAAGAAATAGTTCCAATATCCTCATACTTCATAATCATTATGTTTATTTGATATCTATGTATTGTATTTTTTGTAGAGAGTCGAACGAACATCTATCCATTTTTGCGTTTATAATAGTAGCAAGTTTTTTTTTATAGTATAAGGGGCAAACAAGCAGACGGGTCACTTAATGGTAAATGACTACCGCTGCCCATGGGCACCTGTAAAAGATAAAAAATTATAATAATATAATAGTTTGGTTAATATAGTTGCCATAATTCTATTTTCAACTCACCTACTTCTCCCACATATTTACCGTTCTTATTATATATATATGACTGGCCTGTTGGTCTAGTGGTTAGTGACCCTGACTGCTAAGTCAAAGGTCGTGGGTTCGATTCCCACTCAGGACAAATAATTGTGTGATGAGCACGATAGTTTGTTCTGTGTCTGGGTGTAATTTATTTATAATATGTATGTATTTAGAAATATATAAGTATGTTTATCAGCAGTCTGGTTACCATAGTACAGGCTCTGCCTAGTTTGGGATCAGATGGCCGTGTGTGAGATGTGTTGATGTTTATTATTATTATTATTTGAGTTTTTATGCTCCAATCATAACAGAACTCTCCGCTCTACAAACAATCTTCTTCTGTTATGCCCCACTCATACATCCGCGTGTGTTCACTCTCCCTTTCTTATTCAATCTGCCCTCCTCTGGAACGCTCTACCTCTGGAAATCAGGATAGCACCTAGTCGCCTTTCGTTCAAGGCGAAAGTACGAACCCACATTTCGCGGAACCTAGCAGAATCATCACAACAGTAATACATTATGTTTATTTATATATGTATGTATGTATGTAAGTTAGCACGTATCTATGTTTATATATATGTGTATGTATAGGTATAAATATAATATATGTAATATCTGATCTTTCCTAGTTTATTTTTTCTTTTCTACTTAAATCTAGTGCACCTATTCACTCATTTCTGCATTAGCCTCAGGTAGACTAGTGGAAAATGCCTACGGCATTAAGTCCACCCTTGTCCTTTTTTTTTGTGCATAAAGTGTCAAATAAAAAAATAATAATAATAGGCCGTTATTTTATATTAGATATATATTAGAAGGAAATAAATTCTTGCAATCAGAATCATAATACATATCACAAATTGTACTGATTTGACTATAAAAGATATGTATGATTGTAATATTTGAATTTAGCGTGATAAGATAAACACAAACACCCTATTATTATTAGGATTAGAACGCATACTATAGAAAGTACCTAAATAGTAATAGTATCTAAAAAGGTAGGTAATAGTATCTATCACACCACGGTGTGGCCGCCTGTTCAAGAGGCGGCCAAGTTCAGCAGGGGTTCCCGGTGGCTTCCTTCTTAGGACATCCCGGGTCACTTGCAATAGAACCACTTGTGACGGAACACCGTGTGGTTTTAGTCGGTTCGATTCCGACATACCTACCTACATACTTCACCGTTAGTCCGGTGAGGTGATGACCCGTGGGGGTTTCCACGCGAAAAAAAAAAAGGTATAAGTATCTATAGTGGTATGAATACGGATGAAAAGAAAATTAGTTACTTAAACAGTATATCAGCCAACTTTAAGGCCAGGTAAGACAGCGGCGGGACGGCGACTTAAGACTGACTTAACTAGTATTTTTTTACCTTGCAATGTGCTACCTATTCGGTTACCACTTAGCTACGATCCCCTATCTAAACAAATAAACTCAAATTCGCATTTACTTCTAATATTAGTTGGGATACCACAAGCCTTCCGCTTCTTCTACTCTCTAAACCATCATTCCAGGGTGCCTCGGTAATGACTTCTGTGGTTCTGTTACAACTTTAGCAACATACATGTAGAAATACTTGTACGGATTAAATCGCGGTAATATACGGTACGACACCTTTTTATTTACCCGGCGTTTCGATCGAATGGCAACGGCTCACGGGTGGACTGAATCGACTTAAAAAAAACAATCAAAGTAGCGTTGTTTAAGTTAGGTGTTACGAACATACATATGTACATATTCGAGTGACGCCCGAATACTTTAGTTACATTAGTCGAAGAGTTTATAGGCGGGGCTGATATTATGATTTTACATTTACATAATATGTTGTGTGTAACAAACATTTTTAATTCCAATAAATACATAAGTAGGTTCAAACACCAAAGAGGTTTTTTCATATATATAACATTTTGTAAGATATTTGTTACGCACCGTCATCATCTCATCATCCTTTTCACAATTCCACTTGCACAATTTAGTTACATAACCTGATCACACTGACGGAACTAATACACATTGCGGTCATCGTACAAAAAATACTCAATACGTTATACTTGGTATTTTGTGAGTATGACTTTTTAGTAAATACACTTATTACAAAAAATACTAGTATGTAGGTAAACGAAAAAAAATATATATTTGCTTGTAATAAATAATCAGAGGTCAACAAAGTTCAAGTTTCTTTTTGTTGTAGATATCTTCCATTGTGGTTGATTGGTTTTAATTCATGTTGAACTGATTGACGTGATGTTTTGTGGTAATATTGTTGTAAGTAAGTACTTAAACAGTCTTGCTAAAACCAACAATAAGCGCAGATGGTTAAGTCCACAAATAGTTTTTTCTTTCGTAGTCATTATTGCGTCTCTATATTACAGGATCTTATAGTTGAACAATCTTAGAGTTCACAATGCTTATTTTTATGTCATAATGCTATCAAAACCCTATTCTTTAACCAGAAAATGCAAATTTAAAAGAACAAAACAGCTTTACTCAAAGCATTTACCTACTTTTTATCAAAGGCGACCTCCCACCAAGGTGCAACATGTTTATTAGATCTCACAAGTCTTGAGTTAAGGGATACTCGACTCAGAAGGTGACCAACCTGTGAATCACATCAATATATAGCTGGATGCTTAGTAAAATGAACTGTTTACTTTCTCAGTCACATGTTAAGAAAACACTTATAATTTAAAAACTACTTTTTTTGTTGGCGCTGTAGCTCATTGATATTCCTATATCCAAAACTTGTAGAACAAAATTCCTATCACATTCTCTCCAATCAATACTAATGGTCTCATTCCATGCGGTCTGTGGTCCGCGCCTGCCGGAAGAGGAGGCGCCGCACTACACGTGACTTCCGCAGCCTTTCCACACACAGTAATTGTACTTGTCAACATATCAAACTGTCTAGTGTGTCACGTTCCTAATATATAATATGTAGATCAACAATATCATTTATTTATAAAAATTATATTGTATCTGGAATTAGGCTACATTTTGCTTCTAATCTGTTTATGTAGTTTATCGAGGGTAATAATAGTTTAGTAAAATTAAAAGCAAACGCTTTAATGGCGCACAAAATTAAAAAAGTAAAAATGTTCCACTACCTCGAAAAATGTTCCCCAAACACGAGGGGTTTTGATAGAAACCACTGAAGGGTTCCACTATCCACCTCCTGGCTCCATCATCAGATCAACTCCAATATGACAAATTCTAGTATTAGACAGTTCATTTTCTGCTTTCAACTAGACACGTCTTCAGTCTGACCCCCCATATAAGATTGACCTCGTTACCTCTACTCTCAATAGTTTACTTAGTGTGGAAACACGTAAAAATTTACACACTCTAAATTATTCTGCAAATCTAAATGAAGAGAGTACAGTGCTATATCGTTACGTAAACCTAACATCAAAACCACGTTCTGTAAGTGGGTTATTTGTTTAAAACGTTAATAAGGCAATTCATTTTTCAGACGACCACATCACTCGTTTAGGTGATCACAATAAAATGGTATGTACATACATATACATAATTATTACATATATATGTATATAAATTGGTAGATAACTATATTAGAACGGGTGATTCTACGAACCATATCCATTAGAGATTTATAAATGGTTACTAATTTCTTTTTCTCTTTCTAGCGACAATAATTTCTTTATTTATACACGTATGTAACAAAGCCAGTATATGTTTGTATTATTGCATTGAAATGGGTTTAAAATTACGAAATTTTGATTATGTATGTCGATAGTCTTATAAGGCCCTTAGCTAAAAATTATAAATTTTAGAAAACCTAGATCATACATAGCTTTGATTAAAATAGATACATAAATAGAATATTTCGGTCTGGTGACCAATTTAGTACTAAATGTCAGTTCGGAAATGTATGTCAACATCAGCCAGCCAGCGCTTGCCATAATAGGCCGTGTTGATCAATACATTCGTGTTATAATCGTCTGAGGTTATTGGCCGGACATACATTGAAAAATTGTCTTACATCATACTCGTAGGTACATGATGGTTTCCTGAATACGTAACTAGTTAAACTTTACTCAAATATAAGTACGTAGTCCATAAGTTCTTTCCGATAACTGTCTTCTGGGAAGCGTGGTTTTATTGCAGTAAGTTGTGGAGCATTGTAATTTAATAATAATAACGTGTATGTTAAATTATGTCAATAAGATATTATTCTAAAAGTGTTAAATCCATTTTTGTACTAGGTGCAATCAAAATCGCAATCTTTTCTATTACAACGAAGAACTCACTCGGAAAAAACTCGTTTGATAGAGTTCAATTGAATTTAAATAAGTAAAATAATATTTACTCATCTGCATCATGGAAAAATCGTCATGCCAAGTCATTTACACTAGCCGACTGCAGTTATAGTTGACAACTACCGACAGGTCGTGTACATATCATACATATTATATACCTATTATATATTAAAACGTAAAGATAATTCTTTGTACCCTTTTTTAAGTAAACTTTTCGACGGATTTATATTAGCAAATGTATTAAAAATTTTAATAAATGTGTGTTATAATATAAGTTAAAAGAATATGTGAAAACGACTACAAAAAAAGTGCAGGGATCCAGTAAATATCTTGACTTATCAAGGTACGGAAAGTCTTTACAATGATAGTTCAAGTAAAACTAGTCAATGAAACAAAACAAAAAAATCTAAATTTAATTAATTATTGTCGAAATTCGACCACCTGGCGATCTCTGGTTTATATAAAAAGAAGACAGTCTAAAGCGATTTCCTCTCTATTTCTCTAAACAATTGTGACCGACATTGTGAAGTAGCATGACGCCAACCGCGACCTGCCGATGGCTACCATTATATTCACGAATATCGCTTACTGAGAACTACTGGTACAATAAAATGCACATATTACCTTATATGCTTTCAGTTTATAACTTGAAAAATATGTAAAAATAACCACAGATTGAACTAAGAGCAGTACAAAATACAACTAAAACATTTACGTTCCTATTTAATGTACCTATGAATATTTATAGCAAGTTACTGTTAACTATAGAACAAGTAACGTCATTAATAGATTACCCGGAACTACATAGGTATGTCTACAAACGTTATGAGCCCTGTCTGTGTATTTGAGTCCAAATACACAGACAGGGTTTTCCAGGAATGCGTGGTCATATTTTAATGTCGTATGGTAGACCCCGAGAAAACGTAGGTAAAACGCTAACTATTTTTAGGAAAATATGTTACATTTAATACTCTATCTATTTTGAATTTTCAGAAATCTATTTTGAAACTGACAATTTTGACTTGAAAATTAACTGATAAAGCTAAGATTTCTAAAGAGGTCTTATACAGCTATACCAAGAATGTTGATGAAATGTCCAAATTCTTTTGAAAATGTCCGTATAAAAAAACCAAATCAGTGAAACGGACATGAACATTAAAATATGTTTTTTAGAAATGTGTAGGTACACCGGAAAAAGCATTTTCTGATTTTTTTCTAAAATCCATTTTTTTCAAGCTATTCATTTCAACTATTTGTTATGTGACATAACACTCCTAAAAATTGACTACACCTTTTTGTAACAGTCTGTATATATGTCTATATAAAACTATTTCTTTGGATACTATATTATGTAGACCAAGTTAAAATGACAAAGACCCTCACTCCTTGACTTTGACGCCTCGTTATAAAAATATCGTCTTACTAATAATACAATAATAGTAGATAATTAGACATCCAATACTTTCAGTAAAGCTTTAATAGGGACCAAAACCTGCGTTACTTCGTCGTTCGTTACTTGACCTCTTGCTAAACAGGTTGGATCGCCATCGAAACGCTTAGTTACATAAAATAAATGATTCGTGCAAACATGGTTGCGTTTACTTACAAACGATAATCAATTGTTTTGTTATTATTACATCATTGAATTTATATTTTATTGTATTTATGACACGTTCCAATAGCTGTACAAATACATGGTTCATCTATGAAGATAGCTTAATAAATGCGAATGTGCGTTTGGTACACTTTAACGTCTTAACTACTCAAAAGATCATCATAAAACGTTTATGTACACGTTGCCAGGGAAACAGGAAAGGGTGTATCTTTCATCCCATTCCCGAGGGCATAGATTAGACAAATGTTATTGCCGAAAGATGGAAAACTAAGTTTTACGCGACCGCAGGCACGGGCATAAACTAGTGTAAATATAATAATATCAATGTGATGTTTATTTGGACAAGTGCGGCCCGCTGTGGCCAATATATTGAAAGAAAGGAGTTATAATAGTTAAATTATAACTTTATAACCTATGGGACCCATGCCATCCACAACACAGATCTACTTCAGTAGTGGAAATGTAATTTTGAATACAATACGGTAGATAAGTGTCATATGAAATCAGCTCCTCCTTCATAACATGCTTTTATTAGCTTAAAACATTGTATGTGTATTAGCTTGAATGATAATACTATAATTTGGCATTTATAGCTGATCTGATGATGGAGCCAGGACGCGGATAGATAAACTCTTAAGTGGCTACTAGTAAACCCCTAGAGTTTGGGCTCATATTACACGTTTTGACGAGTCCAACAGATTGGGCCTAGTAACGACGAATGATGATGGAGCCAGGAGGTAGATAGTGAAATTCTTTTTTACTTTAGTTCGCTAATAAAGCGTGTTTTCTTATGCCTTGGGAATATCGGGATAAAAAGTAACCTATATGTTAATCCAGGTCTACAGCTACCTACATACCAAGATTCATTGCAATCTGTTCTGTAGTTTTTGCGTGAAAGGGTAACAAACTTCCATACAACCTCACAAACTTTCACGTTTATAATATTAATAGGTTCAAACGTCTAGTTAAAAACATAATGTAACACTAGTTTCTTGAGAATGGTATAAATAATTTATTTACACCATAGGCAGCTACCCTATTTATGCCGTAAGCACTTATGGCAACATGGTGGCTGTGGCTAGCGCATAGAGTAACGTAATAAAATAAGGCACTGAAACTATATATTCAAACTGTTCAACCTATGTTATTATTACTAACATTTAATATTTAAAACCATTAAATGCAATCTACTCACAAACCACTTCAAGAATGAACCCAATTCTGGCAGTTTTATCAATAAAAAAGGGTCAGATAACACGAGTCTGTATATCGCAATACTTGAGGCCGATCATATAAACTCGTCTGCGTCTGTTGTAGAAAGTGGCGTTCGGATTGAGGCCACGTGACTTGTGCACTCGCGTCGCTCGATCCGCAGAGAGCGTCTACTATACAACTGGGATATTGTGTTGCGATGATTTTATATAGCTTCAGTATATCATACCATAACGATTACAAGTTTATTTACTACTATCAATGTTGGCTTATGAAGGTTTTCTCTTCGTTAAAATACCTTTCACTTTCAATATGCCTCAATTTTCCCATTTTAAATTCCCAAAGAACCCGATTAACGGTGTCGATGATATCTATCTGCCAGGTGTCGCAAACGGGCTATTTACAGTAAAAAATTTATTGCAAATAAAATTGGAATGATATCGTACTTTCAAAGGATAAATAAAATTTTCTGGGGTTAATTATTATGTATATATTTGCACTGGTTGTCAACTATATATATATATATATATATATATATATATATATACTAGCAGCGCCCCGCAGTTTCACCCGCGTAAGTCCCGATCCCGTTGGAATATGGGATAAAAGTAACCTATATGTTAATCCAGGTCTCCAGCTATCTACATACAAAGTTTCATCGCAATCGGTTCAGTAGTTTTGGCGTGACAAACATCCAACCATCCATCCATACAAACTTTCATATTTAAATTATTAGTGGGATAGTGAGATTAGTGGGATTACTAACTAGCAACTGCTAGCAGGTCCAGAATAGCTTTGATGAAAGTTTGGATTTATGGATAGCCATCCATCCAAACTTTCACATTTATAATATTAGTGGGAAGTGGGATTTATATAAATAATAATATAAATATAATAATACTTCTAATAATAATTTGAAATGATTCAAAATAAAATAAAATTCAAGGATTAGAGTAATACTTCTCAGTGAATAGTTTATAGCTACTCTCTGAGGCGGTACCTACAATACTTCTCAGTGAATAGTTTATAGCTACTCTCTGAGGCGGTACCTACAATACTTCTCAGTGAATAGTTTATAGCTACTCTCTGAGGCGGTACCTACAATACTTCTCAGTGAATAGTTTATAGCTACTCTCTGAGGCGGTACCTACAATACTTCTCAGTGAATAGTTTATAGCTACTCTCTGAGGCGGTACCTACAATACTTCTCAGTGAATAGTTTATAGCTACTCTCTGAGGCGGTACCTACAATACTTCTCAGTGAATAGTTTATAGCTACTCTCTGAGGCGGTACCTACAATACTTCTCAGTGAATAGTTTATAGCTACTCTCTGAGGCGGTACCTACAATACTTCTCAGTGAATAGTTTATAGCTACTCTCTGAGGCGGTACCTACAATACTTCTCAGTGAATAGTTTATAGCTACTCTCTGAGGCGGTACCTACAATACTTCTCAGTGAATAGTTTATAGCTACTCTCTGAGGCGGTACCTACAATACTTCTCAGTGAATAGTTTATAGCTACTCTCTGAGGCGGTACCTACAATACTTCTCAGTGAATAGTTTATAGCTACTCTCTGAGGCGGTACCTACAATACTTCTCAGTGAATAGTTTATAGCTACTCTCTGAGGCGGTACCTACAATACTTCTCAGTGAATAGTTTATAGCTACTCTCTGAGGCGGTACCTACAATACTTCTCAGTGAATAGTTTATAGCTACTCTCTGAGGCGGTACCTACAATACTTCTCAGTGAATAGTTTATAGCTACTCTCTGAGGCGGTACCTACAATACTTCTCAGTGAATAGTTTATAGCTACTCTCTGAGGCGGTACCTACAATACTTCTCAGTGAATAGTTTATAGCTACTCTCTGAGGCGGTACCTACAATACTTCTCAGTGAATAGTTTATAGCTACTCTCTGAGGCGGTACCTACAATACTTCTCAGTGAATAGTTTATAGCTACTCTCTGAGGCGGTACCTACAATACTTCTCAGTGAATAGTTTATAGCTACTCTCTGAGGCGGTACCTACAATACTTCTCAGTGAATAGTTTATAGCTACTCTCTGAGGCGGTACCTACAATACTTCTCAGTGAATAGTTTATAGCTACTCTCTGAGGCGGTACCTACAATACTTCTCAGTGAATAGTTTATAGCTACTCTCTGAGGCGGTACCTACAATACTTCTCAGTGAATAGTTTATAGCTACTCTCTGAGGCGGTACCTACAATACTTCTCAGTGAATAGTTTATAGCTACTCTCTGAGGCGGTACCTACAATACTTCTCAGTGAATAGTTTATAGCTACTCTCTGAGGCGGTACCTACAATACTTCTCAGTGAATAGTTTATAGCTACTCTCTGAGGCGGTACCTACAATACTTCTCAGTGAATAGTTTATAGCTACTCTCTGAGGCGGTACCTACAATACTTCTCAGTGAATAGTTTATAGCTACTCTCTGAGGCGGTACCTACAATACTTCTCAGTGAATAGTTTATAGCTACTCTCTGAGGCGGTACCTACAATACTTCTCAGTGAATAGTTTATAGCTACTCTCTGAGGCGGTACCTACAATACTTCTCAGTGAATAGTTTATAGCTACTCTCTGAGGCGGTACCTACAATACTTCTCAGTGAATAGTTTATAGCTACTCTCTGAGGCGGTACCTACAATACTTCTCAGTGAATAGTTTATAGCTACTCTCTGAGGCGGTACCTACAATACTTCTCAGTGAATAGTTTATAGCTACTCTCTGAGGCGGTACCTACAATACTTCTCAGTGAATAGTTTATAGCTACTCTCTGAGGCGGTACCTACAATACTTCTCAGTGAATAGTTTATAGCTACTCTCTGAGGCGGTACCTACAATACTTCTCAGTGAATAGTTTATAGCTACTCTCTGAGGCGGTACCTACAATACTTCTCAGTGAATAGTTTATAGCTACTCTCTGAGGCGGTACCTACAATACTTCTCAGTGAATAGTTTATAGCTACTCTCTGAGGCGGTACCTACAATACTTCTCAGTGAATAGTTTATAGCTACTCTCTGAGGCGGTACCTACAATACTTCTCAGTGAATAGTTTATAGCTACTCTCTGAGGCGGTACCTACAATACTTCTCAGTGAATAGTTTATAGCTACTCTCTGAGGCGGTACCTACAATACTTCTCAGTGAATAGTTTATAGCTACTCTCTGAGGCGGTACCTACAATACTTCTCAGTGAATAGTTTATAGCTACTCTCTGAGGCGGTACCTACAATACTTCTCAGTGAATAGTTTATAGCTACTCTCTGAGGCGGTACCTACAATACTTCTCAGTGAATAGTTTATAGCTACTCTCTGAGGCGGTACCTACAATACTTCTCAGTGAATAGTTTATAGCTACTCTCTGAGGCGGTACCTACAATACTTCTCAGTGAATAGTTTATAGCTACTCTCTGAGGCGGTACCTACAATACTTCTCAGTGAATAGTTTATAGCTACTCTCTGAGGCGGTACCTACAATACTTCTCAGTGAATAGTTTATAGCTACTCTCTGAGGCGGTACCTACAATACTTCTCAGTGAATAGTTTATAGCTACTCTCTGAGGCGGTACCTACAATACTTCTCAGTGAATAGTTTATAGCTACTCTCTGAGGCGGTACCTACAATACTTCTCAGTGAATAGTTTATAGCTACTCTCTGAGGCGGTACCTACAATACTTCTCAGTGAATAGTTTATAGCTACTCTCTGAGGCGGTACCTACAATACTTCTCAGTGAATAGTTTATAGCTACTCTCTGAGGCGGTACCTACAATACTTCTCAGTGAATAGTTTATAGCTACTCTCTGAGGCGGTACCTACAATACTTCTCAGTGAATAGTTTATAGCTACTCTCTGAGGCGGTACCTACAATACTTCTCAGTGAATAGTTTATAGCTACTCTCTGAGGCGGTACCTACAATACTTCTCAGTGAATAGTTTATAGCTACTCTCTGAGGCGGTACCTACAATACTTCTCAGTGAATAGTTTATAGCTACTCTCTGAGGCGGTACCTACAATACTTCTCAGTGAATAGTTTATAGCTACTCTCTGAGGCGGTACCTACAATAAGAATTAATTACGCGGGTGAATATTCGTTCCTTTTAAATCTTCTCCTGCTTTATTGTTCTTAAACTGTAGTAGGGTGTTCTGGAGACGTCCGCGAGGGATCCTAGTCCAAAAAATCTATATAAAAAAGAATAAAAAGAAAAAATGGCATTGCTACGCATGCAGGTGGTGCAGGTAGTAATCAATAAAATGTACTCATATCTTAATTAATATGATTTTAATTTCCGACTTGAACTTTGTCGACAAAATGTGAATCGAAACATTTCAGAATAATAGCGTCGGTGTCCGTGTGCAGGGCCTATTAGCGACAGTTCGCTTCACTCCTTGATAAAGGGCCTCGGAACTAGTCAAGTCGTACCTGTCATTATTTTTCATCACACTAAGAAAGTTTAGACAAAAATGTATTACCATATTGTCCGTTATCATGTTTTAACCTAATTGTTTTATTTAAATTTGTTTTTTGTATTAGAAAATTGGACCAAAACCTGACTAGTTAATGTATTAATATATGTATACGTGTTTATGAATGTATCGCGTTTAGCATGCTTCGTATTTCTTGTTTTTTCTACACATGGAGGCTGTTAGAAATATTTATGCCTATTTGTGATACATATGTAGTGAATTAATTTTGTTTTTGTCCAAACAGTTTGAGTCTCAAGGTCTTACATTTTGTGCAAAAGTATCATAATGGGTAAGATTTTGAACCCCCGCAGAAAGGAATGGTGTTATAAGTTAAACGTGCTTATCTGTTTGTCTGTCATAGCATCGTGGCTCCTAAATGGATTAACCACTTTTGCTTTTTTTTGTTCTCTGTTCTCTTTTCTAATCGTTGAAGGGTTTCTCGAGACGGGGGTATTTTAAATGTTAATTTAAAAATCGTTATTTTTGATATATTGATATTATATTATTGACCTTCAATCAAGAATCGGTACTAACATACTCGAAAAAAACAGTAACTATGAAGGGTGTCTCTCAATTTTGTTGCTTGTCTAGAAAATGCCGCCTCCGACTAATGTTCTGCTAAAGGGGCAGTGTAACTGTATATATCTGTGCGCGTCGCCCTGAGCAGCAGAAGATACGGTAGGGAAACGAGGGAGAGGACATGTTTGCAGTTTCTGGATTCCGTTACAGCGGAGAGTTGAATCTTAAGAGCTGCGACAGTGCAGGAAAATACCGCACGGGCATTTTCCTGGTTCGCGGTTTCAATAATAAGATTTAAATCTTTGTCCACCCCCGCTAATGTCAACGAATCATTGTTCGAAGGTCTGGTGAAGACCTCCGGACACTGTAAGAGGTGTAGCTTCACATCAACCTCTACAATAATGGTTTAGATCGAGGGCCGGCAAGCCTGGTTTGAGTTTTGTACGCGTTTGTCGAGAGAGCAGCAGTCTATTCAGTCTCAAATTATATCTATTTTTGTATCTATAGATTAATGCCGCGTTCCAATAAACGAAAAACAATTCGTTTTGCTTACGGACGCTAAAATTTTCGTTGAAAATTCAACGAAATTTTACCGTCCGTAAGCAAAACAAATAGTTTCTTGTTTCTTGGAAGGCGGCATTAGTAATTAACATCAAACTTCCTTTCGCTGTATGCCATAAACCGGTTACCCACAAAAAATATATTACAAGACCTGTCGTTTTTTATGTCTTTAGAGGATATAAATTTAATATTAAGAATATAACAACTCAAAAGATGGCGACAACTGCGTAGTGGACAGCACAAACAACAGTATACCTACTTATTACCAAACGTTCGCGCAGTTCAACTTAATGTCTATTAGATTTTGTATAAGCTGAAACACCTCAGTTAGATTTCGATTTAAGGATAGGGGTAGAAAAAATTAAAATTAAACAAAAAATTATAGCTTTGATGGTAAAATGATACTTACTAGAGTGGCCCTGTATATAAATGAAGTATGGGAATCCCGTACGCGATGCGCACTGAGATACATAATATATATATATGCCATGCACGTTCGTTTGCAATAGGGGAAATCGAACTTGAGTAATTTTGAATATATTGTCGAGACAAAATATTTCGAAGCAAATACATATAACATACAACAATAATAAGCAATCATCAGAAAAGCAACATCAACATTGCTTTGCATTCAATGATTAAACTTTCGGGCAAGGTATAGGCTATTTAACATCACGCTACGGCCCTTGGGGCAGAGCAGTGACCATAAACACTGGTGAAACTGTTGAATGCTTATAAAATATCTAACTAAACCACTAAGTTGCACACGTTGATTAATTATCTCTGTAGAATTGAATGAATAGAACTAATAATTTAACGGAAATTATAATTTTTATAATTGTTACATTCAAGTCAAATTACTTTCAAATCATTCCTATTAAATACTATTAACAGTTCCAAATAATTATTCCCGACTGCCTCAAGTCGTGATGCTGTCCAACATCCGATGGAAGTGAAACCACAAAAAAAAAATACCTCAAAATGTATTATATGTTCTGTCCTTACCTAGAAAATGATTTTCTTAATTCATATTAAACTAGCTGACCTGACAGGGTCCTGTCTCGATTTAGACGAAAAGAAAGGTCTCCAGACATAAGGAAACTATTCTTAACAGTCTCAAAATTGGTTAGTTTATAGTATCAAGTTAAACCAACAGAAGCTAAAGTCTGTAATGAATTGGTCATTAATGACTATGAATGTTAATATGCACATCACACGTTGAGCTAATCATTCATAGACATAGCTGGCCGCGTCTCCGTCACGACGGTATATATGATGAATAGTAATGAGATCGTGTGTCGCGGCACGGACGCGAGCGTGACGGTATATAGGCTGATGATTTGTTATTGTGAACTAGGTATATGGGGTCTGATGGCTATAAATAACCGTGTTGAGGCATCTACGTATGTTCTTCAATTTAAGATTTTAAATTAGTTACATACAAGAGCAGCAATTGAAGTCCTGTGATTGGGATAATTCAAAGAAGCAAAAAGTTAAAAAAAATGATCACGATCCTATAGGTAGAGCCATTGACTAAATGATTATACTTTTAAAAAGAGTTACACTATCCACCTAGTGTCGTCATTATCAGACCATCGTAACCAAGCCCAATCTGTTGTCAGTCATATGAGTCTAAACTTGAGGGGTTTAGTAGTAACCGATGAAGACTTCCAATATCCAGCTCCTGGCTCCATCACGAAATACTATCCGTTATTTTCATCTGAACTACATTTACATCCATAGTTTTATATCGTTACGACAATTAGTAGTAGGTTAAAATTGACTTCTAAGATTTATCTTGTTAGTTACGAGTGAAGCTTAAATACAAGCTTGTTAAAAAACAATTAAATTTGAACCCCCTCCGTTCAAATAGTAACAACAAATTTAATACCTAGTTATTTTTTTAAATATTTACAACTAGCAGCGCCCCGCGGTTTCACCCGCGTTAGCCCCGGTACCGTGGGAATATCGGGATAAAAAGTAGCCTATGTGTTAATCTAGGTCTCCAGCTATCTACAAACCATGTTTCATCGCAGTCAGTTCAGTAGTTTTGGCGTGAAAGAGTAACAAACATCCATACATCCACATATCCACACATCCATACATCCTCACAAACTTTCACGTTTATAATATTAGTAGGATTATGGCACCATTGTGTTTTAAAAATTGATAGGACTTAATGTTAGAATTCACGTTAAGTCGCATCAATTGCTAAGACGCATCAATCCAAGAATAGTTGCCACCAGTCAAACGAACGTGATGTACGGAAATGTACAATGTTGCATCCTAATTCCCTCTAACCTTGCACTTCATCTCGTTCATCTTCTATTAACCTCTTAATTCGCTTTAAACACGCCAATTATACGTAATGAGTATGTTGAGTCACGACATTCGTCATTATACCGACCACTTTAGTTTACATAAGTACGTCCACGGAGGGATACCAATTGCATTGCCACCGGCGACGCGGCGCTAGTAATAAAGTTTAGTAATTAAGTATGTCTCAAAGAATTTTATAAATTATATATTTACTTTTATAGGGTATAGCTACTTTATAAACCGACTGTAAGAGAGGAGCTATTGGTGCCGATTCTATTGTACGACTAAACTAAAACCTGACTTAATTTCTTCATATGAAATCAACCTAGTGTTCTCCGTAATAAGGTCTATTTGTTACTAGCATCTATTTCTCATAGCCTCTAAATTTCAATAAAACCTGTCAACGTATACTCAACTTTATTTCCACGCAGTGAGAGTCTTCATTTATTCAAACGCTGTATAATTGTATAAAAACTTGTTTAAAACGAACAAGGATGACGTGTTTTTAATCTACACCTACGAAGACGTTTACTAAAAACACAGAGCAAAACAGATGGCATTCAACGGATAGCGGCTCTCGCTACGTGGTATTAAAGTTTATTAAAGCGTATCAGACTTTAGTCGACAAATAAATTGCTTATTTCGATAGCGACATATGTTACCTACTTGTTTCAATTTGAAATAAGACCTTGTTTTCAAGCGTACAAGGTTTACTTCTTATATGAAGAAAATTTAGTGAATTTTAATTTAGCGAGTGAAGTAACAGAATTGGGGTGATTGTTAATTATAGAGCTAGTAAGATTTAGCTAAAATTGGTATCACCCTGGATTTGGAATCAAACCCAGCAAGATCCCGGTACAGCATTTCGTTTTTAGAGAATAAGTTTTTCTTGGTTAAGAAACTAAGTACGTGTATATTTCATTTTTCTATTAATTTCTCGTCGTTCCTATTCCTATTAGTGTTTGTGGTTTTTAAAAAAAGAAGTCTCACTGTGGAACAATTGAAATAAACAATTATACTAATGGGGATGACCAAATACTTACATGTAATTTTTCGTAAAAAACGGAGAAGGCTACCGACAATAATTAGTAAGTGTTCTAACGCCGTTTTTGTAAGCTTTATGTACTATTCATATCTGTCAACAAAGACATACATTTTTAATATTATAAATGATTCTCAAGCGTGAGTTCAATGACACTGCTGGTAAAATAATTCTTCATTTAAATAATGAATACTAAAATCCAACAAAATTATCAGTTCCCGAGAACACGGTTGCACACGGTATTAATGCATTTCCCAGTTCAAATAGAGCTTTATCAGTTGTATTGAGTCAGTGAGCTCGCAAGCGCAACTGTGTGAGTCAACACTGTTAATTGTAACTGCTTACTTTGCTATGTCGCGTACAATAACATCGCATAAGGATTTTGGTGAAACTACAGGATTATTACAAATTTTGAAAATGGGTTCCATAATTGAGAAGTTAATTGTATATTGCAAATAACTTAATAGCACAATATAAAAACTTGAATGATCTTACGAAAAACTATTTTCTTCCAGTTCATATTTTAATTGGGTAGGTAAAAGTGTATTTAGTCATAAAGACATATTTTTTCATTAAGCTTATATAAGTGATCCTCCGGAATTTAGTACCATCAAAAGAAAACAGTCTTATTTATTATAATACAATCATATATGAAAATTAGGAATGTATCTTTGCTAAAAACTGTTTAAAAAAACTCTAAATCACTCTCTAATTAAGTGAACGATTACAGTCCAGTAATAAAAAAGCATGGCACGTCTTTTACGACAGAAGATTTTTCGTTAAGGACATTAAAACTTAATTTTTAGTTCATCTATATAATGTTTAATATTCCTTTCGAAGGATGCCTTACTATATGCCGACCCAAAGCGCATAATCTTGTTACAAAACCTAACTATTCTGTAGAAATTACTTCTGAACGTGAGTGTTGTGACGTTTACACAATGTTTTAATTGATTAATTGTGTTTCAAAATTTGTCCACAATTCCGACTGGCTTACCTTCGTTCGGTTCACGTTCTTGTTGTTTAATACAAAGTCTATTCCACGAATATTAAAAACATATATTTTTTTAATCTTTTCGTTGGGCTCAGAGGGACGGCTCTATAAAACAACAAAGTAGAAGGTAAGCCTACTCACTGAGCATAGGTATATTTGAATATATCTTAACATTGTCTACGTTGTCAGAGGTACAAAAAAGGACATAGTGTATCTTCATTCAGAAAAACTTTTCTCAAGGAACACCCGACGAATGATCAATGATCGGCAAAATCGACATTAAGGGCAGCGAAGTCGCAAAAGTTACTATAAATACCAACAATGATGATTTTATTAGAGGATCGACTTAAATGGGTGTCGGTTAACATTGTGATTGTTATATTGAAACAATCGAATTCAATGGAACACTTATGTGTTGGACATGCAATAATGATAATAATATAGTCTCAATGAACACCTGCTATGATAAAACTAATCATTGTACATTCGCAACCGATCTGTTTGGCGTCGGTAATGAGATAATAGTTCAATTTGATTAGGCTGTTACCATGTCCGTATGTCGTGCTTGAAGTCATGTTAATTTGTTGTTTATTTGTTTTAATTAGTTATATATGAAATTGTTTTATATCTGTAGATAGAATATACATATGTATGAATGTAAATATTATGTTTACAACAGCATAGTGATTCTAGTATTTTTTTTACATTTAAAATTATTCTCGTAAGCTTGGCTTGACTGTTTTTATGTTTTATTTTAAAGTACATAATACATATGTGACCACTTGCATGGATCTTAGGTATAGTTACAGCTAATAGGTAAGTTCGTAGTACGGTAAGTTTTGTGAATTTTTCGACTAAATTGGAAGACAAATTTAAAGGATAATTATTAATTTAAAACCTCCAAGAGAAGAAGAGATAAAAACTCTCCTACTTAGACTTAAAAAACGTCTTATTATAATTTATGTTCTTGATAAGAAAATATTTATTTAAAAATAATGAAGACAATCTAAAAATATCCTGATATTTCGCCGTACATACGCGCGCGCATTGAGCGAGTACGAATCGTTATCGCGTGAACCGCCTTGTACCGTTTACATTGGACATTACATTAACCACTAAAGCGAGACATGCTTTTGTAACAGGATATGGATAATGAAATTTAATTGTTTTACAAAACACTCGCCTTAAGTATAAGTAGTGTACTTAATTTTTGTTAAAGAGTTTTCAGATCATTTTCACTAACTAGGTATATTTATATTTACTTTTAAGAGTAAATTGTTTCATTTTACTGTTTATTCTATCATACTTAAAATGTATTTTGTAAAATTTGTCCACAAACGGTGAACGAGCTATCGCACACCAATAAGTAAGTACATACTTATATAAACAACAAAGAATTATAAAGTAAATATTTTTCTTTGAAGTTGTTAAAATCTGACAAAACTGTCAGTCTATTAAAACATAAAGCCCTGCTTATTATAAAACACGGATTAACAAAATCTTTGTTTTTCACTGCTTTAGGAACGCTGAAGCTTCAGACTTTGGCTATTCCTCGTTTTATGTGGATTAAGATTTAATACGTAGTGTTTCTAGATCAATTTTATTGTAATTTATTTTTATTTATTATATAGTTATTCGGTAAATATTAAAGGTTCGTAATATACAAAGAAAATTCATTTATATAAGAAACGGTAAAATTACAGAATTGTGTTTAAAAAATGTATTTTATTTCTGTTTCCTGTATGTCGATAGAAAAAAAGCAATATTTTTTAACAGATACATAAGATTTGCCGATCATTCCACCGTATAACATTCGATTGCTGAACTAACCTAGTATCACCTGGAATTGATTTCACTGTGCTCAAGCTATCAAAGCTCATCACTTATGTAAGAGTTATTATTATTTGTCCTTCTAATTGTTCTAGAATAATCGTTACTTTCTAGACATGATACTCCTTAGTCAGCAGTGTGACAAACAGATTGAGCTTTAGGTAACATGTTCTTGCATAATATAATAATTCTTGTTTCATTCAACGAAGTATAGTTATCAAAAGAGCTTAAGGTGTTTTTTTAATGAGCAACCTGTGACGTCCACGAGTGTCCACGAGTGTCCACGAGAGTCGAATCTAGTGAAAAACATTCTCACAAGTGTCCACTACTTTCGCAAATAATGTCTGAACATCTGGCAGAGAAGCGTTTATTTTTCGATCCAGACATTTGAATATTTTAGTACTTAGTACGAAAGTACGGAGCGGAAATTAATCGGGCTTCATTTTCTCCTTTTAAGACTTTAAGGGAAAATGTGTTTAAAATGTACGTAGTGAGGTTATTATTTTCTACAATAGAGTATAATGTATTTACGCGTGTTTAGGTTTAACTAGTTTAGAATGGGCTTATTACGCCTTTGTGAGAAAAGTATCAAAGGCAAACCGTCTAGGATTATAATTTTAATCTTTGTAAAATGAATTTTATGGCTTATATGCCTTTTTTGTAGCAGTTTTATTCGCGGAACACACCTCATACCTCCAAACTCAACCCAAAAAGACCACAGCTAATCAGTACTACAAGCTTAGAGTTGTTTTTTTGCGTGTGAAAAGTTCCACGTTACCACCACTAGGGAATTTGGTGGAGACGTATATCCGAATCGAACTGACTTAAAACCACACCGGTATGCCGTTTTGCTTAAAATAGGAGGGATCCGGGAAAGAGAGCCCCAGTGAAGTGATGACCCGAGGGGGTTTCCGGCACTCGTGTCACGAAATAATAATTTTCACCAAACTATTAAATATGTCGTCGTGCTAATAATGTTACGTCCAAGATAATGTCCGTAATACAACGATAAATAACGAGAATGTCATAATTCAAAATACTTCCACACATTCATGTACAATTTTACAAGTACATTGTTAGAGCGTGGTACTTTTCATAGAAATATTCAATCTGAATGTCAAGTTTATAAGTTCAGTCTATCTGCTATACCAAATTTTAAATAAGGGTTTGTTGGGTATGGTAATTAATATAGAAATTCCAGGGAACACTGGTAAAAAAAATTACACTTTTGTAGAATCCTAGCAATTACAGTTCGGAATGGAAGGTTCTGATCAAAAGTCAGTGTATGTATGTATATACAGACTTATTTTTTTACATTTGATTTCCAATGTAGACTTTTTACTAATGCGAATCTACGATAATCGTTTCTTGAGCTATACTTATCTGCTAGACCACAATGTCCCCTTCGATAGATAAGATTATCAATAAAAATATTAAGTATCGCCAGACCAAATAAATTGTAAATACATTTAACATTTTCAAAAATATTTTTCAAAATTAAAACACAGAATCCGTTTTTTATTTTTTTGTGTTTGTTGCATTAATTTATAAAAACTTGGTTTTATAAATCAACTAGCTGACCCGACAGACGTTGTCCTGTCATTCAATTCAAACTGGAATACTTTACTAATAATTATTATTTCTATTGTTGTATATTTTGATATTGTATGTTTGTAATTTTTTATTATCTCTATAACTTATTGTTTATTGTAATGCTTGCTGATACACAACATTGTCAGTTTTGTTTCCTGGTGCGTAAATAAATAATGCTGATGGTTTTCCGACACGGGAACAAGTGACATACAGTTGGCCATGGGAAAAACGTGGATTTTCAAGATTAATGCCACACACACTTAACGACTGCCCTTGCGATTTATTTATTGACATTGCAAATGCAAGCCGCACTGGAAATTGTAACCGTTTAAAGTCGAATGGCATGTCGTGTCGTTCGGGATCAGAGCGATGCGTGGAATCAATCTCAACATCATCTCAGTCTTCGCCTTTATACTTCCCTTTTAAAATTGCGGCTTCAAAGACGTTGTTAATTAATTTCTTCACCGCAAGCCGGGTGCCATTACAAAGACGTGATTTGCTGTGAACTGTAATCCATTGCCACGTTATAATAGAATGCAGCTCGATGTGGATCAAATGCAACATTTCTATTTTCTTGATATTGATTCCGTTCAACTTCATTTCAAGCCTTGCGTTGCTCATCAGTTTGACTTGCTCTTAAATATCTTTGATTTGCGGGATTGCGAGTTCTGTGACTTATGTGTTGAGTTATGTGATTTTTTCGATTCAATCGACTGTGCAGTGTGCACTAAGAAATGAAAACCATAATTCATTAACAATATACAAAATCAAAGTAAAATGGTTTAATTTTACCTCGTCAAAGATAATATCATTCCGACCAGGGAGCTGGGTAAGGGTTATAATTCGTTCTTAATGCTGACCATGGATTTCCATGATGAAGTTCTTGATGCCGACCAATACAACTAATTAATGCAAAGAGAATATAACGCTACGCTAGAATTATGCGATCTTTGTAAACGATATTGGCGTTGTGCGACAGTGTGCGATCTGTGTCTTACTGTCAAACAACTGAGAGTTATTTCAAACGTGCTTAGCAAAGAGTATATAACGCTGGGGCTAAGGTTACATTAAAAAGTTTATAATAAAGGTAGTCGTTAAGTTTTCTTAAATTTTCTAAGTTTCTGCGCAATTTTCTTAATTTTTTTTAATGTAAGAACCTTCTACGAATTATTAAAAAACATTTAAAATTATAAAAAAGATGAATGAAATCGGTAAAGCCGCTTTCAAGTTATAGCGTGACCAGAAGAAATAGGGGTTTATTTTTATATATATAGATGGTTTGTTGCCACAATTTGCATATCAAACGTGCGGGTCAATACACGCGTAGATAATAATCACGAACAGACTGAACTAAAACGAGAAAAAAAATATTTTTATAAGAATTCTAAAACATTACAAACTAAAACAAGTTACTAATAAAAAAAAAATGAAAAAAAACTCCTTCGATTCGGTTTATGTTTGGCTCTACCAAACATCGAATCGATGGATTTTTTTAACATTTGAAAATGGCGCTGACCTTTTCAAATAATGTATAGCCGGTGTCACTCGGAATGATGTGAGGAATATTACGATACCTCAAATACATCAAATCTCTTCAGGAATTTAGCAGTTATGGTGGAATAACGAAACTCATATACATATAAGAACCCAAACAACATTACAACTCCTTTTTTGGGCAGTCGTGTTATTAGAATTAAAGTCATGAAGCATTTTTTTCGCACAAAGTGGAAACAGAACGCAGGTTATTGCACGGTACGAATTTAATTCGTTAATCTAATAAGAAATTAGATAATTTTTTTCGGCTTTCCCACTAAATCGTGATAATATTCCATTATTGCTAACCAGTGATTATAAGTATCCCTGTTTAATGGTTTTTTCCTTTGTTCACAGGTAAATACGAGTTTATAATTAGCTGCAACGAGGTTAAGTATATTTAATAAGGTAGTTATACTCGGATGACCTCCCGAAGGACGGTACGGTCAATGAACTTATCGTAGTCTAGATTTTTGAGATATTGACAACTTGGAAATAACGTGAAAGTTACGAGTTTATTTATGCTTTGTGTCATCATGACAAGCCGTTTTATGAGTCATTGTTTACCGCATTTAAAATTGAGATGCTTTTCTGCACTTTAAGAATTGATTACACCACAAGTACCGACAATGAGAGAGTAATAGAAAACATATGTAGGGAGTACAGCAACGAGTACAATTCGTAACGTAATGAACTGTTCTACGTCATCGGAGTTTGAATATTGAACCTTTATTTTTTAAGTCTAAAAATTTTAAATAAAAACTATTAAGTAAGCATACTCAAATTCAAATCCAGTATATATAATTAGGCCCAAAGTTCCTTTGTTTCTTGATATATTTTTTAGGTTTGTAGTGGTAATAAAAAGTTTAGAAATACTTTGTTAGTGTGACTTATAGAACTGAAAATTCAATTGTTCATTAAAACAGTATCATAGTTTTTAAGCTTTGCCGAATCTAGATGTTCTTAGTTCTTGCATATGACATAAGAAATACAAGCCGAACCGCAATGGTTTTTCACTTTCTCCGGAGTTTAATTAAAGTTGTTATAATTTCTAACTGGAATCAGTATTCAGAGATAATCCCTTACACCTAAACTTACAAACACACACACAAACTTTACCTTTTTATAATATTAGTATACTAGAGATAAAACCTTGAGATTTAATAAGTAATCGTCTAAATCACACAAACGCAACTGTTCTCAATATACAATTTATACAGATGGCTGACAGACAATCACGGTATAAATAAATTCTTCCAATACATTCAATTCAAGAACAATAGCAGCTTAAGTTTATACTCCTCCGCTCCTAAGGCCTTGACTTTCCTAAAGATTTTTTTTTATAAAGAGTGTCTCAAATCTGACTTGTTCCAGACTCTAAATCGTTCAAGAAAAAAAAAAATCTCTACTGTTTTATTATAATAGTATAATATGTTGCAGTAAAAACTCTTAATCAGTCAAAAGTACTTTTAACAAACAAAATCAGTCACAAGACTCATAAGTATTTTTGTCCGCAGGTTCTCCACAAAAGTACTTTTGACTGAAATTAAAGTCAAAAGTAGTTATACCCAATGGAGCTGGTTAAAAGCATTATTAGGTTATTTACATTCTAACCAATTAAATGTGAGTTTTGACTGATGCTTTAGCAGAGGGATCACCCATTAGTTTCAATTGATTCAATATGACCAACTTTTTACAAATGAGTTAAACCACCTCCTCTCTCCAGCCTTAAATAATAGTATTATATAGTATTTATAAATTTTAATATCAATGAAAAAATCAAGAACAAAATTAGAAAGGCTTTTTGAAATATTAATGTGAAAAAATTACAATTCTTGATCTGTCGGAAGTTTGGAGTTTGTAACACACAAATTTTATCCAAAGCTGCGTGTTTTATTCAAAGCGTGACACGTTTTTTTTACTGTTTTTATAGTTAAAAGTACTTTTGACCGATTAAGCGTCTTCACTGTAACATATATATATGTAGATACGATCTGATTACCAAACAATACGACAAAACAGGACAAGTGCATACTGATATTAAAATGAAGGCGAACCAACCAACCATTTTGGTATGCATGAATGGGTGTTATACTACACATAGCTATAAATAAAAAGAACAGTATGATATCTACCTTAACCCTAAAAGAATAAAGTCTGAATTGTATTGTAAAATTTGTATTCAAAGGTGTTAAATGTTGCACTTGTAGGGCCTTCAAAAATATATTTTATTGTTTAGAGATTAGGTTGTAATTTGTTTAGCTGATAGAGTTATTCTGTGGTACTACGTGGTCGTTGTACCCGTCTAAGGCACGCGATCTGCAAGTTTGTGTGCCTGATTCAGCATGTAGGACGAGGTTTGCACTAGCATTGCTATTATGGAATAAATAAATTAGGCTATTGACACAGTTCTTCCTGCATTGTAACAAGGGCTTTTGTCTTAACAAATAGCTAAGCTTAAGATGTAATGAAAGCCGACCCTACGGTATTAGTGTTCCAGGGTAGAACCTCAAGGTAAGGTAAATGCGTCAGTTCTTTCGTAGAAGTTCCTTCGTCTGTACCACCATTGGGTTGAGACGTAAAAAACGGTACATAAGGGTTGAAACCTCAACCACTTGATCGCTACCACCGCTTCTAAACTACCTATCAATATTTTTTTATTTATCCCACCTTGGGCCTTCGAATTTTTTATTTACCCCTCCCCTAGGCCGACGAGTTTTTGATTTGCCCCCTTCTGGGTCAAAAGCTTGGAACGCCCATGATGTCATGTGATATCAGTTGCGTTTTATTCCGATTTCATATCAACAAAACTTAGTACAAAGCTTACAAGTAAAAATACAAAAGTATCACCGACTTCAATGCGCCTCAAAATACCCAAATCGCATTAAGTGTGCCTATACAATTTTAAGAGTTCCCATCATCAGATCCTGACCTGATGATCATGGGACCACCTGGGAAGTAAACACTTTCAAACAAAAGAAGAGTTTTAAAATTGGTCTAGGCGTCTTTGAGTAATCGGTGAACATACATAAAAAAATATATATACAGTGGAACATATACTTATATATACAGTGAAACATATAACCTATATATACAGTGGAACATATAACCTCCTCTATCTTTTAAATGGGTTAATATTCCGCAGCTGATCATACCATCATCAATGGCCCTTTTTAAGTTCGCGAACAAAGGAATGTGAAATTTCGGAAATTTAAAGTTTATACGTAGAAGTGACGAAAGTGTTATAAATTTAAAAATTATGCAAATACGGATACAAAAAGCTACAGGAGTCCAGTAAATGTAAATGTTGACCTGTACGGAAACCCTATACAAAATGACGGTTCAAGATATAATATAAAACAAAACATTTGAAGTTGAATGCATTCTGGTCCAAATTCAACCATCAGGCAATCTCTAGTATAAATAAAATGACTAACCCAGCGCGCCTGGTAGGTAGTAGGTAATAGAGACTATAAACACTGGATCCCCTATACCTTCCACTTAAGATCTGATCTTTGACATTTAGTGGCCAGGGGACAAGCAATACTCAGTAGAGCTAGTGTGTTCTGAATACCGATTTCAGTTTGTAAGTAGTAAGGTTCTTTCCCATCCATGTAGCTCTTTAAGAAAAATCTTCATTCCTGCGTAAGGATTATTTATCTGTGTACTTTAAAAATATAAAATACACTCAACCTGAACAATCATCTCTGAATCATATAAATAGTACAAAGATTGTCTTTAAGAGATCGCTGTGAGTGATAAACCGCCAATTGGTATACTTAAATGTATATAACATGTCTATGTTCTATGTTACTTGAACGGTGTATAATAAAGAGATAAGAAAATTTATAAAAACATGCTTAATTTGAAGTTCGATGCAGTGGCAGTCGGCGAAAACGCCATTTATACTAACGTCCGAAAAATTAGAGTTATTATGCCTCAGTCTCGCTCTGATGCAAGTTGTGGAAGGAGATGCAATGATATTCGAGGACAAGTTTCATGCACGGTAGCGTTATCAAGGGATAAACATTATTCCTAAAGTGCTTGCATATATTCAATCCGTTTTATTATTATAGTATCTTAGACTCATGTTAGACTATAAAATCTACTAATACAAGTTTCCTTTAAGTTGCTCTCTTAATGGCTATTCTCTATTCTCGCTTTTTCTCTTTTTGGCTTTTTATCCTAATGAATATTATTTAGTTAATGATACCTTGTGAATATGTGTATAATTAGAATAAAAACTTTAGTGAGTGGCATTTATATTTATTAACGAAATCAGGTTTTACTCACGTGTATGTATTTCGAGGATGGCCGACTAGTTTGGGTGTGACGTCTGACTCGGACACCGTCGCAGTAAGACGCTTCACTCCTTGTAAAAGGCCCCCGTCGCACGTCGGCTACGAAAGGAGTCGTCCATTAATCACGTGATCATTTTTAGTAACTTTTTAACCCCCCTCTCCCTGGTGATACGTGGTGAAGGTTTAGACTAACCCATTCCCCTTCCCCCTAGCCAATCAGAATATTATTTCCAAATACAGATATAATAGCGCGTTCTACGAAAAAATAAACACACGTGATATCTCACTACAACCCCCCCTCCCCCTTTGTGATATTTCGTGGTTTTTTTCCGAACCACTCCCTCCCCCCTCCTTTCCTCACGTAATTAATGGATAATCCCAAACTAGTCTAGTCTACCGCATTGAAATTGACATTGATTTTATTAATACTAATCAGTAAAATAATATATGTAATACCTGAAATACAATATAAAGCAAGACAAGGAATAATAACTCTTAAACCACTACATTATCTGCACTATAAAAGTTGTTATTATTGTGTTTTGGTTTTGACCCCACCCGCCTCGCCTTACCACTGGCAAGGAAAACCCGCCAACGTAATGGAATGTAATTCAATACACCGTTTCCTAATATATTATACAATACAAAATGTCATTGACATTACTCGGTACGCGATACGGTGTACGTGGGCGTGGGAGAATAGTTTTGTAACGCAGTACAACTCGGTACGCTAAGCTTAGATTAGCCGGTTTGACTAACATAATAAATTAAGTATTTACCTGATGGAATAAACTAGATCTTCAATTTTTGCAATAAGTTTAGGCCTTGTTAATCAAATGGTTAGGTTAAAATATGATCTGAAGAAATTCTACTGAGTTTATCATGGGTGTAATAAACATACGCAATAAAATAATAACATAAAAAAATTTAAATAACTCCCCTCTCTCTCTCTCTTCTGTGCAGTGCCCGACAGGGTCCGTAATTGACACTAAGCTTAAGTTTTACCAACTGTATAATTTACATTTTGGAAGCAATAAAGTATTGAGTATTGAGTAATTAATTGGGCCTGTTGGTCCAGTGGTTAGTGACCCTGGCTGCTGAGCCAGAGGTCGTGGATTCGATTCCCATTCAGGACAAATAATTGTGTGGGGTAGCGGGTTGGGCTGACCGTTACCCCAGCAGAAGCAGGCCTTAGACGGTGGCGCGGCGGGTTCCGCACGCGCCTGTCCCATCTGGAGCGTGCGATAGGAGGTAGGGCCCCCTCTATCGCACAGTGTGGTCGCCTGCTGATCAGGAGGCCTCAGTCTGCAGGGGTTCTCGGTAGCTTCCTTCCTAGGGTATCCCGGGTCCCCTGCAATAGACTCACTTGTGACGGAACACCGTGTGGTTTTAGTCGGTTCGAGTCCGACATACCACTTCACCCTCGGTGAGGTGATGACCCGTGGGGGTTTCCACACGATAAAAAAAAAGGACCAATAATTGTGTGATGAGCATGATTATTTTGTTCTGTATCTGGGTGTAATTTATATATAATATGTTTGTATTTAGAAATATATAAGTATGTTTATCAGCAGTCTGGTTACCATAGTACAGGCTCTGCCTAGTTTGGGATGAGACGTCCGTGTGTGAGATGTGTGAAGTTATTATTATTAAACATTATTATTATAATAATTTCGGCAGTTGTATTATATAAACAAAATACTTAAGAAAAAAAAGTTAAACGTCGAGAGTCAAATTGTCAAACTGTGACAACATTGTTTTGCTTATGAATAAAGCCACAATCAAAGTCGAAGTTTAACAATAAGATTCTCAACACTGATACCTACTATTATTATGTTTTCTGAGAATTAAATTGTTAATCTTTGATAAGGTTGCTTTCTTTCTCAATTAAATGCATACTCAGATTATGTTGTTTATGTACCACCAAGGATTTGTATTTGCTATTAAGCCCATGGGCACCTGCAACTCGAGAGTCAGAAGTGCGTTGCCGGCCTTTAAGGTGGGAGTAGGGGAAAGGAGGGAAGAGGGTGAGAGTTGAGAGCGGAGGGGATGGGGGTTAGAGAGGTGGAGATGAGGGGCAGATAAGATCGGGAAAGAGAAGGGTTAGGACTTCCGGTAACCTCACTAGCTCGGCGAAATACAACGAAGCATTGCTTCACTGCCGGTTTTCTGTGAGGCCGTAGTGATCACTCCGGTCTAGCATGCTCATACGTGGGGAAGCATGGCCCTCCTACCTACAACAAACAAGAATAAGATTGTTTAGTTTTTATTAACTTTTAAAATGCTACTATTACGAGTAAGTTAATGCTTCAGGTAATGTACGCTTATTCCTTCTAAAAAAATTAAATATATCAGTCATAGAAACGAAGTCGAACGAAGAAAAAAGAAGTCGCGGAGTTGGGCAACATCTATATCAAATTTCAGAACCAAATTACACAATTCCAAACATTTCCCGGGTGAAATTAATACGCTCTGTGAGTCTGTTACATATTGAATAGTTTGATTTTTAATTTGACTGGCGGATAACGATTATATGATTTCGCAATGAACATTTGATTCAATCCGCATTCGTCTCACAAAGTTTCGCCTCGCTTGAAAATTCCGTTTTCGTCCCACATTTTATTCCTTGTTCGCCTCGAAAATCATTTAAATAATTTATTTATTACTTTTTTCCTGTTTTGCCCCATTTCTTGTTCGTTTTTCGTCTGGCTTGGTTTTTTTAAGTGTTTAACAAATTTTGTTTATACAGATAACCCAAAACATATTTCACGAATGATGAATTTAATAGGTAGGGACTGAACTACGTACTTGCTTACAATATTTTAAAATGTTTTTCAAGGAGATCTTTGATACTAGGAAGGTTGAATTAGTAAATGTATGTGTTTAACTCACACTCTGGTATCATTTGTCATGGAACTTTCCAGAGCGTCTGTTTATAATTCTGCACACAACAGATAAATAATTGAGGCATTCATATTTCAACTTAAATATTTAACTCAACTTGTTTTGTTTCATGACATGTGAAAACATGTTATATTATCTCCTACTTTAATCTTATCTTTTCATTTAGAATAAGACGAATAGAACGATTAGGAATAGATGATTCCACATTGTTCTAATCGTCTTATAATTAATCGTAATCGCAATTTTTTTTCTGTAAGAGTAACAATTACACTTTAAAAAAATAAAACCTATCATACTAAAATTGTGATGTAGGTACTTAAAAGTTAATCTCGGATTATTGTTATAGTATATGATTACAAACTGTATTCAATTCATTAATAGTTTTATTTACTATGCGTTCTCCGCAGTGTCACTTGCGTTTATAGTCACTGCTCCGCTCCGTAGTGTCGTAGCGTGATGTTACATAGCCTTTTTCAATAAATACTATCCAATACAAAAATATTTTTTGGGTCCGACTGGTAGTTTCGAGAGATTAGCGCATCATCGTCTCGTCATCCGATTGTAAGGCCTCGATCACGAAGTCAGAGGGAGCGGTGAGGCAATGGTGGCGGCGCGGGGAGCGGCGCGTTTCTAGGCATACCTTTATTTGGAACTGCCTCAAAGGCAGCGGCCTGCTATTAAAATCGGTTGACAAATGGCAAAGATATCGTGTAGTAGAATTGACAACTTCTCCTTTTTGAAGTCATTTAAAGAAGTGATTAAGCATTATGCACACATGCGAGTGGGAACGATTTCAACGAGAGCAGATTCCGGTCCATTTACACATCGTCATAGTCAAAATGCAAATAGTTTATGTACAGAAAATTAGCATACATTGAACCTGACCCTAACTACTGCGCGCGAGCTTTTCCCTTCTTATTCAATAATTTTCGAGCTATTTTAAAAAGAAGATAAATCATTTGTTACTACAATATTATTCAATAAGAATATGAATAAAGAAACGAAATAAATAATATAAATACCAATATTAAGCAAAAAAACAAGAACTTAAGAAAGCCGAGACATTCTTAAAAAAATCCGTCGTTTGTAGTGTGTGAGCGTGGTATGTTGTTTGTGTGTTTATGTGCAAGTTTGTGTGCGATCTTTGTGTGTGTTATAATATCAGAAATAGCCAAACATGCATAAAGTATTTAAGAACAATATCATTTTTATATTCATTCATTTGGAATTTTCCGTTCAAAGATCTTGTAGGTGATATTTATGAAATATTAATAACTTATGTAAGATTTTAAAGATTAAATCTGACACCACCTACTACTGCTAAAATATTTGATGAGTTTAAATTATATCCTTTTGATGTAATAGTCAAGCAAAGTTAATCATCCATCAGGTTTGACCTGTTTGTGCTAAATATGGATTACATTATCTCTACGACTCACGTTTTTCTCCGCATGAATGTGCTTGCGATCATAAAATAAAAACGCACAACACATGTGCTGGTGTTAACGACTTGTATAGTTAGGGATCAAGGCATTACCACAGAATACATAATAGTACAGGTAGATCATAGTAGTGGCATTAATTGCATCGCGAGCATTTTAGCATTCGCGCGCGTTGAATCGTGCATTTAATGGCGGCTATCAAAACATATAATAGCCCTGGATACCCTAAGCTACTGTCACCTCACTTAGATGCGATATTAGCCACTCATTTTCACTTTGAACAGTAATTTTATGGATAGAGAGAACCCAATAAAAAAAAAATTACCTTTTAATGTTTTAGTATAGTTAGTATTACTTGGGACCAATAGGTTTCGTAGACGTGGTTGCAACCAAGCAGAAAAACTACACACATCCATACATCCATACATCCATACATCCTCACAAACTTTCACGTTTTAATATTAGTAGGATGTGTGCCAAATTTCATCCAGATTCGTTCTGGCGTGAACGAGTCATAAACATCCATCCAAACTTTCGCATTTATAATAGCAGTAAGATTCCGAACTTTTTTAATAAAACAAATCTCAAAAGACAGTCTTTATAAAAACAAAAAGCTCAGGTAAGCTTTATAGTGTTGTCATAAATGCATATACAAATGTACGATCCACCTGTAGACGAAGCATATCGGTTAAACTTGTAGGGTAGGCGGTAAGTAGGTTAGTGTGTCGGGCCAGTGCTGTACATGACAGAGGTACAATGACGTCCGATGTCTAGGGCCACTGGCGTACTGTTGGCGTAGGACAAGAGTCTATATGAAGAACTTAATTAATGAAAGCCTTTTTTTGTGCGTTTGGAAAACCTCACGTGCCGTCACCACCGCCGAGGTTTGCATTGGGACGGTGTGTCGTTATCACACCGACTAAAATTACACGGTGTGCCATACTGCGCTTAAAATAGGACGGGCTGGGAATGGCTATGTTTAACACAACCGGCTAGCGCCTGCCGCAAACCGTGGCCACCACCTTATGGCAACGATTTTATTAGATGACGTAAAATCACACGCGGACGACGCTTCTTTGTGGATAGCCACTATCTCAGGTTGAAGGGAAAACCCGTCTCGTTCGATGAGTGCAGTGAGGGCTCGACGCTGCGTCGCCCAATCGGGGCAACCCGCAAGCGTATGCTGAGTCCTTACTGCAGTCGCAGTCGTATCAGGCAGAACTCAATTCCTGCCTAACGGCCGAGTGCAGGTACTTCCCGAAGCAGCCGTGCCCGAAAAAGCAACTGCATCAGTCGGAAGGAAAGCTGGAGCCTGGCTGAAGCCCCTCCACGGTGAAAAGCCAGTACCTAGAGCCTCTAGCCGGGATGACTAACGAGCCACCGTGGCTCGACGAGCGGCTTCATACCACTCGCGTACCTTTTCGGGCAGGGGCCGACTGCAACCGACCCACCCGAAACTCAGTCATCCACCGATAATAATGAATTAAAACTGATTTTCACTACAATGACTAGCGTATTTTGATTTTTGATCGAGACGAGCAAGACTTCCTATTGATTTCCAAGTGAAGATAATATTAATATTATCTTCCCCTATAAATCAAACTTCTAAGCAACTTTTTGTCGGGGAAAAATGAAGAAGCATAATAAATATTGTAGTAAAATTCCATCTTGAAAAAGAAACATCAATAAACGATATCGCGCTTTTTGATTACAGTAAAATAACATCGGGTAACCTTAATAGGAAAAATATTTTCACATCGGAATTGAAATACTAGGCTCGACCTACAATCCTTGTAGGTATAGAGGTCTCTGATATAAATATAATACAGATAAGTATGATAAGATCAAGAACATAAATGTCAATGTAAGGACAAGTTCTTTGTCACTAAAAAATAAAATAAATCAAAATATAGAGTCAAGTTCAACCATGTCACAATAATATATAACTTTTGTTAATAGTTTAATGTAAACTTGACAAGTTTTGTGTGTGAGTAGATATGATAATAGCAATTTAAACTAATCATCATTGACTTGAATTTAAATCAGTAATATACGTATCATTAACATCCAAATAAAATTCACAACCGAAGATATTTCAGTAGAAGATGCTTAGGAAAAACTCGTGTAATAATATCTAGCTTAGGATTAAAGGTTCGATGTCTCTCGCTGGAGACCATGGTTCTGTCCATGGTCCAAAGTGAGAGTGCGTGGGAATCCGCCGCTTCTCTTTGTGAGGAAGTGATGTCCGCTAAAGTGGCGGCGGAAAGGGAACGGGAGAGGACTAGTACTCTCCCGTCCCGCAGTAGACGCACCTGGCGCCGGAGAGCGCAGAATGGTCTCCGGCCTCCATGAGCGCTGGCCTGGGGGTAACGGGTGAGGCTGCCCGTTACCCTAGCAGAAGCAGGCCTGAGACGGTAGCGCGACGTGTTCCGCGTGCGCCTCTCTAAATCGGAAGGAGGGCAAGGCCCTCCGCTACCAATGGTGTGGCTGCCTTCTGTTTTAGGGCGGCGGCCAAAGTCTGCCTGGGTTCTCGGGGACTTCCTTCTTAGGCTATACCCGAGTCCCTTGCGATAGACTCACTTGTGACGGAACACCGTGTGGTTTTAGTCGGTTCGATTCCGACATACCACTTCACCGATAGCCATGGTGAGGTGATGACCCGTGAGGGTATCCACACAAAAAAAAAAAAGGAAGGTTCGATGGAGATGACAGTTCTTCTCGATACTACGCGGAAATTGAGGACTATTTCTATTTTAAATGTTTTATTTTGTATTTAAAAATCGAAATCGTGATAAAATTGTGGTCAGAAATGAATAGTTTTGTTACATTGTTTGATGTGTTTGGCACGAGTTCAAAACTGTAACATAACACTGATCGTATCAAACTACGAGTATATTTTAAATTTGGATGTTGAAAATCGTGGCTTCACCAAGTGCCAAGATGGTATGGTAATGGTGTACGATGAACGAATGATGAATTCTGAATAACGTATTGTATATAATACGGTATACAGCATAAACTTTTAACATTATATTAAATACAATTTTTGATAAATTTTATTTTGGATGTTTTCGTTGTGTTTTCGCAATTGAATTTCCCTCAAAATTTCCTCACTGGCTTTTGTTTTTACATTTTGTTTTATACCTATAAAAACTTAACTGAAATAGATTTGCTTGAATCTACATTTTATTTTATTACTATTACAGCTGAACAAACATTGAATAGATGTTATATGTAGAGATCGGATAATCGGATGCATATTTACCTAAAGTTATTTTTTGGATAACAAATTATGGAAGAGGCTTCTAAGTATATTTTTATTTAAAATAAAATCCCGGGATTCCGGGATCGCATAACTAATCGGATGTATATTTACTTTAAGTTAATTCTTTTTAAGTTAAGGTGTTTCCCTTTCGAGTATGTACGTATGTAAGGTGTAAGAGAAATGGTGGTGTGGTAAATAAGAAAACATAAATTAATATAAACTTATTTATTCATTACATCACATAATATTTTTATGTTGTACACACAGAAACTACATAGAAGAGAAATGAAAGATAGAAAAGTTGTACATGGGCGCGGGATTCTTTCGATAAAAAAGTGTTTTCCATAATAGCCAACAGCTCAACTTTAGGTAAATATGCATCCGAATATCCGATCTCTAGTTATATGTTAAGATGATTATCTTAACAAAAACATGGCCAACTAAAATAAGAGATTGGAGCCACAGAATACACAATACTGGAGCTTAGAAATATTATAGGTCTAACGAGCTAAACCTTAGTAAAATTTCATACATGTTACAATCACAACCGATGCTATATCAACAATAATCATATCAACGTAACTGTGACATTATAAGTCAATCTAAAATATATAGAACAGAAGAGAACAAATCGGACAAACAATCTCACGGCCACTCTTTTAAAACACCGGATAGGTTTA
The DNA here is from genome assembly GCA_949752705.1 of Callimorpha dominula. Lineage (NCBI taxonomy): Eukaryota > Metazoa > Arthropoda > Insecta > Lepidoptera > Erebidae > Callimorpha > Callimorpha dominula. Next base: position 691,166 of record OX456991.1, read on the forward strand.
ACAACTTTTAGTTAAATGTATTATTATACTTTTTTGTTGCGGCTATTATGTTATTATAATAAGAAGTAAATATACTAAAATTAGGTTATAAAAATAGGACAACAGAAAATTAAAGAATAAATAATAAAAAAAAGAAAAACATAAGAGATGGCAAATAAGAAACATATTAGCTCACATTACATTTCTATCAAGACCTTGTCATTCAGTTTTTTTACAGGTATATATAACAAGCTGCCAGTTCTGTATGTTTGCAATTCACGTTTTTATTTTTAGTTTCTTAAAAGCACTTCAGCCGAATCCATAATGAAACAAAGTTATTTTCCTAACATAAATCCATTGTCGGATAACACGCAGTTTCTGTTAAAAATATTGGCTCATCTCATCGCGCTGTTTACTGCGAACATTGTTTGTTTACTCGCCGTTGTACACACATTCGAACTCTGCATAATTTAAGTAAAAAAAAAGATTTATTACATTTAAGTTACATTTCATACCAAGCGGCGCTAGCGTAATAGCTAATATGTCGGACTTGCAATCAGTGGTTGCGGATTCGAACCCCACCCAGTGCACTACCGACGTGAACCCACTCCTAACACAAGCGTTTATTTTAAGCTGGAGGGGTTAACAAGAATACTCAATACTCAATACATTTATTGCGTTCCATAATGTCATACAGATGTCAAGCTTATAATTAGGTTACAATTATAGACCCTGTCGGGCACAGCTCAATATTAGGAGAGAGGAAGAGTTTGTTACAATTATTATTAGTGCCTAAACAAAGTTTATGCTATATATTATCGCACACATGTTATATTATATTATTGCACTATTCGGTCGGTTTCCTGTGGTGAGATATTATATTATTCACATCTAAAGTAAATTCATTTATTTTTATATTTAATCTTTTAAAATATTTTTCATTTTAATTTATTTTGTAGATAAACTTGCTATCCTAGGTATCTGTTATAAACGTATACACAAAAATTGGATTCAATTATAGTAAATAATAATTATTCTATATTATGTTAATTTGATATTAAATGTCATTCACACAGGTATATACACATATTTAAATCATATTTATTTGTTTTAATAGTATAATTTAGTCAATATTATATTAAATTAAATATTATTATTATAATGTTAATATGATATTAAATGTCGTTTATTAATACTAGTATATAGTGTGTTATTTTAATAAAACACTGCGATGTGCGGATCTGTCAGTGTAATGTTTAGAGCCTTGTCAAACCATACACCTGTAACTATCCCATATACACATGTGTTATATAATATTATTTTCTCTCTGAAAAAAAAATTGTGTATTTTATTTATTGAAATGTATTCTATTTATTTATTATATACATTTTGCTGGTTGATATCGAGGGCACAGAGGGTTGGGTTAAAACAGTGCATTTGCTGAGCCAGATCCCTTTCGATGGACACGTGAGATGTACAGTTATTAAACAAATTGATTGCTTACACTGTAATGTATATTAAATGTTATTTGTCCTATTACGTATCTTGAATGGCGTCTAATAAATTTATTCTTTCTTTTCTTTCACAAGAACTACGTCTCTACCTCATAGTACACAATGAGGTAGAGACGGAAGAGGTAGCATTTGGTTGCAATGTCAGAAGTCGCGTTCTCCATTGCCGAACAATGTCTATTTGCTTAAAGAAATAAAAAAAATTATTTATTAAAAAAATATCTAAGTATGTTTGTCCGTGTACAAGCTCTGGTTAATTTGGATCTAGAAAGCGCTGTGTGGTATGTTACAGAATATTATCATTACTTTGAATGAATAAGCCAAAAATTATTGCAAGACAAGACGTGTTTGTAACCTCTGAAAATCAAGCAACGCTGGGTGGAAGCCCTCGTCGTATGATTGTTTAACAATTGCCTTGGCAGGTGTACGTCATGTGTAAGTTTGTGCAGGGTCAGAGTTAGACATGTCAGAGTCTGATCTTAAATTAGAATTTATTCTGAAAACTATCAGTTATGTATGTATGTGTATTGTTAGTTATTCAATGTAAATTTAACCTATTATGAACGCTTTAATAATAATTGATGTGCAAATGAGAGATGTATTTATTTATCCAGTGTAATGAACAAAGTTGGATATTTATATTGTTGATGATCCTTAACAAAATAAATACAATCTTAATAGTATAAACAATCTCATTATTCTGTACTCAGTGTTATTAAACTTGTTAGTTATATAAATATAATAAGCGGTTACGATTATAGCAGACACTGTTAATTATTCTATCGGTCACAGATCACACGGTCTAGCTGTGCACACATTAGAATTCTTCAACGATAGCGTCATTTCATATAAATGTTTCATAAACACTGCTAGGTTTATACGTTAGGAACAAAACATTGTGATTTAAGCCTTATTTTCCCAAATAGTATATGTATACGTATGTATGCATCAATCCTAATATTATGAAGTTGAAGGGTTTGTTCACTTTGGTTGAACGCTCTAATATCTGGGACTAATAGAAAATCCTTATCATTTCAATAACATAATCAGTCGGGTATTTGTTTCTTGTAATATTTTTATTATCTTTCATCATCGTTATTTAAAACTAGCAGTTCCCGCGCGGTTTCACTCGCGTGTACTTATTTATATATTTTGCGCGGAACTGTAATTCTTTTCCAAAACAAAAGTAGCTTACGTTACTCTTTATAACACCAGCTATCTGCCAGTGAAGGTCCCGTGGAAATTGGTCCACCCGTTCCGGAGAATAATCGGGACAAATAGACAAAAAATTTAAAAAGTGATTTTTAAGCATAGGTATCGTGCAAGTAACTGTATAAGCTTAAAAAAACTATTATTTTGACATTACAAAGAGACACTTCAATTTTATTTATTTGTATTGGTAAAGAGCATCGCAGTACCAAGAATGACGACCATTTTACTAAAACTTTCCATGAGTTACTAACTACTCCTAGTTATCAGCTGTAATTGAACGTTCCTAGATATGTTTTATCGCCCATAAAATGACATCATACTCAGTTATAATCAGATCAACTCACTTAAAATTGTTGAACAAATGAATGAGTTTTCGATCGAAAATAAAACATTACAAACGCATTGATTGATGTATTGCAAATGGTGAGCTTTTTGCTTTAGAATCATATAATATTACAAACGCATTGATTGACGTACCTGTTACAAATGGTGAGTTTTTTGCTTCAGAATAAAATAATTTATCAGAATCAAATAATATTGTTTCTTGTTATTTTGGTTTTTCTTTGCAAATTGAAAATAATTATGCAAAAGTGTTTTAAATATTATTTCTCACTAATTAAAACCGTTTTGTTTATTGACGTAGGTACATATTTAAATATTTCGTTATGGAATATTTTTCCTGTTTTAAGCATTTGCTGTTTATGTTCTTTATTATCATCTGAAGCCAGATAAGCGTAAAAAAAATGTGTGTGTGTACCAGAGTACACAGGTAAGAAGTGAAACTTCTTTACGACATATCATTTTTCTACTATTTGCAACTTCACGAAAATGGGGTAGATAAGGCTTAAGCCTTAAGAAATTATAAAACGAAATATATAATCACTCTCACTTTTCTTGTAAATTCACTTAAATTTGAATAAGACTTTTTATTTTATCACTTTCAAATTAATATATTGTTATTCTTATTTCAAACCAAACTTCAAAACTAATATATTGTTGTTATTATTATAATATATTACATTATATTCTTTACGTCACTATACTAAACTTTGATAAAAAAAGCAACATGGCGCGTAACCGAAAAACGTGACGATTGCTACAAAATTTCTCCCATACGTCGATAAAGAAGTTTCACTTCAAAAATATAATAATAATTCATAAAGCAAAGTAATTACTTTTGTTTCCGTATTCCGTACGTAGTCCGGACAGTATTATTAATTCCCGTACGCCTATGTGAGGTAACAAAATCACATTAAAAATTTAAATTATTATATTAAAGTATGAATATATATATATATATAAATATATATATATATATATATATACATATATATATATAAATATATATATATATATATACATATATATAGACAAATTATAGATAGATGAGACAATAATTTATCACAAGGTTTTCTTAACAGTAGCTACCTACTCCAAGAAATGCGTCACGTCACACATCTAATTAAAATGTAGAAAATAAGTCCGTTAAGGACCCTCTCACGTGGAGAAAGGTTCTATCAATCAACGTGGAGTACTTTAGTCTGTCATTTTATAGAAATTAATTTCATATTAAATAACCTTCATATTTTAGGGGTATATAGGGGTTCAGAGAAGGACATAAGGTATCTTTCATCCAGAAAGAAAGTAGTGTTCCCGAGGAACACCTGTATTATAATAAAAGCTACTATAAGCGGGCGGAGTCGCCTGCAGGTTATAAATAAGACCTTCTGCCCTTCTAGACTAAACATATAAATTGCCAGACGGAGATATTGTTTTATAATCCACTAGCAACGCCTCGCGGTTTCACCTGTGTAAGTCCCGATCCCTTGGGAATATCGGGATAAAAAGTAGCCTATGCGTTAATTTAGGTCTCCAGCTATCAACATACTAAGTTTCATCGCAATCGGTTTAGTGGTTTTTACGTGAAAGAGTAACAAACATCCATCCATCCCTCCATCCAAACTTTCACATTTATAATATTAGTGGGATTATCACAAGAGAAATCTGACAGCTTAACGTGAGGAATTTACTGTCCATTTTCCTACGTCGTTAGTATAACTTCGAACCGTCGGATCGTTACAAGTAGAGGATTCGATCCCGGGATCCCGGATCTCGGGATTTTGGGATCCCGGTCACATTTTACTCCCGAAAATTTCAGGATCAAATTTGAAGAATCCCGGGATTTTCGGGATCAATACATTTTTTAAATAAGTCAATAAAAGTGTGCGTGAAACGAAAAGCACTTACCTTGATTTGACATTTTGACAGCCATCTTGTTTACACAGCTGATTTCATTTGTTTTTGCTAACGATCGGTACCGGCTTATGAGTAAAAGTGTGTAAAAATTCCCCATCGTGTAAGTATTATTTTTTGTTAATTGGTGATAATCAATGTAATTATTAAGAAGCAACAATGCATTAATGTGTCTGAGTAAATATAGATGAAAAACAAGAAGTGTTATTTTCTAATCTAAAGAAGTTGATTTTTTGAAGTTTATTGTTAGTTTCATAAATTATTTACAGAAGTGTCGAGTTTGTTTATTTTATAAGAAGAAAGTATAATTTTTTTTAACCGTCCTTTTGAAGTCTCTATTCACAAACCTAAAAGATAAATAAAAAATTAATTTTGATATGTTTTACTGTCTTTTTGTTACCACTTTCCATTACCAATACAATCCCGGGTCTATCCCGTTATCCCGAGATTAACTGTAGATAATCCCGAAATCCCGGGTTCAGAAAAATCGACCGGGATCGAATCCTCTAGTTACAAGGTAAATGACTATCTCCAATCCAAGACCCTTCTTGTACCTACTCGTGGGATTCATTTAACGTACTATTGTATTCGTAAATATTCGTATACAGGAATACGTGTATTTTGATTGGTGTGGGTGTTGCCCTATAAATTTACTAAAAAAATCAACGTAAGTCAGTGTGGATTCAAATTGTTCAAATACCGCTGCACCACATAATATTATGTACCAAGGTCGATAAAACTATCATTGTTTATTTCTGACTTTTGTTTGTTTTTGTACGACATAAATTTGCATTAAAATCGTTATAATATACATACCTACTTGTTTCTAAGATATCGCGACTTATAATATGCATATTGAACGTATAATTTTACAACACGTGGGATACAGTATAGTTTGTATACTGCTATATTTACTCGACGCGACGTCACGGGTGAGTTCACCCATAATTCAGTGGAATTATGTAAAATGTATAACATACCTTATAAGTAGTAGTACAGATTTATACGTGTAACGTGGTATACCTGTGTACGGAAGCAGGAGATGGGAGGTGTATCTGTGTCGGATGGACCGATTTTGATATAGCTTTTTTGGTTTGAAAGGTGACTTATGAGTCGAAAGTATTCTTAGCTATAATTCAAGAGAAGCTGGTTAGCCGTTCGAAGATCATCGGCTCATTTTTAATGGTTAATTTAAGCTGGTCAAATTACAGTTATCTTTAAGCGAAAGCAATAGCAACTACTATGAAGGACTGATTATATTATAGTACTTTAGAAATAATTGTGAAGCAACCAGAGTGTTCTATAGGAAGTTAGAACATTTCTAAACCGGTAGTAGCTCAGTTTATCGAACCAAGTGTTCGATTGTAAAAGCCTAATAGGTAATCTCTAGATTGAACCAAACTTTTTACACATCGAGATACTTCCGCACACAGCCAGGCACAATGGACGCTGCTGCAGTGCGCGTGCCGTGAAAAGGCCTAGGATTAATAGGCTATAACAGCATCAAATTAATTACGAGTACACGCCACTTTCTAGAGAGTGCTCTATAAAAAAGCAACGTACAGTAATTGTCGTGGTTGTTACGCAACATAGCCAGTGGTTGCGCAACGTTGCAATATCCGACGTTTCCTGCTATTGTCACGTTGTGTAACTATGGTTAATTTAATTTATGTCTTTTTTTTAAGTAAACTATTGCTCAGTAAAGTCTCGTTGACTGTCTATTGATTGTATGTTGAAGGTATGAAGGTATCGCCGTGTTGGATGAATACTGAATGGCACCGTGACGTAGTTTGATATATTATTATGGAAATATATGAATGGATAAAACCCATAACACTCGACGTGTTTACACTTTGTGAAATGACCATTGCTATATATTGTCTTGTTGTTTGATGATGAAATGAAAATAATAATGGACATATAATTTAGGTAATTTTCCCGAAGGTAAATTAGTAGCATCGATTCGAAACTACACTGAAAATACCTTTTTAATCGTTTATATTACAGTACTACTGCTCATACACCCATATTAACATTTAATCGTTTATATTACAGTACTACTGCTCATACACCCATATTAACATTTAATCGTTTATATTACAGTACTACTGCTCATACACCCATATTAACATTTAATCGTTTATATTACAGTACTACTGCTCATACACCCATATTAACATTTAATCGTTTATATTACAGTACTACTGCTCATACACCCATATTAACATTTAATCGTTTATATTACAGTACTACTGCTCATACACCCATATTAACATTTAATCGTTTATATTACAGTACTACTGCTCATACACCCATATTAACATTTAATCGTTTATATTACAGTACTACTGCTCATACACCCATATTAACATTTAATCGTTTATATTACAGTACTACTGCTCATACACCCATATTAACATTTAATCGTTTATATTACAGTACTACTGCTCATACACCCATATTAACATTTAATCGTTTATATTACAGTACTACTGCTCATACACCCATATTAACATTTAATCGTTTATATTACAGTACTACTGCTCATACACCCATATTAACATTTAATCGTTTATATTACAGTACTACTGCTCATACACCCATATTAACATTTAATCGTTTATATTACAGTACTACTGCTCATACACCCATATTAACATTTAATCGTTTATATTACAGTACTACTGCTCATACACCCATATTAACATTTAATTGCAGTAAGCAACTAACTTTAGGCCCTTCACATGGTTTACACAAAGACAACTGTTCTGTTTCGATACAAAATTTATTTTATAAACTTGTTGACATAAAAATGTTTTTCCCCTCTGGCACAAATTTTGAAGATCATGTAAGTTTTGTTTTTATTCACAGTTTCTAAGGAATGTGTTATCAATATCATCGAACACAAAAATATATATATCTAACGCTGCGATTACAGACTATAGAAATTCCTAATTTTTTAGGTTCCCTTATTCTTCAATACCATTAGGTTTCAATGAAAACACTACTTGAATTTGATTTCCCAATACCTACCATTCTGTTCAAGTTTTGCAGCACAACAATACGATCTGGAGTTTTTACAAGTCAATAGTAATATATCTAGTCAATATTAATGTCCCATAGTGTGGAAACGACCTCATAGCTTTACAGTAATATAGCGTAGTAACATAACATTGTAATAAAACCATTTCATTATACATATCTACTATAGTAACGATAGGTAGTAAACATGTGTAAAAAGGCAGCAATGTATCGACATAGTGGTATAGTGTTCAATTTTATGCACAATAGTGGTTTTTGTTCTATTGTGAGTTCGAAATATGACATACGGTACCTGTGTCCTCTTACTTTTGTAATGATGAGTTTTGTATCGTTAGGGTTGTCAGCGAGAGTAAGTGGATGATGGATTTTTTATTTTGATTATTTACGTCGTAATAAGGGAATGAACATAATGTTTATGAAACCATTTCATATTTTTCAAGGTTTTAGGTAACTTTTAAAACTCTAAAAATCTAGCGTAAAATGATCTTGCCGCACTTGATATAAGAACAAACAAAAAACTTTTTTGTGTCAGTATCACTTATTGAAATGAAAACTAAACGTATTTTTATCTAGTAACTAATTTATAATTATAGGTACACACATGATTTATAATATACAGCCTCAAAAAAATACTATAAAAATATTATGTATACACGTACATATATTTTGTGTTTAGTGTTCACGCTCTTAATAACACTATTATAGTTTATGTGTAATAAATACATTAAGATGTAACATGAACACAAGTAGTTCACTAACACACTCATCTAATTATATAACATTATGTTAGTAGGCTAGCTAACTGTGCAAGCTCATGTACTTCCGGTGGTGTGAATAAAAGAAATAAAGATTACTAATAAGACTTTTATGAGGCCTCATAACGGTTAAAACAATCACCATAATTGTTGCTTCGGAATACTAATTATACTTACATAAGTACTCACACAAGTAAATGACATAAGTGGATAATGGGGTATTGTGTTTTTATTGTAGGCAAGATCCCTATGTAATTTCTAATTCTAATCCTCGATCAATCGATCGATCCTAATTCCTAACGTAGGCAACAACCTCGTAACCAGGATGTTGAGGTGTCCTATGGATTTAGGACAACATCATGCTACAATTATCACGTTGCGGTCTAAAAAGTCGTCTTATAAGAAAAAGTGCGTAAGGGAGAGAACCGTAGTCTCTCAATCACCCGTTACACCATCATACTTGATGTTAGAGTCTGAAGATTGTCGGGGTATATCATGATATTTCTTATATTCTCTGAGTAACATAGGAGGTATTTTAACATTGAATTCGGATTTAATCACATGGTGTCTTTTTAAAGAACTAAAGGAGTAAGATTTGCTATAGCCAAAATACCGTTATTAATTAATTAACGATTAGGAGAATATTTTCATACACTATTATATTAAGTACCATGAACTACCATGGAAGTAGTAAGTACAAAGAATGATTACTTTATAACCTATATCAATTTTTTGACAACCCTAACTAGATGTGACATTAGCGACGACGCGACGCGCGGCAAGGCGTTTCCTGTGCGATTCCGCGATCGACACGATGTCAAGCTTTATGTCTCAGTTTTGTTTATTACAACCGCTATATGTAGTAATTTGTAAATTTTACTAACCGTTATATAACAATATATATACTATCATACTATAAATAATACACTGTAAATTATCTTGTTGTGTTTAGTAAGCAAAATTGTTTATTTACTATGAAATTAAAGGAACAACATTTAAGAATTAATTTATGTATTTTAATTGGACGTAATGTGAATTATTATTTTAACCGCAACCCACAAACGATCCATGTCCTGAGTAAAGCAAATACGATTAGTCCACATAGCACAGAGAGTACAGACTACATCGCGAAAGTCAGAGCTCACGATCAGGTATTTAGAGAAAGCGCAAGCTTCGCCTACTTACAAACTAGCCTTAACCCTTAACATGTTTCGACTAGTCTTGATTACAAACTTTGAATCCGTCCAACTTTATACTTTTATTGATTTTTAATACAACTTAAATAAATGTCTACGGCATTAAAACCACCTTACGACAATGTACTTGCAGGCAGTATAAATAATGAGGTAATATCATTATTTGTCCACTAAATCATAGAAGAGTATCATACGAAACAATGACAGAAATAGGTAATTGAATACTTGTATTATTTAGAAAAATCCGAAAGTAGTTAATTTGTTGGTATATCATATTAAAAAAAAAATTAGGCAATTGCAAAGTAATATTTTGCGTTTTGATCATTCACTGTGATTTACTTCGATGATGATGATGATGATGATGATTTAGAACTGCAAAGTTAAGATTGTCTTTCGGACAAAACGGGCAATATTTCGAGAATCGATGCCCGAGATGCATGAACTATCTACATATCTACAAGTTTGTGCGGAACTTGTCAGGTTTTTTCTGATGTGTACATTTATCAGAGTTCTAATGGTGGAAGAAAGATAGGGTTGTCATCGCACAAGTGATAGCACTGATATCGGGAGTGTTTATAGGTTAATGATTGGTGTATATTGATTATAAAAAATAACAACAAAATAATATGGGGGACAAAGACCTACCGACAAGGTTAAAAGAAAAATAAAAGTGGCGTCACTAACGCTTAGTTGATAACCCTATTGGGGAACATCATTATACCCGCCATGGTACATGCATTACTGAATACAGTTCTCTCCTAACGATTTCCAAATTACATACATATTCCTTTTGTAGAAAATGTTATGTTCACGAAGGCTTACACTTTATACACTCCCTACAAATTAATTTCAATAAATGCGAGTCCTGTAATTTGTTACGTGTCTGAACATGTTCCAAATTAGAAAGCCCGAGCTTTATTTGTGATTGCAGGCGGCAATAAAACCTTTTCGGTATCATTTCTAGATATTAGACCACCAAGTTTCCTCTTCTAGCAATCAAATGTAAAACAAAGTCCCCCGCCGCGTCTGTCTGTCGGATTTTCATGCGGTTTGCACCAATGGACAAAGTGATTCATGAGGAAGGTTTAGGTGTATTTGTGTAAATTGGTTGAAATATGATGATGATTGTTGAAGATGTCTCTACTACCCGTGCAAAGCCGGGGCGGGTTGCTACTCTTAAATAAAATACAAAAGATGCTTGTTTACTTTTGTGGTCTGTAGTAACAATTACTGCTTACAAACACTGACCTCGTAGAAACACGACTTCCTTTAAAGTTCTAGTGCCGTCCTTCAAAAGAACGTGATGTGGGCGAATAATGGAAAGGAAAAACTCCGCCAACTTGACAAAACAGATACACTTCCTTTTCGCTAAACGTGCTGTGCATTAGGCACTCGTCTAGTTTTTAAGATGCGACTCGATTGAGATCATGAATGTTGTGAAATTGCCCTTCTTTAACAAGGTATAAAATATTAGCATCTTCAGAGGACCATAGACAAAAATTAATGACACATGTTAATTTCATCTTGATACGTCCACGCGTTCCTGAGACAGACAGACTTTGTCTGTCCAAGTGATCGTGTAAGGGTTCCTTTTTTCCTTCTGGGGTACGGAATGCTAAACAAGTATTTAAGAAAAAATAAACAGATACATAAACAATGTAATATTTCTTTAATTTGATATTATGATGCAACTGTAATTGCTTTTGTTAAATTTTAAAGTTTCTTAATTAATATTACTACATACAATTTGTACTTTAATTAACAACACTTAAGCATTGAGATAAATATACACTTAAGTTTTTTTGTTATTGCATTAACATTATCTTTGTAATTTAGATATTTAGTCTCTGGTCCAACGACTTCAAAAAAAGTACCCAAGTCACTTTAAAAGCTATATATATATATAAAACAAAGTCGCCCGCCGCTTCTGTCTGTTCACGATAAAATCAAAAACTGCTGAACGGATTTTCATGCAGTTTTCACCAATAGATAGAGCGATTCATTACGAACTATTATATACCTAAACGTATATAATATGTTAAGATTTTGTGTAAATTGATTGAAATATGTTGATGATTGTTGAAGATGTCTCTGCTACCCGTGCGAAGCCGGGGCTGGTTGCTAGTTTATTATAAACTATAAGAATTGTTAAACTGAGTGAATAACGATATCTTATTATACACAATTTGAGGCACGTGTAGGGCAATTATCTTACCATAGTTCTAATCTCAAGGCTGCTTTTGAGTACTTCCGCACGAGAGAGCCATTACTCAAGATGAACCATTAGTTCGTGTATCATTAATTTATTAAACGACATAATGACATGCAGAATATCGCTCAATTACTTTACGTCTAAATATGAAATACCTGGTACTTTATCAGCTAGCCGATCACCGCAGTTTCACCTGCACTTATGCTCCGCTTATAAGGGTCGTAGCGTGATGTTACACAACCTGTAACCTTTCTCAATAAATACTCTATCCAATACAAAAAGAATTATTTAAATTTGACCTATAGTTCCAGGGATAAATCCGTTTAAACAATCATACAAAAAAGACTTAGCTTTGATTATATATACATACATATACCTAGTATATACAATAATCAATGAGTATAAATTAATCCCTCCTAGGAAAAATAGCAAATGGATGGTGGATGGTATTCGCCCATAATTCATATTTTGACAACTCACTTTAAAGCTCTGAACCCTAAAAAATGTTGTCTGTTCGGTTAATGTCACTGTACGAAGTGCGTCGGTAGGTCAATTTATTAAGTATTTAATATGACAGATAACTTCAACGGACTTCATCATCATGATCATCCGAATTTCAGCCACAGGAGGTCCACTGCTAGACATAGGCCAGTGGTAATAATTAAATTTATAATTTATGACCGGTTCCTATAATCGTTTTAATAAAAAAAACGGTATGTAAAAAATGGTAATGTCTGAAAGCAAAACGAATCGTTTCTTGATTATAGGAACCGGGCATTAATTATCTAGAAGACGTGTATTGTTTAAATCACAGAAATAACGTTGAGTAAGTACCCTTACTTTTTAACCGACTTCAAAAAGGAGGAGTTTCTCAATTCGGTTACTTTTTTTGTTTATGTTACGAGATATCTTCGCCATTTGTGAACTGATTTTAATTATTATTTCAATTGAACCAGTTGTACTCAAGGACTTGTACTTCAAATTTTAAGAAAATATCCCACCTTTTAGGGTAGAAAATTAAGGAATATATATCTAGTCGTGGGTTCGATTTCCACCCAGGACAAATAATTATGTGATGAGCACGATAATGTGTTCTGTGTCTGGGTGTAATTTATCTATAAAATGTATGTATTTAGAAATATATAAGTATGTTTATCAGCAGTCTGGTTACCATAGCACAGGCTCTGCCTAGTTTGGGATCAGACGGCCGTGTGTGAGATGTGTGGAGTTATTATTATTGTTATACATATATTATTATTATTATGATACTATTAATTATATGGTGATATTATCACTAATATTATTATTAACCCGTCCACCATAAATGCTTGTAATTCCGCAATCACAACATCGCAAATCCGACCGTCGCGTCGCGTTGCCTTATTGTCTCATAATAATTATTGTTCTATAAGAGCCACACAATAATAAAACACTTCCCCATATTTATTTGTTTATCCTGCTAATACTCGTACGGAGTCGGACGTGATATAACTATAATTAGCTATTGAAGTAAATACATTAGACGTTCTATAAACATTAATAATGTAACAAAGTAATTGTATTATTCTTGTTAACAAATGAGTAATGAGTACATACATACCTACATGTAAGACCTTAGTGTTATCGTGCTTTGTGTCATGGACCATGGTCCAACGGACAAACGAATCAGGTCACTAAAACATCTTGCTACTTCTAAGTACTATTTCTATAAAGTGTGTAAGCCTTTCTATAAAACAGTTCTAAGTTACATGCTTAAGTAACACAGGACACTTGAATATCTTAAACTTATCTAATCATTTTATCAAAAAAATTACTCGCATATATTAAATCGAACAAAATGTTATGACTGCAATATAAAATGTGTAATAACAGAAGAATGATTTACGAAAAATAAATGTTGCTTAACAACATAACATATATTATCTACGTATTAACGGGAATTAACGCGATCACGAAAAGGTATTACATACCTCTGAATTGCCTGACGTTTCGACCAGGTTGCACTGGCCGTGGTCACAGGCTCACTGGCTCAGCGGTGCACGCCCTCCGTCGTCGACATCGTGAGGTAGAAGGTTCTTCATCCACCTCCACTTTTTTGATATTTTTGATATTTTCGTTTCGCCATGTACCGTCACATACTATACTAACAGTGTCCCTATTCTGTAAGCAAACCGATGTGGCCCTATTCTGGTGTTCACCCGACTGCGCATAAAAGCGAGGTGGCATGTTTTTTATCACTGGATTCCACGCTGTAGATAATTTGAAACCATCTTCCCGATTGAAAGTTTTGTGTTTTTTAATTTCAATCGCTTCACGTACTACTCTTGAGTAAAAGTGACGTTCCGTGGAGAGGACTTGCGTACGGTGAAATTCAATCCAGTGATTGGTGCCTGCTTCGAGTGCATGTTCTGCAATCGCTGATTTGCTAATCTGTCGGTTCTTCACAGCAGCGATGTGTTCTTTGACGGCCAGAGTAACGCGTAGAATACGATCTCTTATCCAGGATAACGAGGACCTATTTTCAGAAGACGAGTACAACAGACTTTATGCACCAAAGTCACATCAGCCACCGAAATTATATGGTCTGCCCAAAAAACACAAGCCCAACGTGCCACTGCGGCCTATTGTAAGTCAAATTGCCTCTCCTACTTACGATCTCGCGAAGCATGTTGCGTCAGTATTGCATCCACTTGTAGCCAAAACACCGTCTTTTGTGAAAGACTCGCGGCACTTCATACAAATTATAAAAGATCTCAAGTTGGAACCTGATGACGTCATGGTGAGCTTTGACGTGGAATCACTTTACACCAATGTTCCAATAAAAGAATGTATGGACGTCGTAAAAGACCTGCTGAGAGACCACGAGTTGCCGTTCAATTATATTGATCTACTTGAACATTGTCTAGAGGGCAACTATTTCCTTTTCCAAGGTCAACATTACCTTCATATTGATGGTGTCGCAATGGGTAGTCCTGTAGCCCCTGTACTAGCCAACATCTGGATGGAGCATTTTGAAGAGAAGGCGTTGAGTCTCGGCCCGAAGACCGTTAGGCTTTGGAAGCGATTCGTGGATGACATCTTTAGTATCGTCAAGGGAAATAAACAGGAAGTAGATCAATATTTACAACACCTCAACTCCATTCACCCCAAGATAAGGTTCACATATGAGGTGGAGGCGGATAGGTCATTGTCATTTTTAGATGTCAAAGTAACCGCGAGGTCAGATGGGTCCTTGTCGCACTGTGTGTACCGCAAGCGCACTCATACGGATAGGTACCTACACGCCACGTCTCATCATCATCCCCGACACCTGCAGTCTGTTATGACTTCACTCAAGAACAGAGCATACGATCTTTGCGACCCTGAACATTTGGAGCGAGAGCTGGATCATGTTAAGGAGGTACTTAAAAGTAACGGATATCAGGTGAATGGAACACGGAAGCAACCGACAATGAGACGCAAGCATCCGGAGGTGAACAGACAACCAGCCTACATGCCATATGTGAAAGGAGTAACGGATAAGATCGGCTCCGTATTAAAGAAATACTCCATTCCGACAGTATACACACCAGGCATAAAGGTTCAAAACATCGTGGGTACACCGAAGGACGTCTTGCCGTTACAAACTCCAGGTGTCTACAAAATAAACTGCAGCTGTGGTAGTTCCTACATAGGCCAAACAAAGCGGGCTATTGCTGAAAGGGTCAAAGAACACATCGCTGCTGTGAAGAACCGACAGATTAGCAAATCAGCGATTGCAGAACATGCACTCGAAGCGGGCACCAATCACTGGATTGAATTTCACCGTACGCAAGTCCTCTCCACGGAACGTCACTTTTACTCAAGAGTTGTACGTGAAGCGATTGAAATTAAAAAACACAAAACTTTCAATCGGGAAGATGGTTTCAAATTATCTACAGCGTGGAATCCAGTGATAAAAAACATGCCACCTCGCTTTTATGCGCAGTCGGGTGAACACCAGAATAGGGCCACATCGGTTTGCTTACAGAATAGGGACACTGTTAGTATAGTATGTGACGGTACATGGCGAAACGAAAATATCAAAAATATAAAAAAAGTGGAGGTGGATGGAGAACCTTCTACCTCACGATGTTGACGACGGAGGGCGTGCACCGCTGAGCCAGTCAGCCTGTGACCACGGCCGAAGATGCAGTAGGTGCCATGAGCGGCGGCGTTAGGGGTCAAGTAAATTCTACTTGAAAGAAAGAAGTTGTAAACAGCGTCGTGACGTAATTCTCTCTGTCCGCCCGACGGACCAGGTCACATCGAGATAATGTATGTTGCTATACTAGGTTTCTTCTCGTAGCGTAAGAGCAAGCAAATCTATCCGGGTCTTAAGACATTATATATGATTGGTAGCAATTATGTTCAATAAATAATAATTTAATTTCGATGATGTAGTAACTAGTTTTTTCATTAATTAAGGATCCGGTTCGGTTCGAAGAA
Organism: Callimorpha dominula; assembly: GCA_949752705.1. Taxonomy (NCBI): domain Eukaryota; kingdom Metazoa; phylum Arthropoda; class Insecta; order Lepidoptera; family Erebidae; genus Callimorpha; species Callimorpha dominula. The sequence goes on from OX456991.1 coordinate 707,793, forward strand.
CCCACCTGATTCCAGTTTCAAATTATTATGTTAAGTCTAATTCAGTGCAAGTTATGTAAGTATTTGGTATCACGTTGAATATTAAGAAACGGATAAATTTTTTATCTCTTCTTGTTGAGGAACACAATCAACGGAGTTTCAGTCAGTTGTCTCTAGTACCAATCAGCGCAAACTTACAGCGCGATGTTTGAAAAATACAAGTACATTAGTAGTTACAGTAGTTTTAGCTACCTTAGTATAATTATTTATTACTGGCTTTTGCTCGCGATTTCACTCGCTTTAAATTTATTCTTTTATTACTCTAGCACAGTACTTTTTTCTGGAAAAAAGGTATTTTTCTATGTCGCTGGACAACGTTTATAGAAAATTTCTTAATGATCGATTAACGAGTTAAGTTGTGAAAATATAACAGACAGACAGAGCTACATTTCATAATAATCCTATAGTTTTTTCTTAAAGGGATTAACTTCCATGACTAAACCTACCTTTGCCTTTGAATCGCCCGACTTTTCAATCAGGTTAGACTCGTCGTGGTCACATAGCGATGTCCGTCCTCCATAGTCGAATTTCTATACTGGAAGTTTCTTCACCCTTCTTCAATTTTGATGTTTTTGTCTCGTCATATTCAGTTACACGTTATTGACAGTATCCCTCTTTGTGTTCCTGTAAACATATTTATAAATGTATACAGACTCTCCGACCCACTCGGGATAACGGGATACAGGATCATACAGGCGGGTAGTAGTAATCACCCATATTTTGCCAATTATAATTTGGCACCGCTAATATGTCGTCAACGTAGAAAAACGACGGATTTGATTTTTAGGATCTTTACAGGAGAGCACTTAAAAGTTTTCAAATGATATTTTGAAAACTGCAGTTTCTGTTTATGAAATCAGAACATGTTACTGTGTGTATGAGCTTTGAAAAATGTTTCCTCTTATGATAAAGTATAATGTTTTCAGGCTTACGTCAGAAATAAAAATCGTTTTCTACGACTTCGACGAATAGGACGCTAGCCGCTTATCGTCGATCTGGTGCGTTGGGAATTAGAGATGGGAAAATTGTTAATATAAACCGAATGGTTGGAAAGGGGGGGAGACAATGGAAGGAAAGGGTTATTGTTTATACGAATGGATTGGGGAGTGCAAGCAATAAGCTCGAGCAGGTCAGGCTATTTATCATATCCGCTTAATCCTCAGATCCTACGTAGGGTTGTCTAAATAACAGCAATCATTTATCAAAATTAAATGTTGTTAACCAAAATGCTGGTTGCAAACAACAGTTCAACGAACCTTACAGTGCGCATGCGCGGGATGATAGTGAAAGTAACGCTGGCGCGTGACAAGTTCACTTACCTGCGGCTAGCCATCGATCTTGGCGTCCTATAGAATGTACGTATAGACCGCTTGCTTTACTATTAGTACTAGAGATCGCCTAGTAGTCGTATTTCGACCATATGCCATTCAATTTTTAATATTTTGTTATATATCAATGACCAGTATAACTTGACCTGTCATTCCGTACTATCCGACTTACCGTACAGGTCAGCACTTATACTGGGCACTTGTAGTCGTTTTCACATAATTTTTCATTTTATACCGCACTTTCATAAAAAAAATTAGCTTTCTGCACTTCGTTTGTTTTATCTTTAAGTATTAGAAATACATTCCTCCGTGCGCGATATCTGCTTAAAAAAGGGTAACGATTTTTATTTCGGTATAGTCGACCACAATGGTTCTGTGAATGTGTTTTTTGTATGTCTGACACAACAAAACATTAAAGTGGTAAAGTGGTGACACATGTGCGTGTGCGTTGCCAGTCCAATCCCCCCGCTCACCCATACTCGGATGAAAACACAAAAAAAATAGTAGGTACTAAGATCATAGTGCTGTGTAACTGTGTAAGCCGGCCGTATTGAACTGAAATTTAAAGGCTAAGCTCTCAAAACTAATAATATTTTTTTTGGTCTCAGAAAAAAATACAAAAAGAATCTAAAACAAAAATGATGCTGTAATGAGAGTTACAAAAGATACTGAAACTATATTATCTTCGTATTTACGGGAATTACATACCTCTGAATTGCCTGACGTTTCGACCAGGTTCCTGGCCGTGGTCACAGGCTGAGTCAGCGTCTTGATCGCGTTAATTCCCGTAAATACGTAGATAATATTATATCATGGAACGCAAAAGTTAAAAAGTTAATACTGATACTAATTCCCAAACTAGGCTGGAGCCTGTATTTTGAGAGACAGTGCTCAGTCAAACTATATATCCTAGGACTATTGATACTACAATTATTTTTTTCTATATAAGTGGTCGTTATTGACATTATTAACTTTGATAAGGATAAAGAGTCTTAGTATTTATATATGTATGTGTGTTAGTATTTAATTATCATAAGAAACAGACGAGTTACCTAATAGGATAACTTAGAGATATTATTCCATAAACAACTTCAACTTTTTTCGAACGGTGTATATTATAGTAATATACTAAAGAAACAGTTCAATGGCCTAAAAGGTAAAAAATAACCGTTAAAGCGTGGGGGATTTTATTATTTAAATTATCTTACTTCTGAGTCTTATTGGATTGTAGTCAGTTTGGGTTGAAAATATCAATATATGGAACTTCTGGAAGTAAATAACTCAACTAACACATACAAATAATATTGTACGAACTGCTGAATGGCTCAAAACGATCGTCGTCGATCAAGTGTCTTATTAGTTATTATCACTTCATGTCAGCAGATCTTCTAAGCGTTGGACGTGCCTCACACATAGTATGACTGGCCTGTTGGTCTAGTGGTTATATGTGTGGGTGACCCTGATTGCTGAGCCAGAGGTCGTGGGTTCGATTCCAATTCCAGGATAAATAACTGTGAGATGAACATGATCGTTTCTTCTATGTCGGGGTGTATTTTATCTATAATATGTATGTTTTTAGACATATATAAGTACGTTTATCAGCAGTCTGGTTACCATAGCACAGGCTCTGCCTAGTTTGGGATCAGACGGCCGTGTGTGAGATGTGTTCAGTTATTATTATTATCTCTGTTAAGGAAGCTCGTTTTGCCTTCTCTTCCCTGTCTGTTTCAATTTGTTGTGTTTTATCCTTAGCTGTTGTCATCGTTGGGATTTACGAACCAAGCAAAAACTCACGCGAGTTTTCTTTCCTTAATGACTATTTTCCGCCATGTGCTAGGTAATTGAATTAGTTGTAACATTTCTCAAGACGAACCATATTAAGAACAACATATAATTCATCGCTTTTCAAGATCGAAGACGTTTGTGTGGTTTATTAATATTGTAGTTTAATAACATTCTAGGACATCAAAAACAACGCTTTCTAGAATTCTAGAACCAAATCTGGATTAGATTTGGGTCTAGAATTCTAGATAGCGTTGTTTTTAAGCGATCCTCGATCTTACCACTGGGCCACAGAAGTCGTCATTTGTTTGTCCATCACACCATAACTGTTAAACGAATTTATATGAAATTATTTGCACATATAAATTATATTATATTTTTAAGGAAAACCTTACGAGAGCCAAAACAGCGTCACTTAATCCATACTACAAGCGTATATGACAGATAAGATCAACACCTTTACCAATAGTCGAACCTCTGCCGGTCGTTCGACTACCGGCAGCCGGCAGTGATCGACTGTTATACAACTATTACTATACCATACGACGCAATCGTTTCTCAACATGGCAATGACGTGTATGTAACTATGTACGTTTACTTGTGAATGTGACACACTCGTGGACGGAGTATGCTCTTGTTATGTCATTTACGTGGTCGACGGTTTAGTCTAATCTTGATTGTTGTTGAAACAGTATAGGAAATAGTGTAAGTTACGTGTGAGAGACAGAGAGAGAGAATGAAGATGTTGGCGTAATTAACATCCACCACTTTGACAGGGCAAAGTGTGGGCAAAGTTTCTTTACTCTCATGTGTTCAAATTAAGGTATAATAGTAGAGAGGAAAGCAGAGGCGTATTAAATATCCACATTTTGCCCCCTCCAAAATTAAAGCCCCCTGCCAAGTTATAGTTGGCAAAATTGCTCCCGACCCGTCCACCATTTTGCCAACTTTAATTTTGGGACCAAATTGTCCAAAAATGTCAATCAATCAAGTAATAGGGGCAAGCCTATTGCCGTCAACCGGGCACTTATGGGAAAATTGGTAGTATATTGAAAGGGAAATATAGGCAATGGTAGAAAAGGGATATTATACGGATGGATTGCTGAGTGTAGGTGTAGGTGTAGGTCGAGCAGGTCACGGTCACATATCTGTAACTCAAACTGGCTGCTACCGTCGAGTCCGAGCCCTCTAACTTAATAAAAGCGGCGGTAGCGTAATGGCTAAGGCGTCGGACTTGCGATCAAGTGGTTGCGAGTTCGAACCCGACCCAGTGCACTACCGACGTGAACCCACTCCTAACACAAGCATTTAGCTTAGCTGGAGGGGTTAACAAGAATACTAGTAATGTGTGATCCACGTTACTAGTATTCTTTATTAAAAATAATAATAATAAAATAATATATGGTATATGGTATAAAGGGCGCAGTCATACCCAACTCCTCACTTGCTTATAGCAGAGGTATACTGTTTGAACTCATTGGATCAGTCTCAATGATTAGCTTATTGACAGACAATGTTATTTTTACTTTACCGAGTTTTTTTATTTATACTCTTAAGTGCACAGGTAATACTATGTTTTCAGGCAGGTAATAAATAATATACTATAAAGTATATATATGTACATGATCGCTTGCTGAGTTGCAGAAAATGCCTGCTTATCATAATAGTAATATATTGTTATATGTTACGTTTATTTGAAGTTGATGTATAAGTTGTGTATATCGATATGGTTAACGGTAACTAACATTAAAATTAACATTGTTAACACAATCATAATGGCATAGCAAGTAGGCTTTTTTTACTCTTTTTTGTTGTGTTTGATCATCAAAATTGGATAAGTTTTCGATTTCTCATGTAGCACAAAATATAGTTTTTGGGCCGCCGACATTGTCTAGGGATTGCTTTTTTTTTTGTTATTTATGTCTAAAAATTTATTGAGTACTTTTTGCCACATGAATGACTATTATATATATATTAGCATATTGATGATTTTTTAGATAATCATTAATCATCATCCAAATGTGAGACTGAACAAAACTGGTTCATTGTTTAAGTGCCATTTTTTTATTGAATATTACAAATGTTGTCATAACTGTTGCGTCACGGCGGAGGCTACGAACAGTTATTACTAAACCCAACGAAACGCAAAAAATTGGCGCAATAACCGCCATTTACGTCAGTTATGTTCGACGTTCCTTTTTCGAATTCAAATATGCGTCTCGTTCCGAAAAGTTTTGTAATCCACCCAGATTCAGATGGAGTGTTGTACCATTTTTATTCGTATTAATTCATAATATAAAAAATTCGAAAACTTTGGCAATAACGCTTTGTAACGACTTCTTATAATTTATACCAGCAAGAAATATGATTATACATAGATTTGCAATTTATTACATTCATTGCTTATATATATTGTTTTAGTTATCACTTTTCTAAGACTGTCTGTATGTTTATTCCATTTTAAGGCCATATTATCTATGTCTACAACAAAACTATTTTAACCGGTAAATAAATTAAAAAAAAAATACCTGCAGTAGTTACTTATTTAGTACAGTCAGCAACAAAAGTCATGTAGCATAAGTAAATATACACAGAGTATGATCGAATTTGGAATTGAATATGTAAATTGCAAGGAGAAGGCGGCTATCCTTTCAATGCGCGATGTAACAGTAAATTGAAAGGTTTTAGTTGACATAATTAGAGTGATTTTGAATTCGTGCTCTTGTAATGGGATATGAATAGGTACTGATTGGCATATTATGAGTACATATACTGGTGTGTGACTGATTATTATATACCTAGACCTAGTAGAGTATGTATTATTTACCCAATAATTATAATATTTTTTTGAATGCACACTATATTTATGTTATTAACAACTTTCGCTAATCATAATCAATTTTACTGCCTCGTTCGATGCGCTCATAATGGACTGACAATTGATAATGACAGTAAGTACAATCGGCAGTGTGATCGCTAAAAGCGATGTCTTCCAGACAACCTTTGCATGAAAAAAAAAAAAACAGATGATAATAAACGGTAAAATATTTAGAATGGGAACAATGAAACAAATATAGTATAAAAAGCGAATAACATTATCGCTTAAAATGAGAGTTAAAAAAAACGGGTGAAAAGGGAAACGTGAACAAACATATAAATATGTATACAGAAAAATACATATGTATACTAAAATATATATAGTTAGTAAGACAATTTAGTGGAGTTAATAACCATATTAACTCCACTAAATTGCCTAACTAATTATTTATTTATTTATTACACACACACAAACTATCATTACAGTTTAATACGCATTTCAACAATCGGGCCAGGCGATATAATCATTAATTTACATACTTTCTCATGAAAATTAACATAAAAAAATTACAGATAAAAGTTTTTTTTTTTTTTTTTAATTAATTATATTTATTTCGCTAAGTTTATTGCGCAACCCGAAACAGTGGTACAACACTTATAGTGTTAGATAGTGTCCTTTTACAAGAGCTTTAAAAGAGCTTTAGACCTGAGCTCACCTAGTTTTTGCAGCTAAGGAATTCCATAAACGGATTGCAGTTACTGTAAAAGATTTGTCATAAAATACAGGGACGGTAGCGAAGGGTTGAACAGTACCTACATTGTATAAAAAGGAAAGAATTTTAATATTCGGCAAATCAAAAATATGATCGTATTTACGTAAACTAAATATAAATTTTGAAGCCGCTCAAGTCTGTCTAGTTGGTTCTTGGTGAGATCGGGAGAGCTGGCATCTGCATAATCGGGGATTGGAAGTTGAAGGGAGTTAGCAAGGGCAATTTTGGTGGCGATTGGAAGAAAGTTTCGTAAATATTTTAAGGATCCTGCAGATGCGAAAATTTTGCGACCAATTTGTAATATATATGTATATAAGCAAGCATATATGCGAATGCTTCGTGGCCATTAACAACTTATTGATTACAAATTTGTTAATCGTAGAGGATGTTGTAGCAACAGAACAACATTACTAAACGTAGGATATGACTGGCGCGTAAATTATTTGAATGGATACTTGCATGCAATATTATTACTGAAATAGAGGATATTTGGTTGTTACTGCAATATCACAATACAAAACCTTGTTCATTCGGCACCGTGCTCTTTTTTATATATGTGTACTAGCTAATACAATGCCGATATCCGCCCATTCTTGTACCACTTTTTAACATGGTAATAATCTCACAATGAGAGGACTAATACATACTCAATAGTCACATAGTACTATAGTCTCGTAACCTAATTTCAAATAGCTAACTGTCGCCCACAGCTTTGCTTGCGTTAATAATAATAATAATTATAATATGGCAGTCGTAAAATTTTCACCTCTTATCCAATATTTTTATTATTCTGTATTTACAAATCTAAATTTATATATTTTCAATAGTATTATTAAAAATTAATACCATAAATCAATATTCGTATGAACAGGACGTTTTAAATATGTAAAAAACCAAAAATATATGACTACGACATGACGTTTATAACGTCATGTCTAATACAATTGAAATCATCGATAAACGAAATAGCCATTGGATTAAAGGAAGAGGAAGAATATGACTGCTAATGCTAACAAGATCCAGAGCAAGGACTGCACACTTAACATCCCCGGACTCGTCGCTCAGCTCCGCCGCGCGGCTCCCGGAAATCGCATCAAGCATTCCGGCCGCTGTGGAGGCGTCGAGCTCAACATCGAGTGACGAGTTTTTCTCTCCGCCGACGTCGCCAACACCTGTACGTCGGCAGGGGAGAGGCCGGCCACCGACTTGCTTGGGACCCCTAGGCCCACCGGCTTCGAATAGGGCCCCCGCTACCGGTGGTAATGTGCGTCGCATGAAATGGACATCCTCAATAAACGAGAACGTCATGCGAGCATATTTTGTGGTTACAGAGGGAGGAACTAACCTCACTGCGTATCGTGATCGTATGCTGTCTCTGTTTCAGGAACTTGAACCAGCTGTTAACGTTACGGCACAAAGACTATCGGATCAAGTACGGGCCATTCAACGATGTCATTTGTTGGATAACTCCGTGCTTGATAGGCTACGCTTGGACTTGCAGAATAGCATTGTTACTTCTCCTCCTTCACAAACAGTGTCACAATCAATTTCTGGGTTACTACGACCTTACCCAGCAGAGGGCGGAGAGGACAGTGGTACTTCATCTGTAAGTACTCAGTACAATAAACAAATAAGGAATATTTTGGAAGGTACTCTTCGAGAATATCGGACCATGAGTTATGACAACAGACCTCGTTTACCGCGTTTGCCAATGCATAAACGAAATAAAGCGCTAGTGTGTGCCCTTGATTCTATATTAGGTATTTATTTAGAAGAAAGTACAGATCTCAGTGATACACACTCAATTCTGTACTGTGCGGCTGTTGCAGCATGTCGAGTAGCTGGTGTTAAATTCCCAGAAAATGATACCGCTACTCGGTCAAAGCTTGCTGCTCCCGCGTGGCAGTGCAAGATTGAACGTCGTATCGCTGAGGCGAGGGCACTCATTGGCAAGCTTATCTGTTTCAGATCGGGTAACACGCGTCCGAGAGTAATGCGTTTTGTGAATCGGGCTTTTTCGGGAACTGGTATCAGTTCCTGTAATTATGCAGCGCGAGTCACAGAGCGCATTGACTTTCTGAAACAGAAAGTTTATGCATGGGCAAACCGTATACGAAGGTACAAAAAACGAGTGGACCGATATACTCAGAATCGTTCCTTCCAAAGGGATGAGAGGTGGGTTTATAGAAGGTGGGAGCAGCCTGGTTTAGTGAGTGACACACATCTCCCAGATGCTGAAATTACGAATTCATTTTGGCGTGACATCTGGGCGATGCCTGTCACTCACACAGAGGGTGATTGGATGCGAGATGTCGAACGATCGTGTGAGTCGATTGATACCATGGAGCCAATAACAATATTGAACACTGATATAGCTTATGCAGTTCGTTCGCTGCCGAACTGGAAATCAGCGGGACCGGACGGACTGCATAACTTTTGGTTAAAGTGGCTCCGTAGCTCACACGTACGATTGGCATCTCAACTGCAATCATGCTTAGAATCAGGTTCGCTTCCGACTTTTATGACCACAGGCGTAACTCACCTGCTCTTTAAGTCTGGCAGTGCCATGGATCCCAGAAACTACAGACCTATAACGTGTTTACCTACGCTTTATAAATTACTTACGTCTATTCTGAGAGTGAAGATAACATCTCATATAACTAACAATACTATTATGGCTTACTCTCAGAATGGATGTAAAAGTGGGGCCCGTGGCACTAAAGAGCTCCTTATTATTGACACGACCATTAACCAACAAGTTCGTCGTAATCGAAAGGATTTGGCGACATGTTGGATAGATTACAAAAAAGCCTATGACTCTGTACCGCATACGTGGCTCTTGAGAGTGATGGAGTTGTACAAGGTAGATACAACTCTATGCACTTTCTTGAAGGCATGTATGCGGCAATGGAGAACGGTGCTCTACTATCCAGGATGTCGACGGTCTCAGGGTTACGGCGAGTATATTAAGATCAGGCGGGGTATATTTCAGGGTGACAGTTTGAGTCCCTTGTGGTTTTGCTTAGCTTTGAATCCTCTCAGCACTTTACTGAAGAGTTCAGGGCTAGGCTATCGTTTACGGAAAGAAGGTCAGATTATATCCCATCTCCTTTTCATGGATGATTTGAAACTGTTTGCCTGCAACAATTTCCAATTGATAAAATTACTTGAGGTAACTGAAACCTTTAGTAAATGTATCAGAATGGAATTTGGTGTGGATAAATGTGCAGTCATGCATGTAAAAAGAGGCAGGATTGTGGAATCTGAGGGGATGGAACTCTCAGATTCCACACACCTTAGATGTCTTTCCGCCAACGAAACTTACAAGTATCTAGGTATGACACAGGCGTTAGGTGTAAATGAATTGACTATGAAGCAATCGTTACAGGAACGTTTCTTTGGCCGCCTGAAAAAAGTATTGAAAAGTCTTTTGTCAGGTGGTAACAAGGTGCGGGCCTATAATGATTGGGTCATACCAGTCCTAACCTACTCCTTTGGCATACTTAGATGGACTCAGACTGAACTAGATGCCCTGGATAGAAGAGTTCGTACACTGCTTACCGCGTACCGAATGCACCATCCACGTTCATCGGTCATGAGATTGTATATCCCGCGGAAATGTGGGGGTCGTGGTTTTTTAAATGCCAAGACCCTTCATAACCGCGAGGTATGCAACCTTAGAGATTACTTCCTCTCCGTTGACTTGGATGTGTATCGGGATGTGGTGGCAGTTGACAACGGACTCACTCCGCTTGCTCTAGGAAAAGAGAACTGGCGCAAACCAGCAGTACTTACTATTATAGACCGCAGGGAGATATGGAAGAGCAAGGCGTTGCATGGACGTTTTTATCGGGCCTTAAATGGGCCCGATATAGATTTATTAGCATCAGTATCCTGGCTACGGTTCGGTGACCTCTTCGGAGAAACTGAAGGTTTTGTCTGTGCAATTACAGATGAAGTTGTTATGACGAATAACTATCGGAGATATATCCTGAAGGACGGCACAATTGACATTTGTCGGGCGTGTCATCGTCCCGGAGAAACCCTCAGGCATATACTTTCTGGTTGTTCTCGTCTTGCCAACGGCGAGTACTTGCATAGACATAACCAAGTGGCCAGGATAGTCCATCAGCAACTTGCTGTTAAATATAATCTTGTGGCTGTCGAGTTACCGTACTACAGGTATGTGCCCGACCCAGTTCTCGAAAATGGTCGTGCAACATTGTACTGGGATCGATCTATCATCACTGACAGGACTATTGTTGCCAATAAGCCTGATATAGTGGTTATAGACCGATTAGAGCGCCGAGCAATGATTATTGACATCACCATTCCCCATGACGACAATCTCTTAAAAGCAGAAAAAGATAAACAAATAAAATATTTGGACCTAGCCCACGAGATTGTCGACATGTGGGATGTGGATTCAGCAATCATTGTGCCGATAGTCATTTCGGCCCATGGGTTAATTGCTAAGAGCCTCGACCAACACCTTCAGAGGCTCACGTTAGGCAGCTGGATTAAGAGCCTGATGCAGAAGGCAGTCCTCCTTGATACGGTACGCATAGTGAGGAGGTTTCTATCTCTGGAACCCTAACCACCGGTAGCTTGGTCCCTGTACCCGATACCGGTGGGACACTATTTTTTATATTTTTAAATATATTTGTTTTTTTTTTTACAGTGAATGTATTTAAAAATGTAATTTATATGTATATTAAGTAAATAAAGAGATAATAATTAAATATTTTTATTGTTATTATTTTTCTTTTTTTGATTTAGCTATCCCTCGGGATCAGTACCTACTGTTTTCAGGATAAAGGTTACCCTTTGTCCTAATCTATTACCCTGATCACGAGTATGCAAAACTTCAGAAAGATCGGTTGAGTCGTTAGGGCGTGAAGACGTAACAAACAAACTTTCGCATTTTTAATATTGGTAAGGATGTAATTCCCCGTTATTAAAGTTAATGAATGAGTTGGCAACACTTTTATATCCTTTTTATAGGATCATCAGAAATTTATATCTGCGTTGAAGCTATGAACATGGCGCCAAATTAATTTTATTTATGTCTAGTTGGAACATGAGCTTGTAGTTCTTTAGTGATTAATAAGACACTAATTCATATTTCTGCTGTAATTTAAATAATACCAGTCTAGTACTAATACTTCATTGTATCGGTGGGTTTTTATTTCATACTCATCTGTTTCATCATGTTATGAGACAATATGGTAATGTTTAGGTTTTTAATGTTCTGGATCGAAAATATGTACTTTTTCTCCGATTTCGTCATTTGTGTGCCTCTTTATATGGATACTAGCTAATACACGTACACTTTTTATTGTTAACGTGTTAACTTTAACGTGCTCGTCGGTTCCCATGTTCGATGTAGGTACTTAACTGTTAAACAAGGATGAAATTTATCTATGTGCATAAATTTATCAAAAATCATTTTATCAGTTGAGGCGTGATTGAGTAACAAATTTGTAGTTGTGATTATCTTATACTGCGTTCCAATAAACAAGGAACGATTCGTTTTGCTTACGGTAAAGTTTCGTTGAATTTTCAACGAAACTTTACTGTTCGTTCGTAAGCAAAACGAATCGTTTCTGGTTTATTGGAACGCGGCATTACTGTCTTCAGATGTTAAATATATAACGTTTCTAACGTATGGTATTTAACTAAGAACCTGCTAGTAAATATGAGTTCAATGTACACGAGTTACTTTGTTACACAAAAGATATAATCTTTGATTATCACGTAGCCACATAAGTTACTTTTTAAATAGAGAATAATATCTATCTACATAGCAAGTTTCAAGAAAGAGTAACAAATATCCATACATCCTCACAAACTTCACGTTTATAATATTAATAGGATAAACAAAATACCAACTACTACCAACGACACACCAGAGTTATATGAACTACCAATGAAATAATTAACTCGATGCAGAAGTCGAGAAATGCCGCTCGAATAATTATGTCATTAAAATCCTGTTACTCATCTAACTGTTTGCTAATGTGGTTAGTGCCTTACTTATTGGTCGTGATCGATAATCATGCCCAAGTGTGTAATTATTTGAACTATTAATTTACAGGAGCTACACGTTTTCATATTGTAGATATCATAATTGATTTACATCCTGATGCGAAAATTCAATGCAATTCACAATGTCGTGATTTTGAAACATGACATGAAAGATAAATTAATTATTAATATATCTTTGTGAGACTACACAACCTATAACACTATAGTCATTTGTTTTAAGTTGCCAAAATGAGTAATTGTACAGCTAAATCGACATACCGCAAAATATACTTCACCACTATCTAGCAAAGTCAAGCCGAGGTACATCGTAACCAGCAAAGTTTCGTAGTTTAAATATAATTGTTTGTTGAGATATATGACAAGTAGCATCAGTATTTTTTGTCCGTGGAGAATTCGTAACGGAGAAATTCGAACATGAGTAAGTACAGGTAGAAAATTGAAATATCACTAGTTTAAACAATATCTCGATACCATAATATTGACATACCTATTACACAGCGCTGTCTAGACCTAAAGTAAGCTAACCTTTTTACTGTGTGTTCTAGAATACAGAATAACGTACTTAAACTTTTCTTTTTGTCCTATATACTTTCATATTAAACACATAACAAAGCATAAAAATATTCGCACCGGGTATCGTCCGTGGAAGTGGAATGCACTTGTCGGCATCGGCGAATATTATAATTATCTAATAGAGCCAAAATAACATATTTTATGATTTATAGTTAAAGTATACACCTAGTTCCACTTGCGTGCAGTCTAGCACTTTTACCCATGTTTCTCAACATCCTCAGATGTGGTAGATAAAACACCGGTTGTTTCCCAAGCTCCACCTGAACAATGGAGAAAATGCCATAAACCCATTCCCTAGCTTTTTATCTGACACGTCTTGCCATGGATTATACAACGGGTAATATTTTCAAACCTATTAATTGAATTGACGTTACACTTAACGAATGAAATTAAGTGTCTCATTGGTTAACATTAATTCTTTCTTTTGTTGGTAAAGCCGATTGATGTGTACAAAGTATGAAGTACCTTTTTTTTTTATTGGATAATGGAATAGGCGTTTGTCTTCCAACTCACGTGATGGCAAGTGACGATAAAGACGATGATAGCACACCTTCATTCCATTTAAGAGAATCCTATTCACCGTACACTTGGACGTTCCAGGATTATAACTATATTATTAACTAGCAACGCCCCGCGGTTTTACCCGCGTAAGTCCCGATTCCGTGGGAATATCGGGATAAAAAGTAGCTTATATGTTAATCCAGGTCTTCAGCTATCTACATACCAAGTTTCATCGCAATCGGTTTAGTAGTTTTGGTGTGAAAGAGTAACAAACATCCATACATCCATACATCCTCACAAACTTTCACGTTTATAATATTAGTAGGATTATATACCTACCACCTACCTTAAATATTCCAGTGGGTATTATTTAACTTTCGTTTTACAACTATGCAACTTATATAAATCTAAAAATGAGTAAAGTTTGTTTATTGTTACCAGTCCGATTTGCAATTTTTTTAAACCACCAACTCATGGATTCCACTAATACAATTAGCACACTCTTAATTGTTTTTAATAACCAACTACAATCGACCCGTAACCACGATCGAAATGTCGGGCAATCAAAGGTCGTACCTACCTTATATTACCCACCGTTATGATGTTTACATAACTATCTAATACGTACTCTTAAATTATTTTTTTAATTTCACCAAGGAACTGTAGCCTTCGGTATAACGTGACCTTACTTAAAACGGTTAGATGCAGATATATTATTTACTCAAGAAATGTTGTTTTATGCATTTAAAAGTACTCTCTTGAATGATGTCACAACCGCCTTATGTCACGGGCGCCATGTTTTTATGTAGCTCATTCAGAACGCTGGTGAACTGGTTCACCTCGAAACATGCCCAATATATAGATAATTATAACGCCAAGGCATGTTCACTACATTCAGTAATGTGCAAGTGGGCGAACAAATCAATTATTATATTTTACCCCCGAATACAAATACAGAATACAAATCGATCGAGCGATTCACTAATATTTCAATAATCCATTAAAATATTTCAGTATGTAAAACCTTTTATGCATCCAGATAATAGTTTCCTCATAAATGATTAATTATATATAAAAACTGGATATAAAATTTAATATTTCTATTCATATTTCTATTTATATTTCTTTCCTTAAACTAGTAATGCTAAACCCTATTTTAATTTGTTCCAGGTGATAGCTGCATAGAAAAACCACTAGCGACACTCTGGCGCAATTACCAGCAGTCAACAAAACCTGATGTTGTGATGAAACTGTCAGTCACCAACTCCGGCCTTAAAGGCTTCACCAAAGAACATGGCCTCACCGAATACTGGTCGCATCGTATCACCTATTGCGCTAGTCCACCCCACTACCCAAAACTCTTCTGCTGGGTATATCGCCATGAAGGTAAGAAGTTAAAACACGAGCTCCGATGCCATGCAGTCCTTTGCACCAAAGAATCAATATCAAAGAAGATTACAGAAGAACTCCAGGTGAAGTTGAAACAGGCCCTAGTTGAATTCAAGAAAGATAGAATCTCGAAACAGAATGCTAGGCTCAGCCTCGCGAACAGTGTATATGAGAACCCCAGTATGCCTCGTCGAAAGATTATGCTCAGTGTGGGAGCTATGAACTACAGACCACCACTAGAAAGGTCTAAGTCTGCTCCAAAACTTGGAGCTATAGAAGAACTTTGTTCAGAAGAAGACGAAGAAGAAGCTAAAATGAACGCAAAACAAGATGATGAGTCATGGTCACATACGACAATGGATGACTTTTATGCCTCCCAGTCACTTGATAGACGACGACCCGATATTAAGTCTCCGAGAAAATCCTCATGTCCCGAAGGAATTATCAATCGGACGCTTTCGGAATCTAGTAGCGCTACGATAACAGTGTCTGATGAATTATTAGATTTGCTCGCGAAAGAAAGTCTAAAGAACGGGAGTCTCCATAACATTAGTCAGAGTGATACAGAAAAGGAAACAAGATTGCTAGAAGCGATTGCCGAATCGAACGAATTGAATGAATCTGGGGCGACCGAGACCGACGGCAAGGCGATGTTGCAAAGTAACTACCTCGTCACGGATAGCGACGATGGATCTGTTTCTTCGGGCTGTGAGACCGCCAGTACGGTAACTGACACCGAGCCATCCTCCCTACCTTCATTCCCTCAGGAAGACAACAAAGAACACATTGACTCCTCTGTCTCTTACATGGAACAACCCTTTAAGCATAATGACCTAAGAAGCAGTAACCGGAGCTATAATTCCATTCATATCGTGAACGGTTCCGACACTAACATCTCTGAGGAGGTTAACCACGTTCCGATTGGAGAAAAAAATACTTTCAGACGGCGATCGACTTACCCGCCTTTGAGAGTAGATAATAGTTTGACAGATTTTGAGGAGAAATTTGAATCTCTGATAGACAATTTAGTGGATGTGGACAGCCTGAATTCGAGCACTGAGACCGAAGTCTTCAAGAATACGGGAGACAACGACAGTGCTTGCAGTGACGAGTCTGGCTACTCTGAACTGCTAGATGGCAAAGAAAGCATTATCGGTAATACAATAATGGTTTAAATACATCATATTTCAGCTCCTCCAGAATGGAGGTTTTATTTAAAAAAAATATTTTGTCCCAAGGACGAGGAACGCTCCCTTGGATTTTGAGGGACTGTAGCCATGTTGGAAATTAGTTTTAGAAAAAAATGGTTTGGCGAATTCAATGCACGTAGATAAGTTTATTGTGAATCCTTTATTAAAATAAATTATATGTGTAGTTGCAAACGAAATGTACTCTTTGGTTTGTGATAATAAATCTGAAAGGTTTTTGAAAACAACCAGTTTCTTGTCCTCATTGTTCATTACGATGTATGTACAGTCTGCCACGTGAACTCAAACGCAACGTTTGTTTTGTAAATAACAGGGTACAACTGTACTTTATCCAGTTAACGTATTACTATTTTTAAATATTTGTATATATATTGTAATTTAAGTTTACATACTAGATGAAATTTATTGGAGATTTTTATTTGTAGTTTATATATGAAGAACAAACGTCTGTTTGTTATTTTTTGTCTATATTTATTGTATAAAGAATAAGTTTAATGTGGAGATGTGGGGGCAGTAGTTTAAGTAGCCGAGAACACATTGTATTCAATGTTACAATTAGCTACAAATTTGCGTGGGGTACTGGCAGATATCTGTCTACATACTGGTGTAGTGTATCTATTGTTTACAATGTGTTTAAACATTGTCCCTGCGAAGTGTTGCTTATCTGTGTCTCCAACTAGTTTCTGTTGGGGTCCACAATCTTGCAGCAGCTCAACGACACTACTCTTGTAACAGCAAACGATCACTAATTTATTACAGTTTTATTGACGTAAAATGTTATTTGGTTTTTGTTCTTTGTGTATGCCTAACATTGTGGAACATATATAAGTGATCATCACCAACTCTGTAAGTACTTACGCATTCCATTCTCAGGCATATAGTCTACTCGGGTCATTTCATCTACATATATTTGTAGCGAAGAATATTTTTTCGAAGAGAAATTAAACGATTTCAAATTATAAAAAATCTTTTATTCCAATCATCTCCAATCGTGGGGTACTTTTATCTAGTTAAGTTATATTTGGCATACCTATAGACAAGTTGATTTGCAATTCTATATATGTATTAACTTTATAAAGCCGAATAGATTATTTGTTACCGTGTCCTATAGTCAACTGCATGACAACCTTTGGTAGGAGAAACTTCGAGTATCTTAGTGCAAAAATCTACAACAAACTACATAAGATCCTAAACCTACAACACCAGACAAGGCCGAAAGTCAAAATTAAAATTAAACAATGGTTACACGGTCTTGATTACCACGACACAGAGAACCTACTGTAGTTTGCCAAGACAGGCGTAGAGATACATACTTATAGACAAACACACGTACACTCCCAAACAAACACACACTCCCACACACACACACGCACACTCACACACGCACACACACACACACACACACAAAATACACTCAACACACAAACACGCATATGACCCACTTCATTGCCCAACCTAACCATTTTAATTTCTAAGGAATAATTACTGAAGATTATTTTTAACGTACTGTGCAATGCGGAACCACTGATTCTCGAAAAACAGGAAATCCTAGTTTGAGGATCAGGGGACTCATATAACTGACTTCCATACTACCTAATACTATTGTTAAATGAAGTAACTATGTGTTTTTCTACCTATTGTATGGTTAACTTTATGCAATACATTATTATTATTATTATTATTATTATTATTGTTAGTGTAGTTGTTCGCTCAGAAGATGCCAAACAAGCATATGATTCAATGAATGGATGGGGACTATAGCTAATGGACCTTTGCAACATCACTTGGCGATCTCCGGTCTCAATTTTTTCTGGCCTAAAGGCCTTGAGTAGTTAACCTTTTTTTTTTTTTTGTGCGTGTGGAAACCCCCTCGGGCCGTCACCCCACCGGGGTTTTCGGTGGGGCGGTGTGTCGGAATCGAACCGACTAAAACCACACGGTGTGCCGTACTGCGCCTTAAATAGGAGGGATCCGGGAACAGCTTTTATTAAGATATCCGATAGGCGACGTCCAGGCACACGCGGACGCCGCCTCCTCGCGGGGGGCCACTATAGCGGGTGGAGGGGAAAAACCCGTCCCGTCCACCCGCGGCCACACTCAGGGCGGCATGAGATGCCTCCGCCGCCCGAATCGCCGGCGGCGAATTAGGTCCGAGTGGAGATCGTCCTCCCGGACCCTTTCCGCCGCCTCCTTCTGCGAGATGACGTCCTCACAGAAGGTGGTGACCGCGGTAAAATTCCTGTCGCTACCGGCCATGGAGCGTATGACGGCCGGTAGCGAGAGATCCCCTCCGATGACTGCAGTGAGGGCCCGACGCTGCGTCGCCCAGGCGGAGCAAACCGCCAGCGTGTGCTGAGCCGAGTCCTCACTACAGTCGCAGTGGTGACAGGCGGGACTCAGTTCCCTCCTAGCGACCGAGTGCAGGTACTTCCCGAAGCAGCCGTGCCCGGAAAGAACCTGCGTCAGTCGGGAGGAAAGGGTCCCGTGCTGCCGCCCTGCCCACTCGACGATGACCGGCTGGAGCGCCTCCACGGCAGCAAAGCCAGCACGTGGAGCCTCCAGCCGGGACGACCAACGAGCTATGGTGGCTCGGCGAGCGGCCTCACGCCATTCGCGTACCTCTTCGGGTGGGGGCCGACTGCCGCTTCCCGCCCGGAACTCAGCCGTTCGCCGATATACTTCGGCGAGCACTTCCGCCTCCAAATCCCAAGGGGGAGTCCCGGCCAAGGCGCACGCCGCCTCCGTCGGCACGGTGCGGTATCCGCGTATGGCTCTAACCGCCATAACCCTCTGAGGGCGCCAGAGGCGCGCCCTATTCTGGGCGGTCAGAGCTCCCGCCCACACCGGTGCACCGTACAGTGCCATTGACCGGACAACCCCCGTGTACAACCGTCTTGTAGCGACGCTAGGTCCGCCCAAATTAGGCAAGAGTCGCCCAAGGGCGGACGCAGCGCCAACCAGCTTCGGAGCAAGCTGTCGGAAGTGCTCGTCGAAGAGCCACCTACCGTCGAGGATCAGGCCCAGATACCTTATGTGGGCCCGAACCGGTACGAGAACCGAGTTGACTACGATGGAGGCGCCAGGGGGTGGACCACGACGAGGCCCATGAAATAAAAGGGCCTCCGTCTTATCCAGGGCCACCCGCAGCCCCAGCGCCTGCGACCGACCACCAGAGAGACACCTCTGGTGGCCAAACGCGCCGCCTCTTGGAAGTTCGCCCCCCGGGCTGTGACCAGTGTGTCGTCGGCGTAACAGATTACGCCCAGCCCGGGGGGGAAGTCGCCTCGAAGGGCCCAGTCGTACCCCATGTTCCACAGGAGTGGTCCAAGGACAGACCCCTGCGGAACACCGCACGACATGGGCCGACGACTCAAAACTCCGTCTCGGTCCTCGTACATGACGGTACGCTCCTCGAGATAGTCTGCCACTAGCCGCCTCAGGTACTGTGGCACCCTATGATAAAGGAGTGCTTCCCTGATGCAGCTGAATGGCAGACTATTGAATGCGTTGGCGATGTCCAACGACACCGCCAACAGCACGCCGCCACAGCTCACTACGTCTTCGGTCACAGCCCTCAGGCGCAACACAGCACCGACCGTCGAACGCCCCGCCCGAAAACCGAATTGGGAGTCCGACAAATCGGGGCCGACCTCGCCAAGGTGCCGGACGATGCGGGCAGAGAGGACCCTCTCAAACAATTTACCCGCCTCGTCCAGCAACACGATGGGCCTGTAGACCTCGACCGAGTCGGTAGGCCGTCCCGGCTTCGTTAAAAGTACCAGCTTCCCGCTCTTCCAGCAGTCAGGGAAGCATCCGGACGCCAGGCTACCGTCGAACACTTCCATGAGGCGGTCCGACATGAATCCGTAGAACAGCCGCCCCTACCTCCGCCTCTGTGACGGGTGGAACGTCCTCATTTTCGACCTCCGCGTCGTGTCCGGCCAATAGGGCCATCGACGGGGGTATGTGTTCCGCCCGTTGCGGGAAAAGGCCCTCAACCACTCCCTGCAGGAAGCTGGGCTGGAGAGTCTCTGTAAGGGGGGGGGCCCGACGCGCGGAGCTTTTGTTGCGCCGCGCGATATGGGCGACCCCAGGGGTCACGATCGAGACCCTCCAGCATCTCTTTTCTCTTCTCCTCTTTGGCGCGGCTAATGGCCAGCTTCAGAGTTTTCCGCGCCTCTCGGTACTGCTCATGAAGCTGGTCCTCTTCACCCTCCCCGCGGTGACGACGCCGACTGCGGGTGTAGGACCTCCGGGCACGAGTACAGGCCGCACGGAGGTCCGCCAACTCCTGGGACCACCAGTAAACCTCCTTCCTTGGATGCCGACGACCTCGGACGCGGGGCATGGCCGCATCGCAAATCTGCGTAATCGCATCGCGAAAGCGGCCTGCCCCGTGTCTACCTCCTCAGTCAAAGGCTGCGGAGACAGCCAAGAGTAAATGATGGCTGCCTCCTCTAGTAGGTCCCTGTCCATCTTCGTAACAGCCCACCGCGGGAAGCGGGAAGAACGCCGCGCCGTGTGACCCCTTCTGGGGTCCTGGGTCCGGGAGAGCTCAAATCGAATATACAGGTGATCCGAGAGCATCTCAACCTCTTCCAGGACACGCCAGTTCCTTACTTGTGCGGCGAGAGCTGGGGTAGCGAACGAAAGGTCCACTATCGACCCCCCCTGCTGTCGCACGCACGTGTTGGTGGAGCCTCTGTTTAGGAGACAGAGGCCCACCGATGCCGCCCACTCCTCTACGGCATCACCCCGTGCGTCCGTCCTGGGGGAACCCCACGCAACGGACTTGGCGTTGAAGTCCCCCAGCACTAGGACGTGCCCAGACGCTAGTCGCCGGATCGAGGTCTCCAGGTTATTGAGGAAGACCTCGAAGTCGCTCAGACTCCGGTTGGGGGAGAAGTACACACCATATATGGTGATACCCCCCCAGTCAGCAGCAACATATCCAGTACCCTTGTCTCTTAGCGACAAGGGCGGGGAATTAGCCGCCGTGGAGCCGACGACTGCCACGGAGCCGTCCCAGTCACCCAGCCAATTAGGACGGGGAGGAACGTAATAGGGCTCCGCGGCTACGGCGACACCTATCGACCACTCCGCCATGGTTTGCAGGAAAAGATCCTGCGCACCGGCAGAGTGGTTCAGGTTCGTCTGGACAAGGAGGTTGGAGACTTGGTCCATTACTGGACTGTCTCTACAACCTCCTCCATGGGCGACGACGACGACGCAGGATTGACGTCGGAGGCAGCCTGGGTCGATTGGCTAGCCCCCGAAGTTTGACGACAAGTGCGGGGTGGCTTGCAGCCACCCTGCCCCATCTGATGGTTGGCGGGAAGATTTCCCGCCGCACACGCTGGGCAGTGAGGGGAGGTGGAGCATTCCGCCGCCTTGTGCCCCGGTCGACCGCAGCGGAAACGTAATCCACTGCAGTCAAAACAACTGGCGCACTTGACGCGGGTGTGCCCCGTGGCGAGGCATTTAAAACACCTCATCGGTCTCGCCGCCAGGAGTGTGACTCTGGCGTTCACGAAACCGATGAGGATTCTTCCAGCGTCGCTCAAAGTTTTGGCCGACGCCACGGGACAACTGGCCCACACCGCGCCAAGGCCCCCTGAACCGGGGCGGATGGTGCCGATCCTGATGTTGTCCGCGCTGCATACTGTCTTCTCCCGAATTGCAACGCGGACATCCTCGACCGTGACTGAATCGTCCAGGCCCGAAATGCGCAACTCCGCGCACTTGATGGGCCTGGCGATCTTCACACCATCCGTGGCTGCGAAAATCTCCCGCATCTTCTCGGCAAAGGTGTCCGCCGTCTTTGCGCCTTCAGCCCCAGGGAACTCGAGGACTCGAGCTCCCGTCTGGGCGAGGCGCATCCTAACACCTACTCCACCGAATTCACCGGCGAGACTATCCCGGGCCTTCTTAAATACGGCTGCGTAGGATAGCCCGCTGTCGGTCGCCGTTGGTGACACGGAAACCACCACAGCCGCCGTTTTGGGTGTCACCAGTTTCCGGGGCTTCCCGGTGGCAGCCACTGCCACGGACGGTGCCTGCGGCGGAGATGGCGCTCTTCCGGCAGCCTTCCTATTCCGGTTGCGATACCGCTTCCCGCCTCCCTCGACTTTTTTCCACCCGTCGTTAGTGGGAGTGGACGTGGAGGGGGCCGATGTAGACGGACCAGGCACGGGCCCACAAGAGGGAGAAGCAGCCACAGTCGTCGCCCTCCGTGCCGGAGTGGGAAGCGGAGGGAACTCTGCTGCCACTTTTTCGTTAGACTTCGGCGCTTGCCCGGCCCTTCGTGCAGCCACTCTTGACGCAGCCTTAACCGGTCGACCAGCCTTCGGTGCATCTGCAGGCGCCGGTGCTGACGTCACCGCGGCATACGTCACAGTCACGCGGCCACCCGAGACGGGAAGCGGTGTCGGGACCGTTGCAGCGTTAGCCTTGGCCGCGGCAAGTGGTGGCCGAACGATAGGTGCCGGAGGCAGCCTTGCCTCCAGGCCCGCGAGGCGCCCGTCCATCATGCGCCACACTGCGTCAATAACTTGACGCAAGTGGGCATCCGGAACAGGGGATGGGGAGGGGGCAGGCTGCCGGACAACCGGGTTTGGCTGCTCAGAGCAATTCGCCTGTGCCCGAAATTGGGCGAACTGAGCGCTTAGCTCAGTGACCTGCCCCGTCAACCCCGTCCCCAATGAGGGTCTCGACGACCCCAGAGATGGCGGAAGAGGAGTCCTTAAGGGCCCTAACAAAGGAACCCTTAAGGTTTGTGGACTTGGTGGCCACTTTGTGGATAACGGCCACCGCCGCGTTCGCTCTCTCCTGCATGGTCGATGGTGTTACGGGGTCAGAACCCCCTACCACCGGCGCTTGAATTTTTAGCAGGAGATCTGCAATCTCCTCCTCCGCCACGTTCTCGCCCTCCGCTCTAACTCGGACATCGGCCTCCCTCCCAAAGTAGGCGGAGCCCGACGGAGTCGAGACCGGCGTGCGCGACCTCCCTCTATGGCTACTAGCCACTTTGGGAGGAAGCATCTCCTGGGACGTGTCGCTGTCCTGATCTAAGGAGCGTCCGCGTTTACGACAGTCGGTAAGGCAGACCTCCACTTCCATCAACTCTTGGTTCTCTGCCATGGCACCGGAATTTCCATCAGATGACAGAACCGATCTGGAACGCAGACGTTCCGAATGTCTTCTGCTCCCAGGAGTCGAGTTGACTGCTGGGAGCTCCTTCGAGATAGGCGTCTCCAGTGAAACCTCGCCTTTTTTAGACGAGGTGTTCGCCTTCTTTTCGTTCTTCTCCTTCTTACTTTCTACTTTCTCCGTCTTTTTTTCTTCATTTGTTTGTTTATTAAATTGATTTAAGTATTCCATAGCTAAACCCACGAGACGGGGAGAAATAAAGGTCGACCCGGGCAGACATCCCCAATACCCGGGCAAGCGAAGGTTTTTTTACCCAACCGAGGGGTCCGCAGGTCCCCCGACTGGGAGTGCACTTGCGACTGAACTACCCATCAGCCATGCATCCCCTGGTCACGCACCAGAACACGGGATTCGGGGTGATTTTTTAGAGAGGTTTTCTTCCTCGCGGTCCGGGCGGCTAAGCCAAGACCCTCGTCTCCGATCGGAGTCGCGAAACATGACCACGACTCCTTTCGGGATTACGATATGCCGACGGTGGCAAGGAAACTAAATCTTCCCATGCCTGCTCGGTGACAGTGTAAGTGCACACCGAGCCCGCCCTCCTTCTCCACTGAAGACAGCAGAGAAGAAACGCTGACCCTCGCAATGGTCCCTCCTTCGTCATTGTTTACCGAGGTTTTCATCCTCATAGCTCCGAAGAGCGAAGAGCCAACAGACAGATGTGCTCTGCTGGGCCAAGCCTCAACCAAGTGGCCGAAGAAAGATGGCCTCCTCTTCATACTAGAATATTAGCCGTAGCTCAAAAAACTGAGGAAGAAAAGGCAGCGTCATCGCCAACGTTTCCAGGGTGCACCACGTGGAGGTTTTCTATACAGCACCCCTTGAGTAGTTAACCTATGCTAAGGCATTAGGCCGGAACCTTAGCAAAAGGTAGTCCCGAGACTAGCGCAACGTGTCTTTCTATAATGGCGAGAGACGCTGATCCCGCACACTATATCGAGACTATCTGCTGTATCGACAGGTAGTCATGTCTGCCACTGATTCAATGAGTTACTTGGGTAGAGTTCCTTAGTTATACTTGAACCCTCGTCATAGAACACCTATTATAGAATATCGCGTGGTTTTATTCGCGTCGATTCTCACAACTCATTATCTTGGCTCTTGATAAGGTGGTGTTGTATCTACACCGCAAACAAAACGTACACTGTGTGCCCTAAAGTGGTAGAGAATGGAAAAAAACTGTATTAGAAAGAAAAAATAGTACATTTCGTCGTAGAAAAACGGCGGATTTGATTTTTAGACCATTTTTGTTTTTGACATAAGCCGTCTGAAAGCATTATACTTTATCATAAAACAAAACATTTTTCAAAGTTTATACACACAGTAACATTTTCAGATTTCATTAACAGAAACGGCTGGTTTTAAAATATTACGTAAAACAATTTTTATTCTAAAAACTTTAAAGTACAAAAAAGCAAAATTACAAAAAATCAAATCCGTCGTTTTAAGCCCTGTGTGGAAAAACGTAAACGCAAACTTGACATCAATTTAAAAAAATACCCACATAGCAATATCTGCAATTTGTAGCTGTCACTGATGTCACTGATAGCGACAGTAACAGCTACAGGATAAAAAGAATATTTGTACAACCTTATTTTTTGCGCAGAACTCAAGAGTCAAAAAAATATGTCTTTAGGAAATTTCGTTAGCAGAGTAGTTAGAAGAGAACAGGTTGTTATTTCAAGACAACATTTTAAACCGATTTAAACTAAATTTAACAAGGAGGTGATCTGGAGATGAATATGACTTCTATTTACTCCCCAAGGTATCTAAATAAGTAAAAATTAAGCTTCCTCAGGTCTTGGAATACAATATTTGATTTCCAGAAAAACAATATAAATATTATTAATGATATAATCTTTAGTAGGTATGCGCATTATTTTTACGCTGAATTGCAACTAAACTGTCAGGGGGCACAGATTAGTTTTAATAAGCTATTATCGAGTTAAAAATACTTGTTTGTTCAATTTAGTCAATGATCTTGGGTTGCACATTGATCACCAGCTTAAACACCAAACCCAAGTTGCAGGTACCCTCCAAACTTTTTACTGCCTCCTATAAGACTAAGGCGATGCTGATAAAATAATATCCCATTAAATACGATGATGTATGCCATTTCGATCTGAATGCAGACTTTCTCAACAAATAGGATTAGCTCGTTTAGTTTCTGTTCTTCGAGATTATAACGTATATTTCTCAGCTTCCTATGTCTAATTAAATTTCTTGCATAGTTGAGCTGCTTGAGCTCTCCTCTATGTTTTTTCCATAGTATGTATGTATATTACATGTATGCATATCGGGTGGTGCAAAGATTAAAGTGGTCACCTTGCTACTACGCCACGCTGAATTGTGAGGTTTCGATTTACACACGGGATAAACATTTGTATGATCCACAATTTTGGATCCTTCACAAATATTACAATTTCTCTTTTACCTTGAACCCTTCTGATTTCTTCTGCAGCATCTGACGTAATCAGCCAATCCTATACTGACTGTATTTTAAGTAAATATGCTCCTCCGTAGAGTGTTACTTATGACAAATAATTCTAGGCTATCTACGTATAGACAGGCTACGTATTAAAGTCTGCTATTTTTAAAACTGAACTGTCAGGAACTCTAATTGTTGAAGAATTTATAACTCTTTATAATATTTGTATTTATGCCAAGATTGAGCTAACCATGACATATACTAAGTAAGTATGTTATCATTTTGTTATCTAACAAAATTTAAATTATGCCTAAATATTTATTGTAGTCTAATCACAGTAATCAGATATATCGTAGAATTTACACATTGATAATGAGAACTTAATCCATTTTATCCTAGTGAATTGAATTCAAAACATGAACTTATTCACTGCGGGGCACATAGCTAAATCATTTCTAATTTATCCCATCAGTGGGTTATGAAACGTGGTCATTCAGGTCAGGTCATGTACACCATGAATCACAAGTCTCCTCTTCGAGGTCATTGGTGACATCAGAGGTTTGATAAATTATCTTGGGGAGTTGGGATGGCAATAATAGTAGACGTCGAGTTGCCGGAAACAGCCCGTGAATACCATACCCACTACAAGTCTCTTCGTGTCATAAGTAAGTATCCTTCTGAGACCTATGCTCAACAGTCTCATGGCTGGCATATTAAAATGGATGTCCGTATACATGTCCGTATATGACTTGTAAACTCTGCCACCCTTTGAATTATGGATTGAAACTATGAAAACTTACACATCTAGATGTTGTTCATGACAAAGCTTGAAGGAAAACTTATAAATATACGTGTAATCACGAAAAAGGTCTCATTAGGCTCTAAAAATTCAATTTAAGCAGCAATCTGCTGCTTCATACCATTTTAAATATCTAATTATAAAAACTTAGGTGATAAAATTAGTTAAAGACAAATGCAATAAAAACTTATGTAATAAAATCGTTTATAATTAGGTCTAAAGTAGTTACTTTAATTACCAAGTTATAAACTTACATGCATACTTCACCTACATACATACTTCACCTACATACACTCACGCTTGTATCTTCGAAGTTCCGAAGGGATAGGCAAAGGCATATTAATACCCACATTTTGCCAACTATAACTTGTTACACCTTACCTTTAGGCCCTTCGTACAGAAGGCTACGAAAACCTTCGATACCCGACGAATTTAGTCTCTAAGCGACTACCTCAATACTAACTCATAGAGGTTCATACATAGGCACGCGTTGCTGATATGTTGTTCATACTTCATTCGTCGCTGACACCAGTTGCGAGCAACGGTTGAGCCTTGTGAGAAGAAATCGGGCCACTTTTTAAATCATCAGCTAGTTATAACAATGTTTAGTAAATTGTATTAGGTACATCATTTTTGTTGTGCGCTATTATGTTATTAAAATTAAAAGTAAATAATTTAAATTAGGCTATGAAAATAGGGAAACTGAAAATTAAGAGAAAAAGTATCGCAGAATCATGTAAAATTTTTATTTATAATGAATCATGTTAAATAGCTTATACTCGTCCTCTAGAATGGGGCTGTCAAATGATAAATAAGTTTTCAAATTCTATTTGTTGTTCGAGAGATAAGGAGTTCAGCCAAAACAACAAACTCTTCAACTGTTTGATATTATGAGTAAGATTAGCAGCGACATTTCGAAACCACAATAAAACGTAGTAAAATATTTTTAATCTGCCCATATCGTAAGCGACTTGATCAAATTACAAATAACAAAAAAATCTTTAGAGCTGAATTATATATATATTTTGATAATTACGCAGGCTTTTCAGGTTACGAAACCATATAAATTCCAATTAATGAAACAGAAAAAATTAAAATTTGAAAGAAGAATGATTAAGTTTAAAAAATTGTATAAACGACTTCAATGCTCCTAAAACATGATAAATTGTAATAAGCTGTATTCTTCTTCCTTTAATTTTACCACTTTAATTGGGAACAACCTTGAATACGACCAATTCAATTTCAAAAAAAAGTATTAAAATCGGTTTACAAATGGCGAAGTTTTCCAGTAACATACACACACAAAAACCGTCTAAATGGGAACCCATTCTTCTTCTTAATATATAAATTGATATTATATTAGGTAGGGTACTGCAGGTGAAGGCTGAAATATAAGCCATCCGTGTGTGGTAGTAGAGAATATCTAGACGTATTTGATTATATACTTGTCTAGATGACATATTCGGCCGTACAGAACGGCGCCAATAAAGTAGACTATATTTCGTAGACTCACGTGTCGCCGACGTCATTGTCATTTGAATATCTAAGCGGCGACGTGCTTACGAAAACAATTAATCATGCCGGTTTGTGCCATTAAATTGTGTCGAAACTATCCTAGAAAACCTTATTAAAAAACTATGATTACTTTTCATCAGTAAGTTTTGTTTCAATTTACACTATTCTTTGAGAAAATACGATACTTTATTTCAATATTTGTAGCTATGACAGATTAGCCGGTGTTGTCAGTTTATTACGGAATAATTTTACAAAAACTATGGGTAGGTAATCATAAAAATCGTTTTATATTATTAAAAAAGTCTGATGAAGATCGCTGAAGAAAGTGCTAACTTAACCTAGTTAACCTCCTACACGTAATATTTGGTATTAAATTTTTGGGTTTCGAGTTCCTACGGATCCTGTACTGGCAAATCGATGGAAATAAATTATACTACAGACTAAAAATGAGGACTAGTGGATTTTGACTTAAAGTATTTTAATTATTCATGTTAGATGACACATCTGTGTCATTTAACATCAATAGTGAAAATACTTTAAAGAAGAATAAAAATAGTATTACAATTATTATTCTTTATTTAACCTTACATCTGATCAATTGAAGTTAATCACTTATTTTCACTAATTGACATTAGTACCTTTGTTATTTGAATTAGACCGATCATGTTTTGTTTCTAACAGATTCAATCACTTACCTCTATTTAAAAACAGTTTATATTTTTATTCATTATGTGTTTTTGTTGATTAATATGATTTGTAATAAATTAATTTTCTTTTAAATCTCCCTATGAAGTTATGACGTAATACAAGAGGGTAAGTAAATAATTTAGAGCAGGCATCCCTAAACACGCACACAGTGACAATTTGTTGACAATAACAATACGCTCGTACCCACACATAATTCGTAATTGTTTGTAAACTTCTGTTGTTAGCCTCTCTTTACTTCAAGTTTATAGAATAATAAAATAGTTTAAAAGACAGACAAAAAATATGAGGTGTCAGACGCATCACACCGACGGCAACACCACAGGTCTCTTTACAAAGGCCTCTTTTGTCTGGCTTGAAATATGTTTGGCACATCCGAAACACACATGAGTCGTGAATACAACTGAATATCATTGGTAAATATGAATATACCTCCTCCAATACTATTTCAAATGGATAAACGCTACAAATCAATTAAGGTAAATCACGTTTTCCCAAATATGGTAAGTGATTCTAAAAATTGATTAGACCAATATATGTATTTGTGCCAAAAATACACAATGATGGTGTAAATGAATGTATTATGGCACTAACTCTGGTTGTTAATGTAAACGTGCTAAAGATAATGATAACATGAATATCATTTTATCAGCGAGTTACAAACCACAGTGCAGGTACACAGGGCGGTTTGTGGTGGTTTTTATATATTGTATGAACATGATTTTAAGTCTATTTAAACTCTTGTTGCAATTTTGTTAAGAATTTAAAACAAAGTATTTAAATTTAACTTTTTATTTTGTTTTTTTTTTGTATTATATACCTGTATCGTTGTTGGTTTTCTTAATAAAAAATAATTTAAAAATGTTTTTACCTGCGGAGATTGCTTATGTTGACTATTACAAATATTGATGGTCATCATCATCTGCCTACCCTTGTCCCAATTTCATTTGGGGTCGGTGCAATATGTTTTATTCTTCCATTCTAGTCTATCGTTCGTCATTTCACTGCTTACTCCATTTCTAGCCATATCTTCTCTCACACAGTCCATCCATTTTTTCTTTGGTCGTCCTCTTCTCTTGTACCCGTCAACATCCAAACATAAAACTATTTTCACAACATTTTGCTCATCCCTCCGCATCACATGTCCATACCACGATAACCTATTGCTCCTCAGCTTTTCATCCACTGGTGCTACTTTCAGGCTTCCTCTAATATATTCATTTCTCACCTTGTCCATCCTAGTCACACCACACATCCATCTCAACATTCGCATTTCGGCTACGTGCAGGCGTCTCTCGTCCGTTCTCTTTGTAGGCCAACTTTCAGAACCATACAGGACGGCAGGTCTGATGATTGTTTTATACATCTGTCCCTTTAACTTAATAGGGAACTTAGGATCACAAATGGTTCCTGTTACCTGCCGCCACTTCATCCACCCTGTATTGATTCGATGCTGTACAGTGCGGTCTATTTCGCCATCGCTTTGAAGAAGAGAACCGAGGTACTTAAAGTCGGAGCACACTGGGATCGCTGTTCCATCCAGCGTAATGGTTTCAGGACTGGAGAGACCACCGAAATCGCAGAACATGTATTCAGTTTTAGTTCTGCTGATTTTCAAGCCAACATTCTCCAGTCTGTGTTGCTATTTTTCCAGTCTGCTCTGGACCTCGCACCCGTCTTCTCCGACCAACACAATGTCGTCTGCAAATAGCATGCACCAAGGTACCTCCTCCTGAATGTCCCATGTCAGAGCATCCATTACCAACAGGAAGAGGTATGGACTTAGAGCCGATCTCTGGTGCAAGCCTACAGAGACACTGAATTGTTCGGTGTTTCCAGCCATCGATCTCACATGCGTGCTAGACTCTCTGTACATAGCACGAATCAATTCCACATACTTAGCAGGCACTCCTTCTTCTTTCAAAGCCCACCACAAAACCTCTCTTGGTACCCTATCATACGCCATCTCTAAGTCAACAAACACCATATGCAAGTTTTTGTGCACGTGTCTGTACTTCTCGCATAGTTGGTGTATTGTAAATATGGCATCTGTTGACCCGCGCCCTGGCATAAACCCAAATTGGTTTTGTGTTATCGCACTTTCATTTCTTACTCTTCTTTCAGTTATTTTCTCCCAAACTTTCATACTATGAGACATGAGCTTTATTCCTCGATAGTTGTTGCATTCCTGTTTATCTCCTTTATTTTTAAATATAGGCACGAGTGAACTAAGACACCATTCATCAGGGATTACTTCTTCATGCAACAACTTATTGAAGAATAAAGTCAGCCACTGATATCCGTCCTCTTTCAATAACTTCCAAACTTCAACTGGTATACCGTCGGGCCCAACTAATTTACCATTTTTCATACTTCGTACTGCCATTCTAATTTTGTTCATACTAATCTCATTTACTAATCCGATATTCACATGCACATCGTTTAACGCGCGGCTCCAATCATTCTCCTCATTCATAAGCTTTTCAAAGTAAGTCTTCCATCTGTCTTTTATATCTTCATCTTTTATCAACACCCTTCCCTCTTCATCTTTCATACACCTCACATGCTTGATGTCTTTTGCCCTCTCTTCCCTGCTCTTTGTAATGCGGTAGAGTTCTTTTTGTCCTCTAGGTTCTTGTAGATGCCTGTACATATTGTTTTGAGCTTGAGCTCTGGCCACTGCTACTGCTTTCTTTGCTTCCTTCTTCCACTCTTTGTATTCACATTTTCTAACTTCCTTGATTATATCACTCCCATTCTCATTTTTCCATGCTTTAAATGCATCCTTCTTATCTTTCGGAGCTTTCTGTACCTCTTCACTCCACCACCAAGTATCTCTGTTAATTGTACCTTTCCCTTTCGTTACTCCGAATACTTCCCGCGCTATCTCTCTTATATAATTTGCCATTTCATTCCAACACTCATCCACTGACTTATCATGCATTCCATCCATTTCTATAATTTTATCAACAACTTTTTCCCTAAATATACTTGCATACTGTTCTTAACAAATAAAACAAGTAAAACAAATATTGATGGTGACTTGTTCAAATAAAATTTTAGTATTTAAACAAGTTCAGCAGTAGACATATATTTATACGCGTATATATACGATGTATACATATATATGATATATACCTAAGTATAGCTTCATCCAGCGAAGATCAGCCAAACGACGCAAAAAGTTCTCCTGGCGATTAATATATGTATTAGGTCTTTACCTATGAAATTACCGTTTTATATGTAAAACAATCAAAATTTTTTTTTTTTATATTTTTTATTTCTTTTAATCAAAGTAATCAGCCATGCAATCGATGCATGCATTGCCAAGGCAGTGACAGTTTATTAATACATTTCTCCAAGAAGGGCTTCTTGGAGAAATGTATTAGGTAAATTTTCACTTTTTTTTTTTAACATGACAACTCCCGCATTAGGAATTACTCCTGTGTCGCGGGGGACTTTACAAACATATAAACAACGGACACAAAGAACACCCAGAGTCAGGTGGGAATCGAACCCACGACCTCTGGCTCAGCAGTCAGTGTCACTAACCACTAGACATACAGGCCAGTCAAAAAAAAAAACGTGTTTATGACTTCTGTAACTAGATTTTTTATTTCTTTTACCTCTCTAACTCAAAATTAGTTAGAATGTTTATAAATGTTTACAAGTCGAATGCTTCCTTACAAAATCTGCCTAAGTCAAAGCCTTCATAAGTTGAAACTTCCATACGTCGAATTTTCTGGCGGATGCCTTTAACTTTGACTTACAGAGGTTCTACTGTAGTATATTAATGTAAAAATCAAATTAGACAGAACAGGTAATTAGGACGATAGGAATATTAATATATTTATTTCTGATTTTATGTATTTTGTTGCTTGAGAAACTAAGTATAATTCATTAATTATAGTAAAATAATATGTACATTAGTTATAAAGTTAAGTATGATAATTAATGGGAGGCAGTCCACCTGTAATCATATATATACTTATTGGTTTATTAAGTATTGAAACGAATATTAAAATAAATAATATTGGATATGAAAATAAATAATAATTATATAATGGGACAGTGGTATCTATACTCAAACCAATCTAAGCTTGTACTACGGAATAAACATACTTAGATACATTTTTTATATATAAATATATCCTATCCTAAATAATAATTGGTAATTAATACCCACAGTTTAATGTCTTAAAAATATTAACAAATTCGTCAATTTTCAAGTTCAGTTTGTCAGTTTCAAAATAAGATTTCCATACTCTGACTCTAAAAATGACCATATATTTCTATAACACCCTGTGTATGTAGTTCGTTAGTTAAATACCACCGAAATATCCTATGTGATGTGACTATCATCACTCTGTGTGACCATGACAGCTACGAGTATGTACACTCATGTTGGAAGGCTCTTTATAACCGATCCGCCCCATTCAGGTCAGGTATCTGGGGCGATCGATGAGCTAAAATGTGAATAAAGAGGAAATAATCTTTACCAGACGAGTGATGTATTGATAGCAGTAGGTAGCTAGACAGCGTTGTACGTAGAAATAATCACACACACGACAGTGCATGTAGCCAATTCAACAGATTTAGCTACACCTATAAATACAGAGTTTTACTTTTATGCTACTATGCAGTTACTTAAGATAAGCGGATCAGTTTTTTCTTATAGACTATTTGCCGTTTAGTCATCACCTGATCATCAACAAAGAATTGCTTAAATTAAATGGTTTATAAATATAAAAAAACTTAACGCGTAATGATCAAGTATAAAATACCAGAATTGTACTGAAACTGTACCAGAACTGAACTAGAAGTGAACTAGAAGCGAACTTACACTGAACTAGAACTGACCTAGAACTGGCCTAGAACTGAACTAGAAGTGAACTGGAACTGAACTAGCACTGAACTAGAACTAAAGTAGAACAGTGATTGGGAAAATATGATAATTTTGCTATATCTTATCTTTCTAACCGTAAGTGAAAACATCAGGATTTTATGAGGTAATTAAGAAATTTAGTTCCAAAGTCAATAAAAATGCCTTACAATCCGAAGAAGGTATTTATTATTATCAAGTCAACATTTAGAACAGTTAATTATGAATATTCAAGTCCGACTCTAATTGGAGTTCCTGATATCGCAACTGTATCGTATTAGAATCTTTTAGCGTCAATTGTGTAAACACATACTTATATACTTACATAAGTGGTGAAACATTTTGTAATCTGGTCAATCCAATAAAAAATAATACCCACCGGTATCTTGGTCCCTGATTAAAGATGAATAAAGGGAATAGTAATAATTTGACACATTTCACACACGGCTGTCTGAGCCTGTACTATGGTAACCAGACTGCTGATAAATATACTTATATATTACTAAATACATATATATATATTATAGATAAATTACACCCAGACACAGAACGAATGATCATGCTGATCACACAATTATTGCTTCTGAGTGAGAGGCAGTCAGGGTAGCACTTAACCAACAGGACAGTCAGCTGCCAAGGCCAATATTTAAGGATTGAATCAGACGGTTCATTTTTTATTAACTACTGTCTTTCATTTTGCATCTTTCACTCAAAGTGATACAGGAATTCATTAATGAACCGATACAAGAATGTTGGATATTAGCACTCGGCACTCGGCATATTTCAGTCGCGTCTGAATGAACGAATACGAACGATCTGAACACAGGGAGAACGTTCACCCGAATTCGGCCATTTTGTCTCAAGTCCTGTAACAGAAGAACGCACGCACGACTTCATTCGACGATATATTGAAAGAAAAGAGGAGGTGTACGTTCTTTCCTATGTCATTCCAGCTAAGCTGTGTGAACATGGCATCAAAGCAAACTGAAACATTCACTTGATTGAGCATTCATT
This sequence comes from Callimorpha dominula, assembly GCA_949752705.1. Taxonomy (NCBI): domain Eukaryota; kingdom Metazoa; phylum Arthropoda; class Insecta; order Lepidoptera; family Erebidae; genus Callimorpha; species Callimorpha dominula. Next base: position 742,803 of record OX456991.1, read on the forward strand.
CGAGTGAAATGTCTGAAATCACCTTAACAATGTGTTGTAAAAACTGAATAGAATGTTTCAAATTAACGAACATATGTAGTTATTTATAAAAAAATACGTGCTTACTATCATCGTTGATGATTCATCAATATAGAAATCAGTGGTTTATTGTAACCATATATCGCTAATCATATTTTTGAAATTAATTAATATAGAATCCTATACAAGAACATTCAAGAGACAGCACTAGTCATTTGCTACGAGGGTGAGGAAGATAGGTATATATTACGAGCTTTAGTACATCCTACCTACGTTTAGTAAACATACTTTATTGATGATATCACCAAATTACTTTTATCACCAATAACTTTCATTTACTTTACAAAGATACAAAAGAAAAACAAGAGTTACAACGTACCACACATAGCATCCCGTACTGTACTTATGAATATCATCATCATCCGCCTATCGCCGTCCACTGCTGGTCTATCCCGGTCTTAGGCAGTTCGCATCCAGTATACTTGATATGATATGACAAAATTGTCGAAAGTCGAATAAGACCATATCTTATTAAATTATTAATATCATGTTAACAGCGTCAACAGCTTCTTAACCGAAATTGGATAGAACGAATTTTGAGATAGGGCCGGGTTAAGGAGTGTAAGGGCTCTCAAAATTTTACATGAAAGTCCTTGGGTTTTTCTATTAGAGACCTGAAATTTGGCAGGGTAGTAGTTTTTAGAGGTGGGACACGTCAGCTAAGGACGGATTTTACGACATTAAGAGAGTCTAAGGGCTCTCGCAAGGCTTTCTGATTTACAATGTAACATTAATAAATAGGGTTGTAAGATTTTTCTTCACAGACTGCTTAAGGTAGTCAAAAAATTTATTTTTTATTTTTTATTTATTTATTTAGATACATTTACAATATATTACAGGAAAACTCCCAAGGCAATATTGCAAGCTTACAACTAATTATAATAAATGATTATAAACAATTAATATTCATAAAAATAATTACTATAAATCTATTATATTTCAGAAATAATGCAATTTTGTGCTACTTCTGTCAATTTCGGCAGGCTACAATTGTAAATGTCTATATATGTAGCCACTACGTTAATAATCCGTATGGCGCGCGACAAGGGAGCACATTGAAGTAAGTTGGTTCTCGCCACCGGCACGCTGAGTGTGGCTGGGCGGCGACGAGCGCCCACGTAGCCAGTGGGGGCACACAACTGCAGGCGCACCAGCACGGCCGGGTGGTGCAACTGACCGCGCAGCACGCGCCACGCGTAGCACGCTAGCGCGACGTCGCGCCGCACGCTCAACCGCACGTACCCGACCAGCCGAGTACAAACAAACTAGGGTACATCGGTGGGTAAAAAGGGTACACTCCATATTCTTTTAAGTACAAAAATCGAGTGAATTTATTTTGAATTTTTTCCACCATAAGGCTGTACTTCGCCTCATGGGGATTCCAAATAATGGCTGTCGACTCAAGATGACTACGAACAAGTGCGTTGTAAAGTATTCTCACGACTACTGTATTATTAAAATCTTTACAATTTCTTAAAATGAACCCTAAATTCCTAAACGCCTTCCCGCAGATATAAATAATGTCCTTACGGAACGTTAGCTCAGGTACCATCTCCACCCCTAAGTCACGGGTACATCTTAAGCGTGGAATCAATGCATCATTCATTCTATACGTATAGTGCAGCGGAGTCCTCGCACGTGTATAACTCATTACTCTACACTTAGCTATGTTAAAAATAAGCTTGTTAGTATTGCTCCACTGCACTACCCGATCTATATCCCCTTTCAACCTGTCCGCGTCCGACGCGTCCGCTATCGACAGATACACCTTAAGGTCATCCGCAAACAGCAGACACTCGGCATGCTGAAATACTGCTGGTAGGTCGTTAATCATTAAAATTAATTCCAACGGTCCCAAATTAGATCCCTGACTTATGCCCGAAAAGGTAAAATACTGCCGTGATTTGTAACCGGCGTACTCCACGTACTGTCTGCGTTCGCCAAAGTAGCTCGCAAAGAATTCCAGCAGTTGCGACGTGAAACCTAGCGCCGCCAGTTTCGACAACAGCACGTCATTATTGACGACATCAAAAGCCTTCCGGAAGTCGAAGTACGCGCAATCTACTTGTCCTCCCATATCAATGACTGGTGTAAGGTACGTCGTAAAAGATAACAAGTTGCCCCCCGTACTTCGCCCCGGCCTGAAACCGTGCTGCGCATCAGTCAGCTGACAACTGATTTGCGCATAAATAGATGTGTGTAATGCTGATTCGAATACTTTAGCGAACGCAGACAGCACTACGATCGGTCTATAACCACTGACGTCATCATTTTCACTACTCTTCGGAACCGGTATTACTCTTGTGACTTTCCATTGATCGGGGTAATGACTTTCCCTTAAGCACAGATTAAAGATGTGTAACAAGGGCCCCCAGAACACCTCCCGACAGTTCTTCACAATATACGGAGGTATACCATCAGGCCCTACGGAGTGCTTGGGTTTGAGGCGATTGAGCGCCGATTGCAACTCACGCGCCGTGAGCTGTCCCACATGCACCCGAGCTGCGCCCAACACTGCTGGGTCCAACACTGGTCGCTCCTCGCTAAATACTGAGTGGAAATATGTAGCAAAACACTCTGCACAGTCTGCCTCGCTTAATAACCTACCATCTTTTCTTATTACGTTTTTGTTACGCCTACCTTGTTTATTTTTAATATAATTCCAAAATGATTTTGGCTCATTATTAATATTCATCTGTAATCTACGCTGATAAGCTTCATAGGTCGACTCAAGTTTACGTTTCACCAATGCGCGATATCTAGGAAATGTTTCGTAATCACACTGGGAACCTGTTATTTTAAAAAATTTGTGGCATCTCGATTTTTCCTTGATATCGCGTATTAAATCTGACGTGTACCATTCTGGATATGTGTACCTATTACTTATTTTATTTAATTTGTTTTTTGCGGGAGTACACTCATTGATAACATCGTTAACTATATTATAGAAATAGGTCAACGCCTCCTCTGAGCTTTTAATTTCATACAATGCGTCCCAATCTAACATGCTTAATTTCTCATATAACATTGTAAAATTACATTTGTTGAAGTTCCAGTTATTACTGCAGTTGCTATCAATATCTATGTCATCCTGCATAGGCACCTGCGCAGCTTTCCAGCTAGATGTTATCGCAAGTTTAACATCTAACGGCGGATGATGAACGTCAATGCCTACCAATGGTTCCTGTGATATTTTGACTTCTATGTCACTCGCCAATACATTAGTCATTACTAAATCTAGTGTACGATTATTAATATTACAAATATTATTTACTAAAAATATTTATTTCTTTCGAGTTTTCTATTTATTTTTTTTAAACTAAAAAAACTGGTATTTGTCAGACATGTAGTACACTGGTACAGGCAGGAGAAGTTAGCTAATAACGGATCTAAGCTAAGAACAGTTATGTTACCTCAGACCAACTGCAGAAGCCTTTTTTGTGTTTTTGTCAAAGCGTAATATTTTGCTGTTCCAGTATTTATTTACTTATAGATGTATCCATATTTAATTGTGGTCTCATTCACAGAACAACCAACTTTCAAAACTGCATTTTTTTATATGTTCCAAAAAGAAGCGTTATAGTTGTTAGTAAGTATTTTATTAATACAAAGTCGTGGGTATCACCTAGTATTTAATCATATATTATGATCGAATAGTGCGAGGACCAGTCGTAGCAGGAACAGTTTCACCGTTCGAGCCGGGAGTCAAAGCCTCAATATCCGTTTCCGCACTGCGTCTTTATTATGAGTTTTATTATGAGAAGGTAATGAGTCGCGACGTGACGGAAGAGCTTACTAGTTAAGAAAATGTCAGGTATTACTATCGAAGCTGTTTTTGCTTCGATTGTAAGAAATTTAATAGTTGTATAAGCAGGGCTAAATTTGTTTTTTTTTCCCTTAATAATATCATGAAATCTATCTATGATAATGTTATGAAAGCTGAAAAGTTTTTGTTCGTTTGTTTAAACGCGCTAATCTGTGGAATTAATAATCAGATTTCAAAATAGTGTATCTATGTAATATTTATGGTTAATAGCTAAAATTGTGAGTGAGCTACTGGACTACTGGACACCGTGAATTGATAAACGGAAGGTTCTCCAGCCCGGTGGACTGCGACCTGATGAAGGTAGCTTGTAGGGACTGAATGCGAAAGACGGAGGACCAGGTGTTATGGCGCACATTGGGAGAGGCCTGTGCCCAGCAGTGGCAAACAATAGGCTAATTTACATGACTTGAGCTATACTTTGTGCTCTATTTCAACATTATAGTTTAGATATTAACTACCACAATAAAATAATATGCTCAATTGGTACGGGGACCGGTGTCGCTAAACTCACACATGCGCGAATGTCAATGCACGAGCGATCGCTAGCCGCTAGCACATCCTCTTGATTGATTATTCCGTGTTTCTTTAGCACACAGTATCTAACGAATACGCTAATGAAAATATACATATAATTTATAATAATATATGTCGTATACCTATAACTCATACATAATAGCCTATTACCTTTTTTTCTTTGTGGTGTGGAAACCCCCTCGGGTCATCACCCCACTGGGGCTGCCAGTGAAGTTGTATGTCGGAATCGAACCGACTAAAACCACACGGTATTCCTTCATAAATAAGTCTATTGCAAGGGACTCGGGTATATCCTAGGAAAGAAGTCCCCGAGAACCCCAGCAGACCTTAGCCGCCTCTTAAACAAAAGGCAGCCACGCCCTTGCGAGCGGGGGACCTTGCCCCCCTAATAGCCTATTAGCTGCGGTTTAATTTATGTTTAGCTCCAACTGCTCTAAGCTAACAAAAAGGTCATATATATTAAACTCAAATTTTGCAAATTTGCCAAGACTCCATTCTCCTAAGGCCCTTTATATTTACATGTGAATATTTATTCATATACTTACTAATTAGAAACGTGCATGGTTTTTCATGGTTCTCTTGTTGTGTCTTATGGGAATAAAGAGAGTGAGAAATAAAGAAAAAAATAATCCTTTTGGCTCATCCAAAGGTCATGTGTAGGGCCTGTTCAGTGATCATTTCTGGAATCATTTCTTTTTGTATTGACCCGTGGAGTCAACACCTAATCTCAATACACCAGCGGTCTAGGCCTTGGTAGACCTAGACCGCGGGGTCTAGAGCCGGTTGTCTACCCGGGCGTTGTACGGGTAAGTTTATTATGTTTTTCTTTGCGGGTAGTATGTCAAACGATACCTGTTACGGATCATGCATACCAGTGTGGGATCTTCTGTCAAAGTTTAAAAATATATTTAACATAAATACACGTAACGCAAAAGGTACCTACGTCGTATAGAAATAAATATTGTTTATTCTGACTCATACATGGTACATGGTTTTGCGCAAGAAAAAATAACAATAAATAAATAATAAAATACCTCTGCATGAGACAAAAATGGTCCTTAACTCAGCATTATGCTACTTTGCACGATTAGCGAAAGACCAGCGCACTTTCTTATTCTGCTAAGGCCAAGTGACATAGGATCGGACATCATGCTATCAAATAATTATAAGGGACTAAACTTATATTCAAATTACACATTAAAATAACGATTAACATTAAAGAGAATCCAAATGTTGTAGTTAGAAATAACTAAACTTTAACAAAAAAAAAAACTGGTTACATTCTCTTTGTCTATGGTACGGAGGATGTTCCATATTTCCGAAGTAATTAGTGGACCTCCTCAGTGTCGGAACAATATTGGTGTATAATGTAAGTATGTATGTGGTTTTAGTAACCAAACGCATCGTTATAAAAGACAGTGGTCCCAATTCTGTTACTTCACTCGCTAAATTAAAATTCACAAAATTTTCTTCATATAAGATGTAAACCTTGTACACTTCAAAACAAGGTCTTATTTCAAATTGAAACAAGTAGGTAACATATGTCGCTATCGAAATAAGCAATTTATTTGTCGACTAAAGTCTGATACGCTTAAATCAACTTTAATACCACGTAGCGAGAGCCGCTATCCGTTGAATGTCATCTCTTTTGCTCTGTGTTTTTAGTAAGCGTCTTCGTAGGTGTAGATTAAAAACACGTCATCCTTGTTCGTTCTGAACAAGTTTATAAACTGCAATAATACAGCGTTTGAATAAATGGAGACTCGCTGCGTGGAAATAAAGTTGAGTATACGTTGACAGGTTTTAGTGAAATTTAGCGGCGCTGAGAAATAGATGCTAGTAACAAGTAGACCTTATTACGAGGAACACTAGGTTGATTTCATATGAAGAAATTAAGTCAAGTTTTAGTTTAGTCGAGTGTACAATAGAATCAGCACCAGTAACTACCTAAGATAAGAAGTTATGGTGTAAAACAGACGTTATAATAGGCCTTTCTAAGTTGTCTATAGATGTACTACTTAACTGACATCGATTCAGTGGACCTTAACATTAAAAAAATAAACGAAAATAGAAATAAGTTATTTCTACCTAAATAGGAAGAAATGACTTAGTAGTAGATATATACATAAATACATGTTATAACATGTTTTCGTAGTGAATAAAAAAATTAAATTTAAACTATTAATCACATAACTATAATTTGATTTGAAAAAAAAAAATATGACGCACAGAACTTGAACATAATATTAATTTATAATCTTCTACACTAAAGTCAGTCAGTGTAGGGTCTTTATAAAAAAGTGAAGGTTGGGATGTCTATAATCGGAATAATTGAGCAGATATGACCAAAAACAGACGCGTGCCTTTGGGTCGGAGTTTTACTTATCAGTGAGGTCACCGTTTTACCTGCGCCTACGAGGTCGACAACCTTTACGCTGATGTGCTTATTAAACTGTACGGTTTGTTATTTTAAAATTCAAAATGCGGTGTTTTCTTTTACTGCAAACGAGCTCACTTTTGAAACAATACTAATAATTGGACTTGCAAATAACTATAAACTGTAATCCAGGATATACCAATATGCTTCGTTCGCACTGACCTTGACTATTAATTTGTAATAAACTATTTCAAAATTAATAAAATTGTACTTTTGATACCAAAATTGATCTGGATGATGGACAAATACGCATAATATTAGTAACTAGCAGCGCCTCGTGGGGATAAAAAAAAACCTATGCGTTAATCCAGATTTCCAGCTATCTACATACCAAGTTTCATCGCAATCGGTTAAGTAGTTTTTGTGTGAAAAGATTACAAACATACACACAAATGTTTCCTCTTTATAATATTAGTTTAGATAGCGCACAAATAGTGTCAAAAAGATGAAACGATGAACATTAAAACTTTGAAAAGTTTTTATAATCACATGGATCCCGGACCTGGCCACCATTTCTATCAACTCAATCAAGTTGGAAGAGAGAGAACCCTTCTTCCTAGAAACGCGCGGGAGACACGAACGCGCTGCCTTCTCTGACCCGGTAATATGGTGACTGGTCTTTGCTTGTTTGTTGAATTAATCGACTCATGATTGTTAGACCTAAATTTATTTGTTAGAGCATTTGACCATTATTATTCTGCAAATAGAAATGATTTAGTGTTTTTATTTCTTAAAAGTTATTATGCCTTTAAGAGTTTTAAAAGCATCCTGGTATAGACCTTTGTCGCTCAGGTGCTCTATAAGTGAAATATATTAATGTTACAATTAATTTAAATACCATATTATTGGAAAAATTGGTATACTTTTATGGGCACCACAAATTAATTACCTTTTAAGTAATAAGTCAAGATCAGACAATGTAGAACTTTGACCCTTATTCCTACCGATATTCCTGCAGTTTCCGCTTAAATATGAATAATGTCTAATATAACACAAAGACAAATAATGTGGAGAACCGTAATTATTTCAGTATTGGTACAATTTTATATTGATTTGTTGAATGTTTTAACCAGCTATTGTTATGGTGTCTGTTGCTGTGGCGACGCCCTGGTTCGGCTCCCGGCCAAGGAAATACTTGAATATTGACAGCAGGTCGACGCGGAAGTTTATTCGATGACCTTTTAACTCATCACTGTAATATTTTATTTAATTTGTATTTATTGGGTATGAAAGCTATTGAAATATGGAGTATTGAGGAGGGAAAACTGACCACTTATCTAAACACGAAACGAAAGAAACACGTGTCAAAGTACCACTTCCTGCAAGCGGAAGCTTGAAAGGTACCTACGTCGCCTAGTAACCAGATCTACTCAAATTATAATCATAGATATTAGTTGAGGGAATTCGGTTTGCGTTCCCTGTCTTTTATTTGGCTATTCGTTGAAGTTTACAGGGTACTTGGCGCTTCAAACTGAGGGTTAGAGGTGGGCCTTCCATTGTCCACTACTATTTAGCGATGGATTGTATACATGTAACTTACAACCTCTCTTTTCATTTCTTGGCTATTATTGTGAGTGTTAATTTTTCCAATAATATGGTATTTAAATTAATTGTAACATTAATATATTGTTATTTCTTTCTTTTATCTCCGGACTACTACTACTTGAATATAGCAGTATTTTTGTTTATATATTTTATATGTTACATTGTCTTGTTAACTTGTAAAAACACATGTTCTTCTCCACAGGATCTACGTATTGGCCTTATATTGACTGACGCCTACTCCTGACAAATCAAAAATACCAATTGGTTTAATTGAATAGGTACCTATGTTATTGTTAACAAACATCATTAACAATTAATGCCTGGTTTTCAAACTGGCAAATACGTACAACGTCATAATTATATATGGGAATTAACACGATCAAAGGTATGTAATGGTTTCGACCAGAGACTGTTCGTAGTGTGGTCGTGGTCACAAGTTAACTTCAAATTCAAAGGTATGTAAAACCCATTGATCGCTTGAATTTACGTAGGTATACATAATTATATATGAACTGCACGGGTGGTGCAATGGTTAAAGTGATCGCCTCGCCACTACGCCGAGCGCTGTGGGTTCGATTCAAACCAGGCACAAAAACTTATATGCTCCAAAAATAGTTGTTCCTAGTCTGGGTGTTCTTTGTGTCCGTTGTTTCAATGTTTGTGTCCCCCGCGTCACAGGAATCATTCCTAATGCTGGAGATGTCTTTAAAAAAAAGAAAAGAAGATATATATCATGACGTGAAAGTTGTAAGTTGGTACAAACCTACGTAGAACATTGTGAGACTACAATCAAGTAATAAAACTCAAGGGTACTCTCTTCCAATCGTAAAAATACAATGTTTTTCTTTCAAACTGCTAAAACGTTTTTAGTAGTAGTTGCAACTACTTTATAATAAAAATAGAACACGTCAAATCTTTCTGGAAACGTGTTTTTAAGAGTGCTAACCTCCAACGATGTTATTAAGTGATAGCATCAACCTACCTACAGAAGAGTGAACGTTGAATGTGATTTACTTGTAACTAACTAACAAGGCCAACAAATCTGAGAAGTCAATTTTATCCTACTTGTAAATATCGTAGCCAAATCAAACTTTGTATGTGTATGTAGTTTGGTTGACAATTCTATCATTTGGCATCTTGGAGCTGAGCTGATGATGGGGGCTAGGAGGTGTTGTTGGTGGAATTTTTCAGCGGCTACTAATAAACCCCTGTATAACCCCTTAACCTTAATAACCCCTTTTTTTGTGCGTGTGGAAACCCCCTCGGGCCGTCACCCCACCGGGGTTTTCGGTGGGGCGGTGTGTCGAATCGAACCGAATAAAACCACACGGTGTGCCGTACTGTGCCTTAAGTAGGAGGGATCCGGGAACAGCTCTTATTAAGACATCCGGAACCAACCTTAATAACCCCTTTTTTTTTTGTGCGTGTGAAAACCCCCTCGGGCCGTCACCCCACCGGGGTTTTCGGTGGGGCGGTGTGTCGGAACCTTAATAACCCCTTAGCACACCCACTAAACGCACTAGATTAAGTAAAATGTTATGTTATGTTATTTTTGTTCTTTTTTGTATAAATTATAAACGGTCTGTATTATTTTTTAAACTAATGCCAATTGACGTTTTGGATCATAGATATAAGTGTAATGTTTCTATCTTTCTTTAACTTAGTTAATATCTATGTGACAATTGTGTTTTAATATGTTGTCTAAACTGTGAATGCTGTGTTAGTCCGTAAGTGGCATGTATATCAGACCCTTAATATCTAAATTTTACCATAAATGTTACATAAAATAAATATGCTGTAAGTAAACCAAATAAATAAATAAACCCCTCGAGCTTGGGTTCATATTATTGGTTTGGACGAGTGGAACAGATTGGGCATGGTAGTGATGGACTGATGATCAAGTCAGGAGGTGGTTAGTGACCCTCTTTTTTTGCTTTTAAATTAAGTTCACTATTAATGCTTGTTTAAGTTTTACTAAACTGTAATTTATTAAGAGTGCTAATCTCAAATTATATTATTAAGTGAGAGCATCTACTTACAGAAGACTGAAAGTTGAATGTAATCAAGCTGTTGTCTGATGAGGAGAGCTGTCGATCTACATCAGTGAAGTACATTAGGAGAGGCCCATGTCCAGCAGATGACGATGAAAGGGTGGTGATGACGAATTTGTAGTCTAATGAAAAATTTGTATAAAAATTAATTACTTAGTTGTTGAAAAATATTTTTCTGTAGCGTCTTCCACAATTGACAGTTAAGGGATTGGATTGAGAAGATCAATGAAGAGAAACTACGATTAATTCTCTGCTTTTTGGTCTATAGTTCGAATCTGAAACAAATTTAATAATTTAATAAATAAAAATGAAAAAATTAACATCTTATTGCACCCTTTTTCGTTAAGAACAGCAGAGAAAATCACTATGAAATTTCAACCATTTCTGAACGTGTCACTGTGCAGAGCAATAACCCTTTGAAGGCTACACATTTTTTTTAAGAGTAAAAAATATAAATGCATAGTATACTACTATAAAACAACATGCAGATACGCTGACAATTATAAATATAGATGTACAGCTAAGTCTACTGATTGAAATTGAAATGAGATACCCACGTGTTCCTGTCTCCCATCACATACTATTCTGATTACTTTGTAAGACAACAGTCCCCGCAGTTTCACCTACGTTTCTAAGGTCATAGAGTGATACTAAATAACTTTCCTCTAGAGGCCATCACTTATAAAAATCATTATACGTGGGAGAGCCATGCTTCGGCACGTATGTGCCGGCTCGGCCGGAGTGATACCACGGCCTCACAGAAAACCGGCAGTGAAGCAATACTTAAGGGTTAGGGCCTCCGGTAACCTCACTCACTCGGCAAAAAGCAATGAAATCATTGCTTCACTAAACGTTTTCTGGTAGGGTTTTCTGTAGGGAGGTGGTATCACTCCGGTCGAGCCAGCCCATACGTGCCGAAGCATGGCTCTGCCACGATAATAAATTAATAGTAAATAGTATAGTATACGATAGTAAATTTTAAACATTATAATATTTAACAAAATTATCACCTTGTACTTAGATGTTTTATGTAAGTATACATATAATGTGTGTAATTGGCAAAATAATTTTAATATATGCCAGAGCACGTAGGCCTCTACAACTTCGCACATAACTGTTCAACTAAAAACAATGGATTCGCAAAATCGTGTGAAACTCAAACAAAAGAGGATTTTAGGGTTCTGCGGAACTACGCCGTGGTTGTATATAAAAGTGATATATCACATATTACTCATTCGAAATGTACTGGTTTAGGTTGTGAACCACCATCTCATTCATGACCTCTGAACCAAATAGTTCCTCATTGTGGTCATTCGCGTTGCCACATATTGTGTAATAAATAGCAGTTTTTCAAATGGGGAGGAGAAATATTCCTATAAACCCTATTCCTGTAGTCTTAAAATCTACGTAGATTGAAGAGGACGTTTTAAGATTAAAACCTGCTCATTATTTTAAACAGATTATGGACGAGCGTCACCAGTCTATACGAGTTCGAGATTCTCAAAGCTTCTGTGTAATATCGCCACTGATTAGATAAAAGTACCTTACCTACTACCTCACAGAAGCTCACCTAATCAAGACTCTATTCGATACAAAGTGCCCTCTTTGTAACAAAAATACGGATCATTATTAATATAGTTTAAGCTGTGGCAACTTCCACATACAGCAAAAAGAAACATACTCCAACATCATCTACAACCTACTAATCCTGCATCGCGCTATGAGAGTTCTCGCGCCGATTCGTATATAAAATATAAACAACTTCCCAACATCAACCGTTGGGCCGCGGCCCGTCAGGCATGATCACCTCGCCTGGTCGGAGGATCCTCCCTTTGTGTTCGGAGGGACATGACACCCGTTCCTCCACAAAGCAATAAAATAAATATTCCACAATGATACATAATTAAATCATAAATGATTATTACATTACTAATTTGGACTAACATAAACGCAAAGCGGCTAAATACCAAGAGATCCGACGCGCGCTTCAGTGTATTATTTGGTATATTTGATCGAACTTGTTTGGCAAAGAAAAACTTACGTCTTTGTTTTTTTAAGGACATATGGTTTTGCCGATGCCTGACTAATCACGGACCCGACGGAGGACCTTTATCATAATGAAACTGTAAATGTAAAAATATAGTTGTAACCAGATTATTGTATACAAATGGTTACCATAAAACTATACCCCTATATATAATGTTCGATCTGACAGCACTGCGCCCCTAGTGCAGTAGGTTAGTTATATTAGTTAGTTTCGCACCTATGTACAATATGTAGGTACCTACATACGTATACGTACGTTGTAAATTCTTAAAATACTTATTAAGTCGGCTACTGCTTTTTAAGGATGCTGTCAAAAAATAAAGCCGAAACCAAGAACACTCCTCGTAGATCAAGAGTGGCCAAACAATATTTAAAAAAAACATTTCCATACTGAATATTCAAAATGATATTTTGATTATATACACCACTGTTTTTACCATAAATAAAATATCTAGGTAAATACTACACTACACTAGACTTTTCAATCATTATAATGACGCCAAAAGAGACTTTTCTAAAAACTTTATCAACTTAGGTCGGACTTGGTAGCGCTCTCTATTGTACTGCTGTAATACTAAGATGAAAGTTGCTGCATCTTGACTCTAGATGGCGCCATCTAGAGTCACGATGCAGCAACTTTCCGCATATGGTCAAGATTACTGCAAAGTTTATAAACTATTTTGTTGTATATTAGTTTATATTTTATGGCAAAACAATGTATATATCGAGTAATTTTTTTACATTAACTTATTGATGAAATTTATATGATTTTAATTACGTAAAGTTAAATAAATAATTATATTAAGACACAGAAAGACACTCTATAGTAAGCGCAGGTTGCGAGTTGTTGATCTCACATGAGAAGGAGGCAATCATCTGACCCAATGTCACTGGCTTGTACTATACATTCAAAATCTAATGTAAACTAGTATATCACAGACATCTGATTAAGAAACTAGTAAGTATCAAAACTCACATAATCTAGATCTTTCGTCAACGCAACTTAATCCAAAGAATTTTTGTCTTGCTTTGAATGGTAAGTAAACAGTTTTCTGTTTAACTAGAGAATACAAATCAAATATTTTGTGCACCGCCACCTATCAGCAATTTTGAAAACATTAGTCTATAATAAAATCCATAGGTCCTTTCACTAGTACTACAAATAAATGTTAGATGTCGCTGTAAGTATTTTATTTCTAAATTATTTTGTTGGGCGGGTTCCTTGGCGATACATTGTTTTTACTCGCTTCATGCTTATGCGGAAGGTTATGTGTAAGCCTGTAACGCTACCGAGCAGATAGGTAGTTGTTGAGATTACCATTAATAGTTTCAATTAATATCTGGGATAAGTTTGGTATATTATCTTCATAGTGATATTAGTATATTATTAGAAAGTCTTGTACTTAATAATTATCCGATTATAAATTTTAAACTATTCTATTTACCTCCTATTTTTTTTGATTGGGCGTATCTATATACTATCTATATTACAAACAAGCTGCGCCCCACGGGTTCACCCGCGTAAATCGTTGCCGTGGAAATAGCGGGTTAAAAAGAGGCCTATATTTTAATTCAGGTATCTACATAGGTAGGTACTAAGTTTCATCGCAATCGGTTCAGCAGTTTATGCGTGAAAGAGTAACAAACATCCGTACATCCTCACAAACTTTTACGTTTATAACATTATAGGAATTATTTTAATTGAACAACAACTTTGGGGGTAGAAAACAAAATAGTCATCCACGAAAGCGTGTTATCGTAATCGTTTATAATGAACAACGCTTAATCTAAACATTTTATAATCATGAATGTTTGTACCTATCCTAATACCTACGTAGGTATCAAAAACCAAGTTTTTATATGAACTCCTAATGCATGTTGACGCCTATGACTTTATTTATAGCAACAACACACGTAACGCATTCTTCACTACCTTTTAGTAGTAATATTAGTATTTCGTAAATAATTATGTAGAGATTAAGATATGTTTTAATACATAAAAAAGTATTGTAACAACGATGTTAATAAAGCAACAAGTATACTTATAATATAACTTTGAGATGTTTTATAAACGAACACCCATGTCATACACGAGCTGGTCTAAAATTATACAAAACAGGTACATGGACAAAAACAAAGATGCACCTTACATTTTATACAAAGGCATAATTTACTGCTGCTAACAACTGACAGAACAAACATTAAAAACTAAGAGTGACTATTTCATTTCCACGCACAACAAAAGATTTTCTACGGAGCAATTTTGCCACTGAATCACAAAGTACATGACAATAACACAATAAATTTTACCTTAAAACAAGTACCTATAGGATAATATAAAGGTGTCTCAAAAGTATTCGGTAGCTCGTAAACTGGTAAATATTTTGGTTAAGGTCTTTGTTATATGACTTTGAAAACGCAACAGGGGGTTCTAGCCGATGTGTTTTATTGTATTGACGACAGGTTGGGGGGCTCCTTACAGGGTGTATTAGAAGCTGTTTTATAATAAGTATTAGTCTCGTTTTTTGTTGTTGGGTGTAATAAATGTGTACCTTGTCAAAGATACTTTTTTTGCATGTTCTAAAACACAATCCTAGAACTTGAAAATAGCAAGTTTCATCTTTAGGAAGACGTGATTATGTTGAACTCAAACCAACTCTAACAATGATATTCCATCATGTTACCTAAGGCCGGGGTCAAGGCATGCCCTGAGAAGTGCTGAACACAGGCACGGTAGGCTTTGGCTGCCTGTGGGCTGCCCTTTTGTGGAACAGCCTTGCTTCCGTTCAGATTAGACAACATAGAACATGACCTTCATTTAGACCACGTAGACCTTCTATTGCTAGAACGATGGATTAGGCAGCCCGCCTAATATATCGTCCCTAGGCTAATAGCGCGAGGCCGGGGATCGTTCATCGTCTTTGGGATGGGAAAGTCCTCTATCTGAGTAAAGGTATATAAAATGCTTCTTTTCTGACCTTTGCCAAATATTATTTGAACTCAAATATCACCTTAGCATCAAAAACCGTCTCAATCATACAATAACTGTCTAGTTTTGCTTCTATCTGTAACAAAGCACACTTCAAAAAATTATTGAATACTCCAAAATGTTCACGCTACCGGTCTCGTTACGCAATAGCTTCAGGTGGACTTATTAATATGTATAATCAGGTGTGACGGTCGAACACACAGGCGAGGAAGGACAATCGCCAAGTATTGTGCAAGGAAACAATGGGACAAGGGCCTGTTGGGGGTGACATTGTCAGTTAAGAGAAAAGGATATTGTTTAGACGCTGCGGGAAAAAGGGTGGCTAAGAGCAAATGGAAAGAATTTTAGTTGACAAATGTAAAAAATGCACGCTCGGGTTTAATTTTATATAAAAACTTTATTATTTTATATTAAAGTTTATTGGTAAATAACGAGATTTACTATGTATTAGTCTATTTCGGTTCAAGGGCTCGGACTTTCCTGACCTGCTAGAGCTTACGTCTGACGTCCTTAAAAGTTTACAAGGAGTTATAATTACTACGTATACAAGAGACTCCTGTCCATCCACAGGTTACCTCAAAGATATGTTACTGCTTCTTGCGATAAGGAAGGAAAGAAAAAAATGCTCATGGCGGCCTTGTGCATTTTGTTTTCTATTTATATAAAAACAATAGTTTTTGTGATTACAAACTTATATTTTGCGGTTGGAAAATTAACTTTGTCGTTCATCGAAGTGGAGTGAAGAGTATTTTTAACCGACTTCAAAATGGAAAAGGTTCTCAATTCGTCGGAATCTTTTTTTTGAACCTGAACCAATTTGGAAAATTCTTATTTTGTTTCAAATGGTATAACTTCCCAGGTGGTCCCATTTAAATTTTATCATGAAACATCGCTGTCTCATTGGAGCAGTGCGCTTTGTTGGCCTACCCATATCATATTTAAACAAAATACATCTACTTTCCACTAAAAAGCACATTGAAATCGGTGATACTTTTTTTTAAAAGATAATCTAGAACCGCAAAGTTAAGTTTGTCTTTCGCAATAGATGGGTAAAACTCATCGAGAATCTATATATAAGTTTGTTTGCTTACAAAACCCTCGGTGCGCGAGTCAGACTCGCACTTGTCCGGTATTTTGGTATATGACACTAAAGAATATTAATATTATGTCGACAATGAAGTAATCGTTACGATTTAAATCAAGAATTTTGCAAAATACATAATTTCATCATTCTTCGCGCCTTTTCACAACTAAGTTGGGGTCGGCTTATAGTCTAATTACGATATGGCCGAACTTTGATATTATACGTGAAACTACTGCCATCAGACCTCCACCACCCATACCTACTAGGCGATATCGAAGTTCTGTAGTTAGACCAGGTTGTCGGACTTTTAGGGGCTCCAACTACCTGTAACCAACGCCACAGATGTTCGTATGGCAACCGGGACCAACGGCTTAATGTGCTCTCCGAGTTACCTAGGGGTCTCAATGTGTTAAGAATGGTCACCCATCCTAAGACTGACCTGGCTAATATTCCTTAACCTTGTTATGTGCGAAGTTGCTAAACTACTCGGTTAACACTTAGCCACGAGCGCCTTAGACACCTGCAAAATACATACACATATTACCTATTATAATTATATAACTAACTAACTGCGTTCCGCGGTTTTAGATCTGATCCCGATCCAGTCAGAATATCGGGATAAAAAGTAGCCTATATGTTAATCCAGGTCTCCAGCTATCTATAGGTATACCAAGTTTCATCGCAATCGGTTCAGCAGTTTTGCCGTGAAAAGTAACAAACATCCATAAATCCACACATACATACATCCATACATCCTCACAAACTTTCACGTTTATAATACTGTGTACTGTGTACAGTGGTTTTTGCGTGAAGGAGTAACAAACATCCATCCATCTATCCATCCATCCATCTAAACTTTCACATTTATAATATTAGTTAGATTAGTGGGATTAGTAGGATATGTTTCTTATTTTCCATCTCTTAATTTTTTTTTCTTCTTTGTAAATTTTCCTTAATTTTCTGTTTCCGTCTTGTCATATTCTTTTTTTATTTCATTTCATTTACTTTTAATTTTAAAAACATAATAGCACACAACAAAATGATGTAATATTTACTGAATATTGTTAAAACTGTCTGGTTTTTTTTTAAAAGAGTGGCCGTGAGTTTGTTTGCCCGATTATTTTAATTATTTTATTAGCCATCATTTACAGTGGATACACCTAAGTTTAATAAACAGCTATCAACTGCACCTAGGTTTAACCGGCTAGATTTAGTTGTAACCGTTAGTACGGCTTCTAGCCGTAACATTTTAAAAAATATTGTCCCTTGAGTATCGGGTTAAGGTTCCAGAGACAGAAACTGCGTGCCATATCGAGGAGGACTGTCTTTTGAATCAGGCCCTTAATCCAGTCGCTTAATGAGAGCCTCTGAAGCTGTTGGTCTAGGCTCTTATTAATAAACTAATGGGCGGAAATAAGTATCGTATCAAGCTTGTTTCCGGGATAGAAGGAAGTCTTCTGCAGGTCAAAAGTCTGAGCTGAAAAAGACTGTCTTGTGCATCGTTAAATCTGCGCTATGCATAATATTCACTCATTCCTCGATAGCCAAGAGAAATTCGAGCAATTCAAAAAGCAAAAACAAAAGCTAAATTACTGAGAAAATAATTATGTATTATAATAATAATAATAATATTGGGCGCTGTTTTTTTTTTCAGTGTCAATGACTTTCTTTTAATAACGAAACTGGCCTTAGCCTTGGCCTTGGAATGACCTTTTACATATTATTCTACGATATGTTAATATGTAAGTACAAAATTCAAATAACAAGTTTTTGCCGACTGGTCGAAAGTCGACCATAATAATTATATTACATTTTTTTTGTTTTATATTTATGAATTAGGTATATATTACAATAGATATACGAAAAAGGCAGTGAAAAAACTGTTACCAATTTTTTTATATAACACTCAATAGGTACTAAACAAAAAAACAAAATTGGTTAACAAATAGAGAAGAAACAGGTAGGTAATAAATTTTATTTTACATCTTATAGACATATGTTACATACGTACATAGAAACTGAATGAGTTTATTTACCCACCAAGTCATGGTGCCCACCAACGAATGATTTAATGGGTGACGAAGCAACCATTAATTCGTCACCCCTCCAAATCACTTCCCATGAATCAGAAACCCATTATAGACTACAGAAACCATCACCACTTAAACTATCACAGTTTAAAAGCAAAGAAATAAAACAATGAACGTTGGCCCAGATATTGGCGCAAGTAGGCAAGCGGTATTCGCTCCACTTGCATTTTGGGTTAGCTAGCCTCTGCAGCGCGGCGCTGCCTGAGCCCCTCACTTCGACACGATACAGTTTACGAGTTTACGTGATTTGCTTGAATATACTTCACGGTTTAATTAAATTTTAGTAGAAACTGTCTACATACCGGAGATAGTTTTAAACTTTAATATAAAGATTGAGGTCTGTAGTTTTTAGGAAGCTTACGTTTGTGTTCATGATAAGAATTATTCCAGTAACCATGTGTAGTTTAAATATTTAATTTGTGCTAAGTCAATTGGATTTCGGATTCATTACTATAAACGATTTAAAAAAAAAACAGTTTCAAATTTTGGGGTCTATGGTTGATCTAATGAATAATGTAAAGTAATAAGAATTTTAGTAAATTATTTTCGAAGTGACGGTACTAACTACGAAATATAACTATAAAGTTTGTGTATGGTAAGGGTTCTCCCGACGTCAAAAGGTGGTTAGAAACTGCTCAAGACCGAGAAAGGAGGCATATACTGAAGGGGGTGTACACCTTGACGGTTGAAAATGGCGACAAGAAGACATTTGATTGAGGTATTGAGGTATGACCCTTGATGAAACGGATGTATCGGGGCCAAAAATATTTTATTAAAATAGTTTTTGGCTAATTAATCTATACAAAAATTTAGTTTTATGAGAACAGTTTGCCAGTTTAATGAAAAACATAGCTAGGTATCCAACAAAACTAAACAATCAAAACTCTAGAGTAATAACTTCCTTTGTGTTATGTGCTTATAAAATGATTATCAGGCGTGTGTTTCGCTGAAATCGGCAAGGGACCCTTTGATGAAGGGACCTGTCGCGTCGGTGTCTGTGTCATCTGTAACACCAAACATCGTGAATACAAACAAATATTATCGTTAACTTAAATAAATGAATTCACAGTATAAATGAAAGAAAGTAAAGAAGGTGAACAATAATTTAGGTACCTGTAATTTGGCGGGCTCAATAGTGTAGTATAAACTCATTTAAAATACTACCGTGATTAAAAAAAAGGCCTTAACAACCAAAATATGAATTGTAACGGCAATCGGTAATAAATACGCCCAATGAACTCGCCGACTTTATGGCTGTAACTAGTTGGGGCCTGTTTTAACTGTACACAATGATAAACAAACAAATCACTCGTAAAATAATAAAAAAAGTATGAAAAGCCCTCAACATATGGTCTAACTTTGGGATTTTTGGTCAAAACATAATTATTAGTAGAATTCTCTCATGTTTTTCGACTTATGAATGAATGAGGTTGTGATAATACATTTCGTTTGTGTAAAGAAAGTCTTTCTCCTTCAATAATGTCTTGCACATGTGTTGCCCAATATTGAATAAGACAATAATAATTATTGTGCTGACACGCCGATTACAAGACCATTGCTCAAATAATGAGTTTGTGATCATTTGTTTTTTAATGTCTATAGTCTTAATTTGTTGTGTTTTAGGTGTGCCACATTGTAGCAGATGTTTTTTTTTTAAGAATAAACTCGTCTCAGTATGGGGCAAGTTCTAAAGATTGTATTTGATCCTTCAATAATTATGTAATTACTAAGACTATACGTTTTAGGTAGGGTCCCTCCCTACCTAAAACGTATAATCTTAGTAATTACATAATTAGGTCCCGTCACCTACCGACTGACGCAGGTACTCACTGGGCATGGTTGCTTCGGTGAGTACCTGAATCGGATTGGACGCGAGGAGACGGCACAATGCCACCACTGCGCAGCCGACTGGGACTCCGCCCAGCATACGCTGGAAGACTGCCCCGCGTGGGCGTCTGAACGTGAGATCTTGGTCGACCAAATCGGATGAGACCTGTCCCCGCCAGCAATCATTGCTGCCATGCTGGCGGGTGAGGAGGGCTGGGGCGCAGTGGTCTCTTTCTGTGAAGTTGTAATGCTCCAGAAAGAGACCGCTGAACGGGATCGGGAGAGGGCTCACCCCGAGCGTAGAGGAGTGGGGGCCTCTGGTGGCAAATTAAGTGCTGCGGTAGGCGATAGGATGGCTACTACACACATTGATTAGGCCGATAGGCGTGGGGAAGCCTGTTTTTCCCCGGGATAGGGCTTGGCCAGGCGCGGCGCCGATCCGGGGGGGGGACCTGAAATAATATGGTCCGGGTCCTCCCCAGAACAGGGCGCCTGAGACCGGCTGTCGGGGTGGTTTTTAGTGGAAACACCACATACTCCTGGCTCCTGTGTCCCCGAGGAGCCGGAGATCCGAAGGGATTTTCCACCCCGTCAACAAAAAAAAAAGACTATACGTTTGTTCTAAAGTTTTAAGGCCAATCAATGCAATGATTTATAATATTAGGTTTGCTTGCGTTTTTTTTTATATGGAATAGGTTGAAAACGAGCAGACCGGTCACCTGATGGTAAATGACTACCGCCGCCCATGGGCACCTGCAACTCAAGAGTCACAAATGCGTTGCCGCCCTTTAAGTTGGGTGTACTGGAAGAGGGGAAAGGGGGGAAAGCAAACAAACTCTCTATTTATAATATTACTCGATGTTGTCGGCGACTTCGTTTGCGTCAAAATTCAAATGTATCTCTCCTAAACCTTACATTTTCCGGGCCTATGTTCTTCTCCAGGATATAATCTTTCTCCTATTCAAATTTTATAACGATCCGTTCAGCCGTTTATTCTTGAAAATATAACAAACAAACAGACGTAGTTACTTTCGCATTTATAATACATATATTAGTATGGATGGTAAGAGTTTTATATGTATTAAAACACAATGGCTTACTGCAACCAATTACAAACACGCGCTTTATATATTTGCACTGAGAAGGAATCGAACCTGTCCGATGTTTATATATCTATCGCTGCGTTACTAAGGTCGTCAAAATGTAGAGTTCAATGTAATATATATCCTTATCCAACTATTAATTTAAAAAAGAAACACATTTATACTATCTACCTAAATAACATTTAAATTATAAATACACACTAGGAAGCTATAAAAAAACTAATAAATTATCATCATTATACCTACGCTGTTAAAAATATTACGTTCGTAATTGTAATGTTCCGACCTTAACTAATACAATATTAGTATTAATTTTTGTTTAATTTAATACAGCCTTTATATTAATAAGTATGTACTTACCTGATTTATTAACATTTAATTAAACTTAAAATAATAACTACATAACTATAAATTAAAAATTTAAAAAACCCAAACAAAATAATAACACAAATGCCTTACATCATTTTGGAAAGGAGCTGATACTCTTACACTGCTGGACCAATATTAACCAAACATAGCTAAGAACCACCGCAAGGAAACTGGGTTTCAAATGAAAAAAACCGCATTGAAATCGGTCCATCGTGAGCTACGATACCACAGACAGACACACACACACACAGACAGACATCCACGTCAAACTCATAACACTCACTTTTAATTTATTTCCTTACAGTATCTATAGTCTTGTTTTCTTAGAAATAAATAAAACCTACACATAATCTCAAAGATTTAATAAGTATTTTACAGGGATAACAGGGTAGTTTCATAAGGTTTGAAAAATTTTGTTTACCAGTCCTACTGAAAAGCAGTGTTATTGATGTTGAATAATTAGATTTGTCGGTATTTTGAAGTTTGTTATTATTTTTCTATTAATTACTAAACCAAACATAAAGGCTATGTTCGGATGACGGGCGTTGAGCGCGCGTTTGGAACACGTGGGTTAACGCGGGTCAACAAGTACATGCCCCATGCCCGCTCAACGTCGCTCATAATGACCAGTTTTGTACATAACGTTATTGACAATACTTAAACTACTGATTTGTCTTGACAGATAACTGCCTGCTACTATATTATACTCTTTTTGCATTCCGATATGGAGCCTTGGATATAGTATTACGAATGCAAATGAAGTCTGCGACTTATTTGTACCGCTAAAGGTGTTCTAAAACCAAAAACTATATGAAAAATCTTCGTTTCAAAAACTCCTTTAAAATAAAAACTTTATAGGGCTGAAGCGACCTGCCTAGTCGGCGTCCCGTGCTTCACACCGACGCGGTAGGTCCCTAAATATGAACACCTTTACCTAATATAGTTTACTACGCTGATAATTTATAACGATGATCGTCTGGTGATTCGTGTGAACGGGCATACCAGGTGCGCCACCAACCGCGACTTGCGTCCGCGCATCTGTTTAATGCTTTAATTAAAGAATAAACATCAATTTGTTATTTTTAATACTCGTGGCACATTGCTAGTGTTCTTGTTAACCTTAGCTAATGCTTTTGTTAGGAATGTGTTCACGACGGTAGTGCACTAGGTTCGAACCCACAACCACACAATAGCACGTCAGAGGCCTTAGTTAATACCTTACAGTCGCTTTAAATATAATAACCAAGAAAACAGGTTTGGGAATTCAAGTTTTAACTTTCAACGATACGAATACTTTAGGAAAAGCATTCGGAATACATTTTAGAAGGATAATAATAACTGAATAATCCAAAAAGAAACCTTTATACTATTGCAGTGAAAAGTGTGGTGCTTTAACATCATACGAAAAGAAAATCTAACTCTCTCGTAAATAAGAATGAATTCTTCTAAAATCTCGACACACATCCGCTCTCCTCTCGCAGAATAACTTACCAAAGTAAGCCGGAGTATATAAAACCGGTACAGGTTGGGTTTCTTAGATGTTGCGGACCTCCAACGTGTGTGCAGTGTTGCCCTATCGAGGCCTACATGCACGGACTTTTGCAGGAAAACTTATACAGTATGAAAAAAACCAGCGTGAGGTCTCTTTGAGACACCCGGTTGGAACAACCTTTAATTACAAATTAAGATAGTACTAAGCATGTATCAGTGTATGGCTTGTTGGTTGTCCTAATAAATAAATAAATAAATAAACAAAGATCCTTTCACTATATATGTATATATTTAATATAAATTTATTTAATGGATTAAATAATTGTATCAAAATAAAGTAAATATTGAAAAAACGCGAAATTAAACATGCGTCATTTGTGAAATTTGTCAAAATAATTTATGGATAATCAGTGAACAACCGTATCAAATTACAGTAGTATCGAAACCACAGATGGCATAAATAAAATAAATTACTCGCGGTCAGCATTTTTCGTGGCGCTAACTTTTTTCCGTCTTGCCGCCGCCGAGCGTCTGAAGTGTAACGTGCAATTACTTTGTTCCAATAATAAAAGCAGTGAAGTGCTAAGGAAACAAAATTAGAGAGTCCTTGCCAGGACTATTGAACTTTTAACCTGAGTGACGAAACTGACATATCTGGCGCGGTGGTGGAGCAATCGACTATCACGTCGAAGATCACGGGTCCGTGTGAACATTGGTACATATGCATGAATATGTTAAAAAAAGTACATAAGTAACCATCCGTGTTTTAGATCCCACACAACGTAGCAGCTTAGTTTGTGTGTTGTGTGTGTGTAAATGGATAATCAACTAAGTAATATAAATTTGAAAGAAGAAAATTTGAATCCGCCCGTCAGTTTCATAGCTATAAACACACAATAGAACTACCGGCATTCACCGCTCCAATACATTCGACAGCTTTGTCCTGTTATAGCTAAAACCTTTTGTTTAAAAAAAGGTAACATCTTTACTTTGGCGGCAAAAATGATACACACAACTTTAATAACAAAACTCAACTTTATCTACTACGGAATAAGTTCGACAGTTGTAAGAAAAAATGTAGTATGTTTGATAAGGTCCAATTTTACGGTTAGCCGTTGATTGCCGTCACGGTGTATTGCAGGTTGTAAACAAACAAGCAGGCCTACCTGTCTGCTGTTACCGCTAAATGTCCAAGCCTTTTGT
The DNA here is from genome assembly GCA_949752705.1 of Callimorpha dominula. Classification (NCBI taxonomy): domain Eukaryota; kingdom Metazoa; phylum Arthropoda; class Insecta; order Lepidoptera; family Erebidae; genus Callimorpha; species Callimorpha dominula. The sequence goes on from OX456991.1 coordinate 767,476, forward strand.
TCTCAATGGCATCATAAATGTAATTGCATTTTATGTTTTTGGTTATGTCTGTTTGTATAATAAAGATAAGGCCACCAAATATACTCTACATTTATGCTTCTCGTTGTTCTAAAAATATTTTCAGGTCGTCCAGAAGGCGAAACTTTACCGTTATTCATTAAATTATTAATAACTATATTAACTAATTATTGATACTATTACTAAGCCCAATTTGTGGGACTCGTCAAAACGAGTGTTATGAGCTGAGGTTTACTAGTAGCCACTGAAGAGTTCCACTATCCACCTCCTGCTTCCATCATTAGATCAGTACTAAGGTGCCAAATTATGGTAATGTCATCCAAACTACATATACAGACAAAGTCCTGCCTTGAAACTTATGACCTCTTACATAAAAAACAGACGAATGTATGTTGAATTAAAAGAAGTAAATGAAGAAAATCATGAAATTGCAAGAAACAGTCTCACAACTACTGATATAAACTATAAAAATCACTAACTAACAGTAACTGCCAAGTTGTTCGTACCTCTGTTCGCACTCAAGTGAAGTTCTCATCTTATTTCTACCCTTTTATAATTCCACTATTCGTTAATATTTACCAATTGACCAATAGTATTGCGTTACCGGCATAACCAGTCAAAATAATGTCTTTTAACTTATTTTCTTTAAATAGTGAATTGTGTTATCATCTATTACAGTTTGTCTCTATTTTTAATAATTAATGTGGCGACAACAAAATTATTTACAAATCTATCATAATTAACATTAAACGCGGAGTACCTCATGGATCAATTTTAGGCCCAATATTGTTTGTTATAGTTACAAATGACTTGTTTTATTTTATTGAAAAAAAACCAGAAGCTAAAATGACACTTTTTGCTCATGTAGTTATAGGAGCAAATCATTTAGGAGACTTGACTGTTACTACTTGACTTGACTATACTATTTTCTGGAAGGTTTATTTTTAATTTTATTTAGAGTAGGTACTTCAGTGACTTATTCACTATTACATTAAATATGTAAGAGGCATTGGTAGGTATTAGATTGCCGTGAATAAAAGAAGTAGACAGCTTTGATTTCATCATAGAAGTAAGCCGACAAAGATGTAAAAATGTCTACTTCTGTAGTTTTTAATAACTTAATATTAATACATTGATTTAATAGAACACTCGGACATTGTGAGTTATGCTAGATAAGGATACAAAAGATATTTATTATAATGATCTTAACAACACGTACACACATATAATTACAATATGAATTTAGTTAGTGATTAGTTAGCGAATGAGATAACCAAAAACATAGAAAGAAATAATAATGAGGAGGCTGTTGATTAAGTCTTGTTAAGTCTTGAAAGGTAACAAACACACTAACAGTCAGGTTTTCTTCACATTTGTAGTATTATTTCGAATGTTCTGTCATTCCCTATTGAGTGTACAATTAAGTTCAAATTGAGTTGCCATTTTGTATTGTAAGTACAGTTATGAGAGGATTTACTAATACATCTACATTATAGTTACAATGACATAAATAATAATTATTTATATAGTTTGTGTAGCTGTTTATCTGGTTCATATGAATCATTGGTGTTCTGTGTTCCCATTGTGTCCGGTTCTATGGTAACGAGCACCAGGTATTACTGTAAACCTTTATACATTTACTAAATTATGTATTAAAATGTTGGAGTGGGATGTTTTTTATCACACTTATCACTAATTATTACTATCTTCTATCATTTCAGGAATAGCTAAAACTTATAATTTGTCTGTTGTATATTAAGGACGCAAATATATGATAAGTAATTTTAAGTTAATAAATTGATAATTTTTTTAACACGTGGTATACAGCTTGTAAAGAAATCAATGGTCTGTTTGTAGGTTCATTGTATTCAGTGCTACCGAAAATATTTTAAAGCCTCATTCATATGTGGTACTAGCTGCGCCCCGCGGTTTCACCCGCGTAAGTCCCGATGCCATTGGAATATCGGAATAAAAAGTAGCCTGTGTGTTAATCCTGATTTCCAACTATGTACATACCAAGTTTTATCGCAATCCGTTCAGTAGTTTTTGCGTGAAAGAGTAACAAACATCCATGCATCCATACCATACATCCACACATCCATACATCCATACATCCTCACAAACTTTCACGTTTATAATATTAGTAGGATGTGGTACATCGCCTGTTAAATGCGTTAAACGTAGGTCAGTATTATATGTGTCTTTATGAGAAATATTAAAAAAAATATATAATTCTTCATTTAGACTGTACTCTACTATTTATAGGCCAGACAGAGGTTCTATATCAAAAGGGGAAGCAACCTGTCTCGTCAATATCAGGCGCATCGCCCCTTTGTCAATTAGCGTGGCGTCTGACATTCAGCCCGAAACACACCTAACACATACGTACATACACTCACGTCTGCATCCCCGAAGGTGTTGACAGGTGTGTTAAACGCCCGCCTATAATTTAGTCCCACTTCTCTAATAAGGAGCAAGCCTACTGCCGTCAACTAAGCACTTTGGGAATTAAATGTGAAAATTGGCATTATATTAAACGGGGAAGGTAGGTGAGAAGGGAAGGCAATAGGAGAAGGCATATTGCTTATACGGATGGATTGGGAAGTGTAAGCAATAACTCGAGCAGGTCAGGGTCGCATAGGTACCTTTGACTGGAACTGGCTGGTGCTGGAAAGCCCTCGAAGGTAACACACTGCAGCTTTAATACCCAGTAGAATTTTTGATCAGACAAGGCCCCCCGCCGCGTCTGTCTGTCTGTCTGCCTGTCTGTCTGTTCGCGATAAACTGAAAAACTATTGAACGGATTTTCATGAGAGAGTGTTACATGAGGAAGGTTTAGGTGTATAATTTGTACCCGTGCGCAGTGTGTTATTTACATTGTTGTCATCCTCTTTCCTACCTCCCTTCTTATCCCATTTCCTAATTATTTATTTATATAAGTTGTATCCTAACTTGCATTATAATTGAGAATGTGAGTTTGTCGATGTATTTGTTAACCGGTTTCAAAAAGGAGGAGGTTCCCATGTTTATATATTTTTTTATGGATTTCCAAAATTATTTTTTGTTTGAAAGAGGTTTATTTCGAAATGGTCCCGTTTCAATTTCGTAAAGATCTGATGATTAGTTTATTTTTTATCATGATTTAGACGTATCAGTCGGTTATATACTTTTTTAAAGTATATAACCGCCTATAATATCTATAACATCTTGGTTTTATTATTTAACCACTGTCAAGAACTCTGTAACAGAATAAAAACATTTCTCAAGTAACCATTGCTTTAAGACTATAACAAATTTATTATATGGCATCTCTTTTATTTCTTTTGGTATCTTGTTATACATATCCACAGTTCTTTTTATATAGTGAAGTTCTTGGAATTCTCGGTAGCACTATTCTATTTAAAACAATTAAACAAAATCATGAAATTTTGCATACGACAACGTGTCAGGAGCACAAAAAAGGACATAGTGTTCCTTTCAGAAAAAATTACTGTTTCCGCGGGACGGTCCCCAAATTACTTGTACGCCAGCGATTGTGGCGGGGAAAATCTAAATTAATGCATAAAATACAATAACTTATACACATGTGAATGCGAGAAACTGTGTTATTATTCATTACTGCGATGTAATCGGGGTCACGCCACTCTGCGCCACTCGCATTAGATGAACTAGCCACATGAGACAGAAATATATATTATTCACACCCACTCCACGTATATTATTAAAAAAAAAAGAATAATTTACTGCTGCAAAATGATTTAGTCTAATGAAAGCCGTATATGTCAAGAACGGTTATCATTAATGTATGATGGCAGCATTGTAGTTGGACGTTTCAGTTGGTACCATCGATTCATTTGTTTTAATGACGAGGTACTGATGGCAGCCGCTTGCTTGCTCTTGCAACTTTAATTATCATTAAGTTGAAAACGAATAAGTAACAAAATATATTTACTTAATTAATGATTTTAATAAAAATAATTATTAGTCTTATTATATTAATTGTTCATGGACATCGTGGCTTGGCTTGGCTTGGCTTGACTATCATCGAATAGAAGTTCTGACGACCAGTCCTTAGAAGAAATACAACATTATGATGGTGTTTATTAATCGAAGTCTTTTATAGGCAGACCTGCTTCCCAAGTCGTCTCAATTCAAGAAGATATCTCCAAAGCCTAACATCCCAATAAAATATACAGACAGAGTGGATAAAAAAAAATTCTTGGCTGATTTTAACCAATCAATCTGGGTTCTGATACACGGAGAAACCATTATTATTGTTAATATGAACTGAAACATACAGTTTGTTTGGGTGTTCTATACATACATGTACAGAAACACCCAGACAAACGACATATTCATGCATTCAAATATATTGAACAAAGCGGGAATTGAACTTCTGACGATGCAGTCAAAAGCATTAAAGCCGCACCACCTCATGTTGCCCCCGGTGTCGTTATGCTAAATATTATTTTATACTCTGTAACATTTTATTTGATACTCTATGTGGACACTAACAAGTCTAAGAGAAAGTAAGTTTTAAGTTAATTGTTTAAACATATATTTAATGGAGTAGTGAAAGCTTTAACTTTTTATGTTAAAATTTATTTACATTAAATTAAATTGTATTTCGCGAACGACCTAGAGTCAAAGTCAATTCCATTCATACTCTAATGTAAGCATTTATTATAGTCTATGGCAGGTTATAAATGATTTGGAATACACACCAGAGCCAGAATTATACCTACATTGTTACATTTAAAATGTCAAATGAGTATCTTTATAAGAAATTTAACATGAAATCACAGGATTTCACACTTTGCTGTTGTCAAATCAATCACTTTTGTTTATTTGATGACTATACAAAATAAATTAAAAACCTACAATATTCAATGTTTAAAACTATTATATTGCCTGACTTAGGTAAAATAGAAATATATACATCAAAAAAGCTGTATCAAAACCAATGGACTCATCACCTTTTGAAACCGTGACATTAATTGTCACCCAGTCTACTCACATAGCTAAAGCACAAAAACCAAAAAAAAACGTCTCAACAGACAATCGATGAACATTCTTTCAAGAAAACCGACAAGTATCGACAAGTTTTGATTTTTTTTTTCTTAAGAATTCGGTTATTCGCAAAAAGTAGGCTCCGTGTTCTAGATATCGCACACCGTTACGGGAAGTGGGTCGTCACCTCCCCCCCCTCTGTCATCTCGTTAGGATGGAGGGAGAGATGACGAGTGGTTGTGCAATCGTGATAAGTGACACGACGTTTCGTGTTTGGGATATAACGGTTTGAATTAGATATGACGAATGAGTTTGAGGTTATGTTGAGATGGAATTTGGTAGATTCTTGGAGGTGTAGTGTAGGCAAGATTAGCTTCTATAAAATGAGAAATGTCATAGCGAATAAACAAATACTTATCTAAACTAATATTATAAAGAGGAAACATTTGTGTGTATGTTTGTAATGTTTCCACACAAAAACTACTGGACCGATTGCAATGAAACTTGGTATGTAGATACCTGGATCAAAGCATAGGCTACTTTTTATTCCGACATTCCAGCGGCATCGGGACTTACGCGGATGAAACCGTGAGGCGCTGCTAGTAATAAATAAAAAGCGTTAGTAAGACTTTTATTTCAAATTATAGTCAAAGGTTAATATTAAAAAAAAAAACATTTAACTATTTTAATTAAATTATTTGTATTTCGGTATATTAATTAAACATTGTCCTAATTCATTATTTTTCATTATATTCAATTCGATATATTATGTTGTTTAAGGTAGTCGAGTATGAGGAGCAGAAGAATGCATACACTCATACCTGTATACCTGCAGGAGTAGGCAGAGACGCATCAAACTTTCACGTAACAGGGGGCAAGCTTCCTGTCTTCAACCGAGCACGTTTGGAGTAAATTAAAGATGGGAAAAATGGTAGTATCTAGGTATATATAAATAGGAAAGGTAGATAAGAAGGAAAGGCAACTTAAGGAGAGGAATGTTGTTTGTACGGATGGATAGAGGGGGGGGGGGGAGGGAGTGTAAGTAGTGCTCGATGAGGTCAGGGTCATAGCTGTAACTGGAACTGGCTGTTAGCAGGAGGTCCAAGCCAAAAAAAGTAAGTAAATAAAAAAAAAAAAAATGGTTTTTATTCAGCCTCTTGTCTCGAAAACCGTTAGGCCATGTCTGACAGAGGCACCACAGATTTCATTAACTTAGTAAGCATAACCTCAAGTATTTATTTAATTAATAAACAGCTAATTGTATGACTCAACTGTACCAAATGTCGAGAGTTCGAGTAACAGCAGGTTACACTATTGCTTCGCACTACATTATTATAAGAATTATATGAGTTTTTCAGCAACTAATCAAATGAACAACCATACTTATTTAATAGCTCTGATTTCACCCAAATTCTTACGGCTATGGCTCACCATAATTAACGACTGCGACCCACAAAAAAATCAACCGTAACACTCAACGAGTCCCAGGGAAAGTAAACTGTCTTAACATCAACAATGTATTTAATGAGAAATCTATGGAAGTTGTTTTAAAAATACTAATACTTATTAATTTCTTTAGTGTTTTACTAGCACTTAGCACTAATTAATGAATTCGACTGTAAATCATGCTACTTGCAACTTTTATTAACCCCCGACGTGAAAACGAATAGTGTTAAAAGTTGAACTTGTGGATCTGTGGATTTGTGTACTTGTGTATCTGTCTGTGGCATCACAGCTCCTAAACGGATACACCAATGTTGATTTAGTTTCTTTTGTTTGAAAGGTGACTTAATCGAGAATGTTCTTAGCTATAAGTTAGGAATAGTTCAGCCGTCCAAAGATCATCAGCTCTCATCTTTCTTTTTGAGTCAGGGGTATTTTAAATATAGGTTATAAGCTATTAGCTGATACTCGCGTAGATAAACATCGTCTGCGAAGAATTAATATTTCGAGTTTCTCATATTTGTCTTTAGAGCTTTGTTTATTGTTATCACGAATGCTACTTTCAGGGCAACTGTACTCTGTTAAACTGGAAAGGCAAATCAGTCGGGATTATTGAAATATCGGGAAATAAACCATCTTCTGCCTTTACTGTCCTTCTCATAATTATTGTTCTTTGTCCTAGATATGTATGTAATTTATAGCAGAGTACCAATACTCAGTCTTGGTGCGTCTAGATTTTGTACTAACAGAAGCCCTAGTTGTAGTTGAAAACCCTACAGATTACGATGTTACTTGCTCAGTGTCCATGACATTGTCTACGGAAAGACACTCGACAACATCACCTTCAACATGTGCACGTCACACGTCATAGATCTGCCCAACCATCTCTTTCGTCGGTCCTAAAATTGCTGTTTCACAGAGTCATTTTCTTTCCTCATATCAGTTTTTAGATCGGGAAACATGTAATACGTTGATTTTTGTATTATCTGTGTTATGGAAAATATTACAGAATTCATGCTATTGTTTATACTGTGAAGTTTTGTCAGTTAAGTTGATTCAATATTTATTGTTTTTATATTTTGAATTTATTAACAAATCCGATAAAAAAGAATTCCTAAAATGATTTCTTAATTAGCGAAAATATCGCGTATCACACTCACAAAAGAAAATGCAGTCGAATTTACAACCTCCTACGGGAATGCCCACAGACATCCTATCCCTGAAATACATGAAATAATGTTATGTCTGGGAATCGATTATGTGACTACTGGGCCAATTATATACACAAATAAATTCAGTTGACGAGATCGACAGAGAATCGTGTTAGTGTGCCAGACACGCCATTAACTGCCGAATTCAATGAGACTCACTTGTTAAATGATAACAGATTTAGTGGCAAGCGGAGCGGGCGCGGACTTGACTCTTCTAAACAGGTTCACGAGAGATTCATGACAGTAACGCTGTTTTCCAACAGTCGTGAAACATCAACGATTATCCGAATTATGCGAATGTTATTTGTTTGCTACGTTTTGACGCCTTAAATTCCCAACCGATCATCATACATGTTTGCATACACGCAAGGAATACAAAGAAAGACGTAGGTAAGGTAAGAAAAAATACTGTCCACTGAGGGATATAATTACTGATTGACAAAGCTCGTATTACATTAAGAAAATCATCGTCGTTCACTTTCATTGTTAGATACGGATTTATCATTAAAACTATTATAACAGCTAATCTTCTGATCACTAATTATAATGAGTTTCCAGAAGACACCAGCGATGGTGATTATCTAGCTGGCCTAAGTACCGTAGTAATGAACACTACCATTGTGCAAATAAATTCTGTGAACACTCGTTAGAAGCCTTCTGATAAGGGATTAAAAGCTTTTCGATTTTTTAAGAATAAGATAAAAAATTTATATATCTCTTTAAAATAGAAACGAATTAGAATTATAAACACCAACATTACGAACCTAGTAAGGTTCATAACTTCCAATGGTCAAGCTTGAGTTCTTAAACACAGGTAATCTATCACTAAGAGATTGTGAATTTCCCCATCACAGAGGTACTTGTTGTTTTTCGTTTTTGTGCATGGGCATATAATGATATTACTTTACTGAGTGTAAAACTTTTTCTGGTAATGTTTACTTTTATAAAACATAAAATACCACTGAATAAAGAATAAACGTTCTTAAAACACATACATAATATATAGTATACAAAATTTGGTTTATTCAAATTCAAATTCAAAATCATTTATTCAATTAAGACACTAAGTGACATTTATGAACGTTAAATTGAAGCTACAGTTAAAATCATAGATCGGATTGTTGAGGTAAATTAGGTGAAAACACCAAAATCTACTGCCTGCTTGTGTCGATCTATAACTTCCAGTTTCCAAAATGCGTAGAGCCTTATGAGAAGAATACTGGCAAAGAAACTCATGGCATGTGAATTTGTTAGTGTCTTTGTGAGCCGTGTACTTCAATACCGTATGCGTTAATTTGCATTTGTCTGGGAATTTCAATGTATAATAATTACTTATGTATTTTATAACGTCTATAGGTATATGTAGTACAGGGTTTGCCTAGTTTGGCTCTGAATAACGATGAGTAAATATTGTTAACCATTTCTAATTAAATCGCTTATAGTATTTCTAAGGCCACATCCCAGCTGGTTTACAAGCCTAAGGTCCATCCATCTTAGTAATTACCACATACAATATGTGTATGCCTGATATAGGCGACGGACAGAGACACAGTAATTATTTATAGATTCACTACTAATAACTGTACGTCTGTTCGTCTTTTAGGACGCCGCAGAACGGTTGAATAATGTCAATGAGTCATCAATAAATGTATGGTGGAAGATTTAGTTTAAATTGTTTAAGATTTTGTCAATCTGAATTCAGTTAATTAAATACTATCCCTAATACAACTCCCCTACTGTGTATATACGTATTTCACCATAAAGGTTTTGTAAGAGTCGGCGCATGCGAGTTCTCTGGAATTGCAAGCGTCAAGAGTCTGCATATGCCGAAGGTTGGATGGCCGTTGGAGCAAACGGGTCTTAGAATGACCGAAGACGGGAGACTGCAAAATCGGTTAACGGAAGATAGGACGCCCCCCAGCCAGATGGAACGACGACCTGAATAAGGTGCTGCACATTAGAAGAGGCCTTTGCCCAGCACACGGTAACTGCTTACCATCAGGTGGGCCTTATGCTTGCTTGACACCGACGTGGTATATACATTTTAGGAAGCATATCTCTGTTAAAGGAGGCTGATTTGCCTTCAGATTGCCGTCATCGTTAGGGTTAACAAACCAAGAGTGAATATATAATAGATTCTCCTCCTCAATTATAATTTAACGATATGCGAAAGGTAATACCTAATTCAATTATTTATAAAGCGCATTATTAGCTAAAGTGTATTTTGAGCTCTGTGATAATCATGGATGTTGGATTATAGCATGTATGTATGTTAATGGCCCATGTATGAAATATCCATCCATCCATCTAACGTTATATCTAACTTTTATTATAATTCTTGTTTCTTTATTAAAATTTATTACCAATTACACACAAGGATTACAGTAAATTTTAAGCACATCACTTCTAAATATATCTCGCATAAAAAAAGGCTTTTGTCCTACTCTTCTACAAGTATGAGTCGTTTAGCGAATCATTTAACATGAAAAAAATAATTAATGCTAATTGTATGAGATATTAGATTTGAATGGGCCGAACTTAACAATGGGTAACAATCAACTCAATGTACATGTAATAAATCATTAATACTTGAATATCAATGAGGCGAGATATTGCGAACCAGTATCGCAAGGCTCTAAAAAAATCAATTGGCCGCATCTTCATTGCCATTTTATGCAACACTAAAAAAATGAATTTAAAATGTACCGTAAAGTAAATTTTTTTTTATACTGACTACAGATTATGTAACCTATCAAATTCAAAAAAAGAATAAAATTAGAAAAGAATAGAGAAATGTAAATAAGAATTTATTGTCACTTAAAGCTGGAATATGACTTGAACTAAGAGATTGAACGTGGTTTAATATTGTAAAGAGAGACCTCTTTAAAAGAGATCCAGTTTTATGATAAATGTGGTTGGCTCTAAAACTTGTACACTTCTTGATTAAGTGTTTCTTGTGTAATGAATCCTATGTCTGTCTACTGTATTTATTTAGAATGTAGTAAACAATCATGATTGTGCGCCTTTAACAACTTATAGTTTGACATAAGAAAATTAAGGAATAATTAATTGAAATTGAGGTTCGTCAAAATTATTACAAAATATTGCTTACATACATGTTGGTTCCTACTGCCTTTCATTGAGACCAGGCCACACCACACTAGAATCTGTTACTATACCGTAATGGGTTGCGTGGGTTATCTTATCACTAATACATGGTTGTCCAGTCTTCAATGACTGCACGGATGGCGCACTGGTTAAATTGTGTGTGTGTTCGATGCGATACGAGACAAAAAATTGTGTGATCCAGATATAGTTTTTGTAGAGTTTGACAGTCATTCATAAAAGAAAAAGAATAATCTTAAGACCCTCTTAGTAAACAACATTCACATATACAGAGTGTTATACATAGAAAGGTGAGGTAATATTTTAGATCGTATAGTAGACCTCGTGTTCCCGGAGGCTTACTTCTTAGGGTATCTCGGGCCCCTTGCAATAGTCCCACTTGTGACGGAACACCGTGTGGTTTAAGTCGGTTCGATTTAGACACACCACTTCACCATAGTAGACCCCGTAAATAACATAAAGCGCAAAAATGTTGACTAAAAATCGTGATTTTTAATACTGAACCCTTATTTAGAAACCGATAACTTGAACTTGAAAATTGACCGATAGAGCTCATATGAGAGACGGCTAACATGAATGAAACCTGTGGGAGTTTAATGCCAACGTTGACCGATAAGTTCATATTTCGTATGAAAGGCGGCTGACATGATTGAAACTGTGGGTGATTAATACCAAGGATGTTAAATAAATGATCAGATTTTTTGAAAATGTTCGAATGAAAAATAGAAAAAAGAAAGAGAAGAATTATTGACGTGAAATATCTAATGCGGCGGGTCAGATCAACTGTTGGCGTGTCGCGTCGCATAGGGATCCTAAAATTTGACCATACCTTTCTATAACAGCCTGTATAAGTGTTCCGAAACTACAATACCAGTGAAAGAGGGTAAATTGTTATAATTTCTTTACTGAGTGTTGTATTTGCTCTACTTTTATTGGCTATATGTGGCTAGTTATAACGACGCGGTACGTGGGTATCTGTGACAGTCGTTACGGACCGTTCGAAGCCTTAAATTCAGCAACTGGTCTAACTGTAGCCTGGCAGTTTGGTTGCGGGGGTCACGTGATTGCAAATATTTAATCTAATGCCTGTGGTTAATGAGTTAAGGTTACAAAAGGTTATATTGTTTCCTAATAACCTCTTCTCAATTAGTGAAATCTGGTACTTAATAAAGAGTTTACTTTTTTTCTCTGCTTCGCGGCAATCTGTTCCAGGAATTACAAGTCACTTCTTTGGCTGAGGTACTTCTAGGTTCAATATTATCCACGAGGGTCCCAAATTGCTACGTTACATTGTCCTCACATTTAATTTGCATTTGTAAGCAATGTATTTATTATTATTGTTTTAAGTGCCTAGTGCTACTTCGACGATTTCTGGTCTTTTGGAGCGCTATAAGTAATGTAACCAGAAAATTGTCAACAACAAGTTGAAAATCCTTGGAGTTCTTTTCCTGTTCTTCTCCACATGATCTACGTATTCGAAAAGGCAACTAGCTTTACGACTGACTTAGTCTGGCTGACTACTACTCCTGACAATTCCGAAATACCTATAGGTTCAATTGAAATAAATGATTTTGATTTGATTTGATTTGCTGAAAATGTTCTGCCCAGCAAACTCTCAGTCTGTCTCATTAAGGGCACCTTCTGGTGTGAAAATTCCTTCAATGTGAAGGAAAGGGATGTCTTTTCAGCCGGGTATACCGAAAAAAAAAAATCTTAAAAAACGTTCGGCATTTTTAATACATCGGTAACCCTGATGGGACAAAAGTGCGAAGGCCTTCTTGTTTCTTGTCATGTTGCCAAGGCATGGCGCTGATAAAGGCCTACTCTTCGTACTATCTAGACCACCATGAGAATACCGTGTGGTTTTAGTAAATTCAAGTCCACAATACCACCTCTAATTTAAGGTGGGGTTTTCATACCCTAAAAAACATGAAGTGTAAAAATCAAAAGGGCCCAAAAGTTAACAGCTTATTTGACTTTTATTTTTGTATAGTTCAGAGATGCCCGAATAGTTTTGGGTCGGCCAGGGTCCTTTATAAGTTGCATATTTATTTTTATCTGCATATTTGTCGAAGTAGTGCGAAGCTGGCAAATTGGGACACATCGGCGTCGCCGTAAGCTGAGTGGGAAAGAATCAAAACTCTTCTCACTGACACCGCAGGAAATGTTTTCGGCTACCGAAGGACAAAAAGTCACGACTGGTTTCTTGAAAACGAGCAGCACTTAATGCCCCTCATTGAATTGAAACGCCACGCCACCCAAAATTTCCGCCTCAATCCATGTGATACAACGCGCAAGGACCTCAACAAGGCAAGGGCTTCTCTAGCGTTAGATTTTACACAAACGCATACTGGACAGAACTTTGCCAAGGCATTCAGTTGTGTGCGAACGCGGGGGATATTGGCGGAGTCTACGCGGGTATAAAAAGAGCTGTTGGACCTACTCCGAAAAAGACGGCACCTCTAAAGGAAAGTAACGGGTCTGATGGGTGGAACACAGGCCTCGACATCAAACCGGAGGCGATGGAGCTTGTTCCGAGCCTGGTGACATGGCACGAATTAGACGCTGCACCCACAGTGGAGGAGCTCCAACTGGCCATCACCCAGCTTAAAGACTCCTAATACTCTCTCCTAATACCTCCGATTACTGGACGACTTATGCAAAACAAGAACGTCGGCTGAACGCATTCCACATGCGCTGTCTTCGAAGCATACTCGGCATCACTTGGAAAGACCGCAAGACAAACGAGTCTGTTCTAGGTGCGGCGCAACTTCCCAGCATTACGACCACGCTCAATTAGAGACGCTTAAGGTGGCTTGGACATGTGCATCGCATGGAACAGTCCCGCATGCCGAGGCAAATTTTACTAGGAGAGATCGCAGACGCAAAAAGGTCCATTGGCCGCCCCATATTGCGCTTTAAAGATTGCGCTAAGCGTGATATGATCGCATTCAACATCAGTGGGAAGAGCTATCCAAAGACGCAAGTGGCGTAGTCTTGTTCATGAAGGCCAGTCGAACCAGGACAAAACCTGGTTCGAACTCTTGAAAAAAAAACACACGCAGCGTCACGAATGAGCCGCCAACCCCGAACAACAAGGGAGCCAATTCACATGCCTCACGTGCGGCCGAGGGATTGCCTCCCGGATCGGCCTATTCAGCCACGAGCGCAAGTGTCAGCGCGATGCAATTTAAATCATCTGTCATAGATGTAAGGGCCTATATATTGGCCTTGGTCCAGGTGAAGTTCATCTGTGTCAACTATCGTGCCATAGCTCTGTTGGAAGTGGTAAATGATTATTTTCTAGTTATTAAATACACATACTACGTGAATCAAAATAACCAATTTACTGAACAATCTATCAAACGCTAAACATATGTAAAATCACGCATAATATTTAATAGCCAGACATTCTGATTAATGAGCTTGAATTCCTATCATCTTTGCGACGTTCATATACCGGAAATCGCAGAAACTCGGACATCAAATATAATATATTATAAAAAACTCAGCAAATCATGACGCGAAGTAATTAGGAACAAAATTATCATAACAAGAAACGGTCACCTAGCGTTATAGCGATGACGGATAACTCAAAACAGGCCGCAAATGGACAAGCTAAAGATTTTTTGTAGAAACTAGCTACTTAAAAAAAATCTTATACAATATCGGAGTGCCTTATAGATTACAAGTGATAACTAGTTATCACGGAAGAAAATAGATAGATAGTAGCTATTCTCTTTAAATACTTTTGCAACGGTAAATAGAATATTTTTTCGTATTTATGTTGAATTAAAGTCGTCTTAATAGGTACAGAAACGAATATAAAACAATCGACGCATATTACCCTGATAGCATAGATTGGCGCCTATAGATATATGCAATCACATGGTCTCGGTTTTGACTTCTGGGTGGAGGAAATTGTGATTACGTTTCTGTGTCAGGCAATTTTCAGAAGAAGCTTGTAAGCTTTAAAAGTACCCGTGAGACTTCGATACGATCGGACGGTCTCTTTTGTGGGTGAGTATCTTATTTGTGATCTGAGTCTTAATAATATATCTTCGCGTTCCTTAGTAAACGGAACACTAGGGAACGGCTGGACCGATTTGCCCACTTTTTTATGTTCCGATAGTCCAAATTACTATGCTATACTTTTCTTTGCTTAAAACAAATTAGGTTTTAAAGCAAAGAAAAGTTGCCCTTTAAAAGGGGAAATTAAAGAAAAACTAGAAGTAGATTTTACCACAAAAGTAAAAGAAATTATTGGAATTTTGTCAAAATGTTGTCTGTCGGGTTAGCTATCTTACTACTATTATAAATGCGAAAGTTTGGGTTAATGTTTGTTAGATACTCAATCACGCCAGAATGGATTTGGATGAAATTTAGAACAAAGATAGATTATAGTCTGGAATAGTATATAAACTACTTTATATCCTGGAAAAATGTACGGTTTTCGATCGAAATTTCTACGAGAACGAAACGCAACAAATAGTTATAATTTGTGGTACATACTCGTATTATACAGGGCATTGTATAAACGTATGTATGAAAAATACATTACTTCCAAGCAGGTGGGATTATAACCTTATTTGAACTCATTGAACCTTCTACTCAATCAAAGGTCATTTTATTTTTATCTACCTAAATAAACATAAAGCTATTAATTTCATTAAAAAAAAAATACTAAAAGGGCGCTAAAATTAGAATGAACACTTTAACTGTTATTCATTGACCCCCTTCGGACGTCGCAAACGTATACTCTGATTGGAAAATGCCTCATCACTTGTACTGGCAGCTGTAGAGATTGGTGATTTCTTTAGCTATTGTTCATTAGTGGATAAAAAAAGATATTCTATCTGTATAGAGCAGAAATGCCACCTACTGCGCCCTTTGTACAATTGAATATATCGAAGAAGTTAAATAGTTTTGAATCTAATGTTCTCTCCTAAGCAAGATTACTTTAACCATGGGACTGTTGTGTGTGGACTGTGTTAATCGCAAACTTAATCTTTGAAGGTAGATAAATAGATCCATTGACAAGTTACTCAAAAGAAACAAAAAAAGAAAAAATTAAGCTGATACAACTAAGTTGTCGATAAAGCTCCATTGCAGTTAGACAACAATACCTAATGGTAGGGTCATCGACGCTCAAGTGTCACTGGTATTGTTAATGTTTATAGACTCCAGGTTGATATTATCCCGCAATACAAATAAAACACCCATATACGAGTACCTCCTCCGCCACTGTAAGCGACTGTAATGCTATATTTGGGCTACGGGCTTCCTTAAAAATCCAAGAAAGAAAATACAACCACCGCCATAGTTAACTACCATCTTCTGTAGGAGATTTTCCTAGTCATCGTCCAATTCGCGCACAATACTTCTGGCCTCCTGTTTCCAAGCCGAAAGGTTTGCCACCCAAGCCATATAAAAGATTAAATATGCAAAAGTGTAATAGAAGAACAACCTCGTAACACTCATAATATGTAACGGTAACCCACCTGTGACCCTCTCCATGGCTGGTCACCCGTCACCCGTTACAATTGGTATACTCGACGCAGTCGGGTGCCATCGGGCCTCTTCGGGTCACTACCGTTAGTCGTACTGTGATTGTTAAATGCTAAATTAAGTAAAAGGAAACGTAATAAATAATAATATATTTTTGGAGTTTACTCCTTAAGAATAGATTTTTCATATAAAGCCCCCGGTATATAAATTTAATTAGTTAAATTAATGAAAGCGTCAACTGAAAAGCGTTACATTTCTGTCACTTTGAAAAAGTGTGTGTATAAAAGTATGTGTGTAAATGTAATTGTATTGTATTGTAAACTCTAGTCATGCGTCGGATAAAATATAGAGGAAGAGAGAGAGAGAAAGAAAGAGACCTCTTGAATGCCCGATTTGATGGCCGATTCATGTTTCATACCCTTTTAATTGAATTAACGTTTTTGTTTGGTTTTTTGGGCAAAAGCTTACATGTAACACGAAAGTGTGACTTGGCCGGTTCAAAATACACTCGAGAGTACTGAATCCGGGTCACATAAACATACGAATCTGGAAACTCGCGCCAGCTTAGTGAATTAAGTTGGGTTTAATAGACAATGAAATACTCTGCTTGTAGAGCATACATTTTGATTCGTCTGAGAACATCATTCTTGAACAATCTTCAACACTCCAATTTAAGTGGTTTTGGGCATATCTTAGGATCGAAATACGTCGTTTGGTTTTCCGGTCTGGTCTAAATGGTCTAATGGTCCGAAACTAGTCGGGCATCCCCGAAATACAAACGTGAGTAGAACCGTATAGTTTTTAATAACCTTATTGTGGGGTTGACACACACCGAGTGTCCTTGCTGTATACTGCTGACTCCAGTCCGTTTTTTAGCATTGTGTGAATTGTGGTGCATTCTTCAGGTGTAAGCAAAATGTTTTTTTTTTTAAGGTATAGGAGGTAAACGAGCAGACGGGTCACCTGATGGTAAATGACTACCGCCGCCCATGGGCATCTGTAACTCAAGAGTTACAAGTGCGTTGCCGCCCTTTAAGGTGGGAGTAGGAAAAGAGGGGGAGGGTGGGAAGAGGGGAGAGGGGAAGGATGGGAATAGGGGAGAGGGAAGGGTTAGGGCCTCCGGTAACCTCACTCACGCGGCGAAATGCAATACAATCATTGCTTTACTGCCGGTTTTCTGTGAGGCCGTGGTATCGAGCGGAGTCGAGCCGGCCCATACATGCGGAAGCATGGCTCTCCCACGTTAATAACAACAATTTATTAATGAATATTGAACACTAATAACATTCTTTACATATCTTTTTATATGACAGAATAGAAGCAAAAGTAGAAATAAATGCATAAATTCGTAGTTCAATTTACAATAAAGTCCCATTTTTTATTTTGACAGTCATGATGATAACTTTACAACAACCAAAAAGTTGTATTACTTTAATTTAAGGGTATTTATTTGTCTATTAAACAGACTTAAATAAATTGCTCTCGAGTGTATTATGATGCTCATTCGATTATATCTTAATTGTCAAAATTAGGTCACTTTTTTTTTTTAACTCACTATCATGTTGCATTAAGTTGCGAACAAACAACTGCTTTCGGGCCCAACAAGGGTCCTTAATCGAGAGGCAAAGCAACCTGTTATATCAGTTTCAGGAACTGCCATCAGGCTTTCAATAATTACACACCTAAGTACCACCATATATCTTTAATAACTACTAACTTTATTGCCATGATACTCCAAGGTATCGATATCATGTGACTTCTATGAAATCTACACCCTGCTGATGACCCCAGCAATGACTTCCAAGGTCACTGAAGCTATTACAGTTTATGTTTTTAAAAACAAATAAACGTACGGATGTTGGATGTAGAAACATAATATATAGACTAATTCTGGATGCGGTACTGTTGTATACACACAATAGTCAAAATGATTGCTCGTGCTTTGACATTTAAGTATCATCGGAGCCCCACCTACAGAACCAAATTATTAGGAATTTGACTATTTATTAGATGATTCATCTCTATATTTCAACATACCTTTAAATGAACACTGACCTTAACATTATCGGCTACATAACGAGGACCTTGTGAGGGCCACAGTAGGATCCATAAAGAAAACCATCAGTGTCCCACTTACCAACTCACTGGCAAACTGAATATTACTAAAATATTAAACAAAAATAGCACCTGTACTATGCTAATAAGAGCGATGTAAGGTGAAAGTAAAGTTTGTAGGTCTGTAGGCCTGCCGCTCAGACTATGTGTGCGTGAAAGTCGTATTTTGTATCTGTGTGCGTGTACGCAATGGAGATAGCAGCCGTCAGGTGCAACCAACTTTCGGAGAAATGCGTCGCTCGGAACGCTTGATTCTATATAATAGATATAAGTTAAAAAAACTATGTTTTTGAAATTTTTTATTAGGGTTAAGTATTCCTTTATAGATTTTTTTTTTCTTTTTAAGATAAAAAAAATGTATTATGGAATTACCTACTTTTTAGTAAAGATATTTTATTAAAAGTATTATCTAAATTGGTGGTGTGGATATATCTATTCTATCAAAAACAACTTAAAACCAAGTATTAAAATACAGTTCAATGTTGCTATCATTTACTGACTGAATGTTCAAAGAATAAAAATATAATTATCGAACATTTCCTTTTCAGAGCTGAAAAACTACGTAAATTACAATAACGTTGGTATTGCGTGCATCCGATGCAATATCCTCTGACAGTTGCAGCTACAACAACTAATAAGGAACAAGACCTAGTTATTAAAATATAGTAGTAACAATTGAAATTCGCATTAGTTTAATTGAAATGGTTTTTTTTTTATTTTTTCGTTTCTACAAATAAAAAGTATGTTCATATTTTTTTTTATTTTAGATTTTTATTATTAAAGAATTAAAAAAGAAG
The DNA here is from genome assembly GCA_949752705.1 of Callimorpha dominula. Lineage (NCBI taxonomy): Eukaryota > Metazoa > Arthropoda > Insecta > Lepidoptera > Erebidae > Callimorpha > Callimorpha dominula. Next base: position 786,704 of record OX456991.1, read on the forward strand.
AAATTTTGTACCTACTAAATTTGATTAAATAATAGTTTAACATTCTTCATATGTACCACAAAAAAGTAGCAAAAAAAATCAGGTTCGCAGCAGGCCCGCAGTGGTAGTTTTTTTAGTTTATTTTTTTTTTAAATCTGCTCCCCTTTGGGGGAATATACCCCCATTCACGAACTTAACTTTCATTTTTGCCCTGTTGATTTGTCGTCTAAGTTTAAAAGCAATCGGTGCATAATTGCGACCTCTATCGTGCTGGTAAAATTGAGGTACATACATATATACATATATATACATACATATATAAACTTTTTAACCGGCGGTTGTTTTGGAGTCTAGGGATCATAACTAGACCTCCTGTGAAGAAATTTTTGGAAAACTCGACAACTGGTACAAAACCAATAGGTAGACTTTTCTTCGAAATCTACCTAAAAATAGTCCTAATTATTTTGGCCACACATCACACATCTTAGGGTTATTATAACGTCGCAATCAGTGCAATTATCATAATGAATCACGAGTAATTCCAACTGTAATACCCGAAACGTAGACTAGGTTGTCCGTTCTACAAGCGAGGCTACGTGCGTAGCGGGCCGCAGTTCGCCCGCCCTGATGTGCAAACGGTGGTAGAAAATTTTTGGTGGGAAGTGAGTGGGGTGCGCCCGCGCCGCCAGTCTGTCGACAACACGTGCGCCCGGCGCTCGTCCCGCCGCCCGTTAGTGAGTGAAGTGCAGTGCGGACACCATACCATACCACAGTGACGATTTTCTAAGGAGAACAAAAACAATAACCTATACAGTGTACGTTACATTAAAAAAAGGAAAAAATTAAAACACAACTTCTTCTAATTGATTGAACATAGTTGTGTTTGGGAAATGTTTGTAATTGGCATTTTGTTTGTGACGTGACAGTGCCGCCGATTTGTGGATCACACAGTGGATATACTTCGGACGCCAGTTTTTTTTTTAATTTTTCCATAATTTATTATTAATAATAATCTTAATAATCTTTCCAATTTCAATCCTCTTTGTAAATATTAGAGAGATTATTTTGTATTTTTATTTCAATTTTATTTAATTATGCCAATCACATCTTTTCCTATTTTTTCTTTTTTCTCTATCTTTTTTACTAACGACCGTGCTATTACTAACTGCATGTAATTTTCATTTTTTTCCTTTAGTTACAATTATTTAGATAGAACGTTTATGGTTTAGTAGAAGTTTAATCGGAAAATGTGTATTTTCCGGTGCTCGGCTATCGGAACGAGTTCGGTTTTCGGCTGATAGCCCGAAGGTCGCTAGACTGGTTCTTTTTACAGTTTTAACGGCGCAGGCGCAACGCCCCGCTCACAGCCACACTCATTATTTACACACTACCTTTGTTTTCATTGTTTTTTGGAAGTTTCATTACAGTTATAAATTAACACTGTAGACAAGTACTGTAGTACTACATATATTTATGATGACTTCTTACATTTATAACAATTAAATACATTGATTCTTAACTCAAAAAAGAACCGTTCGTATAATATTTTAAGTTACATAAAAATATAAAATAATTAACGAATACTACAGTGTAATATCATCGTATCTAAATTCATTTATATGTAATTAGGAATTGCCTAGATCTTATGTTTTAATTAAATGTAAATTGAGGTCATTACACTATTCAACGTTTATGCTAAACTAATTACTATTAATACAATCCAATCACCGTATTATATAAGGTACACATTTCAGAAACAATTAGTGCACATTTAATTAAAAGTATTTAATCATTAGGAAACTATTAATAAGGATATTAAAAAAGTTTAACATATCATCTCTCTATTAGTAATCACAACGGTTCCTCGATGGAATTTTAACACAAATTATTCTCGATAAATTTCGAGTTATTAAATCAGATTTTAGTAAACTAAATAGTAGGTGTATAGACTCCTCTAGCTTGCACCCCTAGGCGTCTGTAGTAAGTTCTCTTCTTGTTCTAGTCCTGTCTGTATCCCCACTGTCTGGCCCCGGGTAGATTTAGTCCGAAGATTGTCGAAGGCACACAGACTTTTGGTGATAAATATACTGAATTTTACTGGATAATTGTTATCAAACTGGACGTGATGATGTTAAGGATCTGATGCGAAGCTGGAAGGTTTCACTCCAACATATACACGTAAGTATATGCATTATACAGAAGCTCTGTAAATATTTCCTGTTTACTGTCTTTTCGTGTCCGTAAAATATCATTTGAAAGCTTCTTCTGGGTTTTGATCAGTATTAATTAACGTGTCTGAGAGTATTAAAAACTTGCTTTTAGGACCTGTTATTTTCTTAATAACATATTACGTGTAGAATTTAAAAGATGTAAACCAATTAAAAAATCTAATGTTTCAATAATACAAAAAATTGAATGTGGCCAGTAGGGTACGTTGAGAGCTTATACAGAATAAGTTTAATTGTACCTATGGATAGTTGAAAGGTCATACACCAGATGATTAGTGTATTTCATTTATCGAAACTGGTTAATTATACATAGATCTATAAGGTTAGCATTAACTTTGCACTGACACAATATATTATCCCGTACATCAATGTAGGTCACGGTCAATTTTGCAAGTGCAAATGGGTTGTAATTGATATTTTATGGTATATAAATATAAATAAGCGACTTTTAGACTTTTCCTTTAGCAGATGCTGCGAAATTCTTCACTTCTTGCAGACTTTTATGATTCTAGGTCAACGGGACGGTACCCTATAGCTTTGATTTACTTGTGAGAGTAAAAAATACAGGCATTTCATATTTATGTTGCCGTGCATAGATGCCTATGTTTTAATCATTTTAAGGATCTAATTAATAGATATCAAATTTTACACTTTCCTATGCCTTGATAGGTAAACGCACAAGGAAGCGAGCCTTGAAATATGTTTACAATCGGTGAACGTATCGAATATAATGAGGTCGAAAATGGTTGAAAGATATAAAATTAATTAATCAATAATTAGATTTTGAAATCATTTTGCTTAATGACAAAACAATGTATCAAAGTGGAGAAGTTTGATACCAATAATTACATGTTTTCTTTGCCCACCAACGTTCAAAAAAAAAAACTATAATAAATGTACACCCAAATCAAGTGGACCATTTCTGTATCAACACAATAAGATAAGTTCAATCAAAGGCTTCGACAAAAGGAGCCTTAATATACGTATAGGTGTGCCTCTGATTTCTAGAGTCTTCGCTTGGTGACTAACAAATATTACTACGAGGTCTCCCAATGTTAAACGCATAAATGCCGAGAATTATACTCTTTCAAAGTATTGTGTATTGTGCAATCATCGCGCATCGGTGTAGTATCCATAATTTTTTCAATGAAATGGTTTGTTAGGAGATAACTGATAAGTATCTCACCTAACACAATCAAGGTCAGAAACTTTGTCAAATATATTTTAGTAATGAGAAATAGTTTTCTAGAAGGTAATAAATTTCTGTTTGAAGTTCAAATTGAAGCCGATTTGCAAATAACCTATTATACAGCGGAGACCGTGTTTTGCCGTCACATCTTAAATTTGTAGCGATGTATTTGACTGACAAATAGGTCCCCGCCAGAGCTCTAATAAAGGCTCTAATAAAGAGTAAATAGAATTGTCAATTTTTATTTTATTATCTCAATAGTTTCTACATATACAGACAAACTCGCAATGCAATAGATTTCTTAGGAAAGTGTTTTCAATGTATGTACGTACGTGTAAAGGGAATTGAGATTGAAAGCAGGTCGCGACCAAATTATGGATAACATTGCCTACATTAGTAACTTATATAGCTTAAAACATTATTTGATAAAAGACAACCCGTTGAAAATGTGTGATATTATTCTTATGCATTTTTGTTATTCACATGTCTTTTGACTCAGTAGGACAGACAGGCATAAGGTACTGAGTACTCTTGTTTTGAGTGTCAATGAACACGTGTACTCCAGACGGAGTACACGTGTTCATCTTGACAATGTTTAATTCAAAAATACAATTTATCGCTCGGTAGTCAAAGTGTTGATATTCCACTTAATGAAATCACATGCTGATTTCAGTCTCCATGAAATGTGGTCTATTTTATTTCAAACATTTATTCAGATCTCTTGCTTTGCTTTGTTATGTTTAATTTTAATAACACTTTTTCATAAATATATAAAGAACAAATGCTTAAAATGTATATTAAATTTATATTTCACTAGCTGCACCCGGCATGCGTTACAATGCCATTTTTTTTTTTTTATATGGATTTTTTCGGCCAAGAACCCTCGCGGGTGTGCCCAGAACACCCTACCATAGTTTCATCTACAATGGTTTCGGAACGCATATAGGAGAAACATACAAACATAGATTTTTATTTATATAGACTAGCTGCACCCGGCTTGCGTTGCAATGCCATTTTTTTCTTTTTTATATATATATATATATTTTGGCCAGGAACAATCGCGGGCTTCCCTCGGACGCTCTACCAAAGTTTCATCAGAATCTGATCAATAGTTTTCGAATGCATAGAGGACAAACATACAAACATTGATTTTTATTTATATAGATAGAAGATTAGTATTTCACGTGGTGTATAAATTACGTATGTTCATCTCAGCAGTTTGGTAGTTCAAATTTTTACTCAACTTTAGACTAGACAGACCGAGATTCCGTGATTTTATTGTCGAAACACCAAAAAGTTCAACTAAACGCTTTGGCAGCTCATTCTTGATTCAAGTCACCAAAGTCTGAACTAGAATGTTCAAGAGTAGAGTGAATAAGTTTCTATTGGATCGTGTATCATCTTCATCATCACTTACCTTCACTTGAGTGGGAAGACAAACGCCTATTCCATTACCCAGTGAAATAAAAAGAAAAAATCTTGTACTCCTAGGATGAGATTTTACGGTTTATATTTACAATTTATATTATTGAATCGTTTTAAATATTAGTTAGTCTTCAATTTCGCTAGGGGCACTGTCAACAACTGTATAGATAAGTCGACAGCAATTTGTGTGATTCATAGATAAGTATTCTGTGCCTGGCAGTCATTCGCACTTGTAAAATTTTGCTCAATAATGCTTTTGATAGTATTTTAAGCATTTACTCAGGTCAGGATAAACTCAAATTCAATTTTCTTATACCTACCTAGATAGACCTAATGATAGATCTACGTAGGTCTATTGTTATCCTAGACTATATTTATACAACCATGGCAGTCCACGCATTCATTCATAAAGCGTATCGTCGCATTTGTAAAATTGTTACCAAAACTACATACTTGCACTTTTTAAATACCATTCATGGGCAGGTAGGTACACTTGTTTACCACAGAGGTATTTATTTCTAAACTATTTCTGTTTACTATAATCGGGGTAAATATAATTTTTATGTAACCTTAATCAATCTTTATTAGTAATAAAAATATTGCGTTTTATGAGTCCGTGCATATGTAGAGGGTAACAATGTCAAAACTATTTATACATTTCAATATTTTAAAGATATGTCTTTATATTAATAACTAAAGAATATTGTTTGAATCCTTTTTTTAATATAAAATAATGAAAACCTATTTAAAGTTTATATGCAGAAGAAGTGCGGAAATCTAAAGATAATAAACAATTTGTGTTAGAAATTTAAAAATTATGTGGAACCTGCTACAAAAAGTTACACATGTCTGGTATATGTTGATCTGTCATGGTACTGCAAGTCTAACAATGACAGTTTAAGTTATACTAGTCCTGGAAATTAAACAAAATTTTCAAAACTTTATGAATTATGTTTGAAATTCGACCACCAGGCGTTTGTTATCATTAAATTGTCAAATAATAAAGAATAGACACATGGTATCAATTCCAGAAATAATGAATTTGAGGAGTTAAGAGGATTTCAAATCTGTTGCAATCAGATCAAGAAGTACCAGGCTCGCATATCGACAAAGAGATGATCCTGGCCAACGCCGAACAGTACGTGACGTCAGTCAGATCATTATGTTTCGTAAAAAACCTGACCTACATATTGCATCTGTTCCGCACCGCAAACGAACGCGCCTGTACGCTGACTCACTGTTTCTATGTTGTCACCAATGATAAGATGATCTCTTTGAACTTATGGTTGCCTGGTAGATTTTTGGAGATATAGTGAATATATTATAAGGATGAATGGATAAATTACTATCTTTAAAAAGTATTAACTAGTAGATATTATAGCTCTATGATCGAATATTTTATGATTTTATTTTTGTTGTTTGAAAATAAAAATTAATTACTGGATTTTTATTACATAGGGTATATATTACTTCAGTTTAAAACAACTACAAGAGGATATTTAAAAGTTTAACCAGCTTCAAGAGGTGTTTTCTATGCTCCTTATTGTTTGTGAACTGTCCCATTTTTATTTACTGCTTTCCACTTATAAAACTAGAAAACATCTAATAAAATCAATATATTCTGCAGCGTTTTCAATTCAGTTTACTTAAAAATAGCCGAACAATAATATTATGTCTCAAGGCTTCATTCTCTCTAAACACCGTTTTAAAGTTATCGTCTATCAATGTTACATTACAGATTAACTCAAACATAAATTTAGGTACGTACATTGTACATATCTACTTATCCTTCGAGAAAAAATGAGCTTGTTTGTGAACCGCAAATTCAAAAGATATTTATTATATAATATATTTATTATTAACTTGATGGTTTATTTCAATTTCGATACTTGCTTCACTCCAGTCAACACCTTAAAGTAATCGTTTCATCTCCTTAAACTTTAAACTTCATAGTATTGGTATCTGAATCTAACACACAAACTCGCACAGTAACACCGGCTAGGTCTAACTGTGACACATATAGGAGCGTGGGGGGCGCTCGGAGGGCGGAGGGGCGGGGGGCAACTTTCACTCGCGCGCCTGAGATGTGCGCGCAGATCGGCAATGACCATGCCAACCATTTAGTGTCAAGTGCAGGCTTGTAGCAACATTTGGAAAGTTTTGACAACGTGTGGGAATTTTCCGACATAATTTGTAGGCGGTGCCGCTTTTACATGCCCTAAGCTTATTTAAGAATTGGATTTGAATTTCGAATTTGTATTTCATTTGTGGAAAATCTGAAATGAAAAATACATGTAATAAAAAGTCAACGTTCCTTAAGAATGGAAGAGAGATGAAAGGGCCGTCATTTCGATTCTTGAAAGAATTTTCCGCTGGAGTTCCACGTCATATATTTCGATACAAATATAACTTTGCTATTAGCAAGTTAAAATGACAACAGGCCGAAGAAGGTAGTGATGGAACGTTCTCGAATCGATTACTGACTGAAAGCGTAGGATGTCCCCCAAGATACGTCCCCTAGAATTACGACGACTACATCAATCAAAGACAGGGAGCCAGATTAAAATGGTGCATAATCACTCATTATTATTGAAGTCTTTGTGAGACGCTTATTATCAACAATAAACGTATTTTTATTGATATATGATAATTCTAATAAACCAATGTAATTGAAATTTCATGTACAAAATAATATACGTAACCGATACCAAAAACTTTGTGTTGAAAACTTAATGTCGTTAAAAAATATTAAACTTAAAGTGTAGTTTAATGCTTTTTTTTATGGTATAGGTGGCAAACAGACAGCAGACGGGTCACCTGATGGTAAATGACTACCGCCGTCCATGGGCACCTGCAACTCAAGAATCACAAGTGCGTTGCCACCCTTTAAGGTGGGAGTAGGGGAAGAGTGGGAAGAGGGGAGAGGGGGATTAGAGGAGGGAGAGGAGAAGGACGTGAATAGGAAAGTCACTCACGTGGCGAAAAGCAATGAAATCATTGTTTCACTGCCGGTTTTCTGTGAGGCCGTGGTATCGAGCGGAGTCGAGCCGGCCCATACGTGCCGAAGCATGGCTCTCCTACGTATAAAATGCAGTCTTCAAAAATCTTTGTTCAGTTTTAATTATAAATTGTAGTGGTCGTTGAAATATAAAAGTATCAGTATGTCTAGTTCACCGTTTTGTATCATATTTCTGTCACTATTTGCACTCGAGAAAGTGTTAGAAGCCTACTCAAAGAGATGACATCAACTTTTTTCTTCATGAAGGCCTTTCGGCAGAAACCGGGTTAAAAGGAAAATGTAGTTAACAGTAGTTACCCAGTTAGATCTCATGGCGAATCTGTTTGAAAGCCTACACTGCTTGTGTTCACCGGTCATTAAACTTAGTGAGTGTATTGTCACAGTCTCAAGGCCGAACTGTTTTTTTTTTTTATGGTATAGGGGGCAAACGAGCAGACGGGTCACCTGATGGTAAATGACTACCGCCCATGCCATGGCCGCCCATGGGCACCTGTAACTCAAGAGTCGCAAGTGCGTTGCCACCCTTTAAGGTGGGAGTAGGGGAAGAGGGGAAGGACGGGAATGGAGGAGAGGGGAAGGACGGGAATGGAGGAGAGGGGAAGGACGGGAATAGGGGAGAGGGAAGGGTTAGGACCTCCGGTAACCTCACTCACGCGGCGAAAAGCAATGAAAGCATTGCTTCACTGCCGGTTTTCTGTGAGGCCGTGGTTTTTTAAAGAGTATCACCGTCTTCAATGTGCCTAAATCATGATAAATTGTAATTAGCTGTAGTAACCATTATTAACCTTAATTTTCGACCTTAAAGGTAGAATATTTTAATAAATTTAATAGGAACGAACATTGGATAAAACCAATTCAATTTAAAATAAAAAATATTGAAATCCAAAGGCAAAGATATCGCGTAACATACACACACAAAAAAAAATTAAATCCTTTTGAAACTGCTTTTTTTGAAGTCGGTTAAAATGACTCATGAAGATATTTCTTGTAAAATGATTTATCACAGATTTATTCGTAGAACATCTGAAGGTATTATGAAACAGTATTTTCAAATATCCTATTACATAGTGTTAACTCAGTGCAATGCAGTTCGTGAATCATTTGCTTCGTGAAGTGTTGAAAGAATTCGTCGAACGGTGTCTCGTGTCATTAATATATTAAACTACCTTTTGCTCGCGACTTCGCTCGCCTTAATACAGATTTTGTCGATTTCCTTTAGCAAAAGTATTTATTTTTTCGATACGCACGGTACCTAATGTAATTTTATGTATAAATGACAACGATCGCTTGAGTAGTTAATGTGTGAAAACGTAACAAACAGACAAACGAACAAACTCACTTTCGCGTTTATAATAATATAGTTATTATCCATAAGTTTGTCCCTAGATAGTCAAAAACAATAGGTGTACAGGATCAGCTGATCGTTTAGCGCTTTCTCCAGTGGCCAATGTCCGCGCGTCGTTGGCGATGCGGCGCGCGTCGCGTGTGCGACACCCACTTCACCTCTCCACGTAGAGCACACTACCTATGCTATTAAATATAATATTTGTTAATAATTTGTTAGACAATTCATCATTCAGTTCCTAATTTTTTTTAACCCCCGACGCAAAAAGAGGGGTGTTATAAGTTTGACATCGATATCTGTGTGTGTGTGTGTGTGTCTATCTGTGGCATCGTAACTCTCAAATGGATAGACTGATTTCGATGCTGTTTTGTTCCTTTGAAAGCCAGTTTCCTTGCAATGGTTTTTAGCTATGTTTGGTTAATAGCGGTCCAGCAGTGTAACAGTATCAGCTCTTTTCCAAAATGATGTAAGGCATTTTTGTTATTAATTTGTGTCGGGGGTTTTTTAATTTTTTTATTTATAGTTATATCTATAAGTGTTAGTAAAGGGCTCGAAAGACCATCGAAGTAATGTGTGTAATGTTATATGTTTGTTACATTCATAAATGTAACAAAAAAATTACAACGAATTCAATTTAAAATGTTGAACTGTTTTATCTTTTGATTTTTTTTTGTTTTGCTTTAATAGTGACCCTTTAAAACTCTTTATCTTTTGCCAATGACTATGATGTAGTGATAGCTCTAGGTAGAGTTCGTGGAGCGTACCTGTCAGCGAGAGAAAGCCGCTCATCTGGCACGGACCGGTCCGCGCGCCCGCTCGGTACGGTCTAGACCAGAACGTGTTCCTATGACCCACATACGAGGACCATTTGGGGACGAACTTGCATGTAGAGCTCAATGCGTATACTACGGACTTCGATTTGTTTTTTTTTTTTGACTTTACTTTATTTTTTCTATTCTAAGTAGTATTATAAAATGTGAGTTTGTTTGCTTGTATGTTACGCTTTCACGCCTTAACTACTCAACTGATCATCAAATTTTGCATTCACGTTGTTAGGGGTACAGAAAAAGACGTACGGTACATTTTACCCAGGAAAAAGTACTGTTCTCGAGGGATATAAAACAACTTTAACACGTGCAAAGCCGCGTGCAAAAGCTAGTATACAACTAATTTTGGCCCATCTCATGGTAGTGGAGTATCATTACTTCTAAACACTGTTCTTAAGGTAAATACTTGGTTCGGTAAATCTATAGATGGGTGATCGTTTGGCATATTTAAATTTCTGGTAATTTTTTTTGACACAACAAATAGAAAGTCCTATATTTGTTTAATGTAGAGATGTGCAGCATATCTCTATATCTCTGAGAAGTTCCCACAGGACGCACATGTTCATTTTTTTCTCTACCTGCCGATTCAAATATTGAGTGATTGAAGGGTTCGCGGGACATCTGTCAGGCTCTACGTAGAGCCGGTGAAAGCAACACGCACGTGAAAGCCTCACATGACATGTGCTTATAAAAGAACCTTATTGTTATAACATGTGCTCTTTTGTAGAATTTTGGTGTTTCTTAAGGCTGTTATTTATTAAAATAATTATAATGTACCTAGATATTGGTTTATTTGTTAGTAACCGAAATTACTTTAAAAATTAAAAAAAAAAAAAACCAAAAATGTTAAATTACACCTTATTAATATAAATAAAGTCGTTAATAATAATAACTCCACACATCTCACACACGGCCGTCTGATCCCAAACTAGACAGATCCTACTATGGTAACCAGACTGCCAAGTAAACATACTTATATATTTCTAAATACATACATATTATAGATAAATTACACCCAGACACAGAACAAATGATCATGTTCACCACACAATTATTTGTCCTGCATGGGAATCGAAACCACGACCTCTGGCTCAGCAGTCATGATCACAAATCACTAGACCAACAGGCCCGTCAGGTTGATAAATATCTGCTGTGAGTAGAGGGAGAAGGGGGTAGGGTACTACTAATGTTGGGAATACCACCATTATTTTAGTCAGGTTTACTTCTGTTTCTCGGAAGTTGAAGAAACATTTAACGCATGTATTAGACATCAACGAGATCCGTTTAAATGAAAACTTAAGATGACTCTATCTTCATGTTGAGATTTGAATCTCTAGGTTGGAAATGACGATTGTTTAAGTGCGTTTATTATAAAAATGTTGATTGTCATGAAAGCACCGGGTTTGATAATTACATTTTTTTTTATTTATTTCAAAAATAAATGCTGTAAAAAGTTTCTACATCATGGTCTGAGTGCATAGTTTTCGAAAAATCAAGATTAATACTCCACTGTGTATAAGAAAAAATATGTGTATTTCGTGATAATATAATCGTTAAATATAAATAATCTTAAAATTACTAGATATTGCTTCCATGGGATTTAGTAACTTTTAAACTGGACCAGTCAGCCTGTGACCACGGCCAGTGCAACCTGGTCGAAACGTCAGGCAATTCAGAGGTATGTAATACCTATTTCATGATCGCGTTAATTCCCGTATAAGTACATAATTATATCATGGATTTTATTATTCAAAATTCGAGGACTCTACGTTAATAAAATTCTATAAATGAATTTTTTCATCAATGTCTTGTTATGGAAAGAATTACGATCGAACACGTTCTCAAACCCATTATTAACATAAAAAAGAAACACCGACCCATAAATAGCTCTATAGACTTGGACCCCATCATTACACCCTTAACAATTTGATAGCAAACAACCCTTTATTTACTTGCACCCTAAAATCCGGAACCGGATATAGTTTCAATAAGTGGTCGGATGTGACGTCACGGGCAACATGACGCCGCACATCCTTCACTAGGTTAATGGGTGTTTCGAGGCTGGTTATTTACTTGACCTTTATTTTTTAACGTTTATGTACCTAATAGTACAATAATAATAACAATAATATTAACTCCACACATCTCACACACGGTCGTCTGATCCCAAACTAGACTCTACATAGTGTTTTTAAATAATTTTATTTTTGCGTAATCATATATTTTAATTTAAAAATCCAACCAGCACTATGGTTGTAGGAAATTTAAAAAATATATGTATAATTAACGGACTCAAAGTTCACATAGAGTCAGACAAATTGTTTTTAATTACACAATTATTTGTACCGTTCAGGAATCGAATCCACGATACGAAGTGGTGATAGTTGGCAACTAATATTTTTTGTGGAAATATTTTCTTCATTGATTTATTGTACTCTCAATTAGGCAATTCAATTTGTGAAGACTCGTGAGTGTTTTTTTTAATACTGCAACCCCTCATTAATTAAATTGACCCTTCTCATTAATTCAACAGAACTCTATAACTGATAGTACTGCTTAACCGCAGTGTTAGAATTACCATTATTCTGCAATCGCACGTCGCTAATTCGAGCAAACATCTAACGTGCTATGCCATCTAATGTATCATATCACTAGTAGTAGAGTCTATTTTTTCACTCCAAAATAGATATAGCACCTGTAATTACCAATGTAGAGACGTTACCGTTTTATTAAATAATGATAGAGTCTTGCTCTCGTATGAATTAATTACATACGTAAGTGTAGAGTCGCACAATAAAAGTGTGAATAATGCTCTACATTTGTAGAGCATCGCTCTATATGCTTTTCAATTAACGTATGCAGTTATTATTAGTATTATTTTTTTTATATAACTAAGTTGGCAAACAAGCATAGCCGGTCCGGAACCGGTGTGAAATTCCGTCGAATGTATAATATCAAGCTGAAAATCATATTAAAAAATTACTGTCAAAAGTTATCAAAATCACTTTTTATTAGTAATAGACTATGGATCGTAGTTTTTTGGCTGTACTCAAACTTATAAAAAACTAAAAAAAATATACGGGTATGTTGTTTTTACGAATATATGTATCTATTATATTTATTTGTTGTGTTTTATGATTTTGACGCGTACTCTCTGTGTATTTTTTAAAAATGCAACCTTGAATGTTAAAACTTCAGTAATTAAAACCATTAAAAATTTAAAATAGACAATTTCAAATAATTCTCTACAAATCTAATTCATACGCGGACTCTACAATATTCAAAACACCAGCTGATAGACTCTTATTTTTCCAAGATCAGTATCACAACTCTACATTTATTTATTCATTTTCGAACAATTCCGATTGGAACCTCCAAACCTTCAGAGTGGTAGAGCCTGTGTGCGAGAGGGACAGCGGTACGTGCAAGAGGGAAGCAGAGCACGGGCAACGTCCTGATTTGTCAATAAACTTGACCCACATTTCATTGAGAGGGAATCTGGAAGACTGTTCTATAAGGATGCTGTTATATTGAGAGATTTAGGAAGCCTTGGGGTAAGTGGGCACCAGTGCCCATGTTAGCGACGACAGAGGTAGCATTTGTTGTTGACTGTATCATTTTATTTAGATAATATTAATATTTGGTGGTAATTTTACATGTGATGTGATGATTACATGTAAGGTCGGGCAATTAGTAAATAAGTTATTTGTCAGGAAATTATATAGTAATAATATTTATTAGCCCAAAAAATCTTATAATTTACTGTACACAGGTACAATATAGTGACTTATCTCCTTGGAAGATTTATGAAAGCGACATAACTACATATTAAAAAAAAAGTCCCCCGCCACGTCTGTGTCTGTCTGTTCGCGATAAACTGAAAAACTACTGAACGCATTTTCATGCGGTTTTTACTAATAGACAGAGTGATTGATGCGACCCGTGCGAAGCCGCGGCGGGTTGCTAGTTGTAAATAAAAATGAATTTTAACGCTTAGGTAGACACACTTAATTTTTATATTTACTCAGGAAAAATATATTTATTTACTAAATTTTTTTGCGATCTCTTACAGGCAAACTTTGTAAACAAATATATATATATATAACACTAGAATTTGCCCGCTACAAACTACCATTCGCTTTTATAATATTAGTTAGTATTAAATATTTAGGTTCCAGTGTGCACTGGACTCTATCTGAGGTCCTTGTCCCTTATAACGGTGTTCAGTTTCGGAGGGCGGCGCTCACTAGCCGACAGACACACAGATATTGTAGAGATGGGCTCTCAGGGAAAAAATATAACGGTACATTGTACCGGTCAACATCCTTTGTTATATATGATAGAGTTTGTTATGTAGAGTTTAGTATAGAACGTAGTTTCTTAAAGTAGAGTCGAAATAATCAGATGTATAAAAAAAACGTAATTCTATTTATATTTTAACTGCTAACTCTACATAATATTTTTTTATATTAGCCTTAAGCCAGAAAATTTATAATACCAACTAATACCTACTGTAAATGTGAATTTGTTTGTTGTCAAGGGTACAGAAAATGACAAAGGGTATCTTGCATACGGAAAAAAAAATACTGTCCCTAGGAATAAAAAAATTACTTCAAAATCGAAACTATTTATTTCAAGTAAACCCATTGTAGGTATTTTTGAATTGTCAGTAGGAGTCAGTCAGTATAAGTCAGTCGTGAAGCTAGTTGCCTGTTCCAAAACGTAGATCCTATGGAGAAGAACAGGCAAGAAACTCCAAGGATACATTTTTCAAAATGTTTTTTTATACAAGGTACTTGTTACATTGCTTAATATATTTTTAATATCATAGAGTCACTAAACTCTATACGTGAATTAAATAATGATACTAGATAAAATAAAATGTAGAGTTGACTCTACATACTTACAATACAATGCTAGCATTATGTTAATAGAACCACGTGGCGCGTTCCGGGCATCGAACGGCCTTGTTGTCGGTGGAGCGTGCGCGCAGTTAGCTCTACCGACTGTACGTCACTCGGCCCGTACGATAACTGTACCGCTAACACGTGCTACTGATAACATGTTGTTTTTACTCACTCTACCGCACTCTGCATACATGTAGAGCTCTTTTTGTAAATTTACTTATCTTATTTCTTGTATTGATATTTCTTTATTAAAGATGTAAGATTTTACTCACGTGATTATGTTGGGGGTGCCTGACTAGCTTCGGACCCGACGGGGGCCTTAATCATGGAGCGAAGCGTCCTTCCGCGACGGTGTTAAGCAACACGCTTATGTCTGACATCGTCGCTGACGAAAGTTTTTATTCTATGGAAATTATTCAATAAATGTAGAGACAGTACAAAAGTTCATAGTTTGTTCTGTTACTAAGTCGATTTGAAAAACTAAGGTCATCCAGGGGTCAAAGTTTGATCGCAATGCATTAAATTATTTATACGCAAAAGCTCAACATTTTTTTTTGTTTTAATTAAGGATTGCAATTTTATTTTCTAAAATCTTTTCATATTAATTCCATTTTTGCTGCGGACGACGAACTTCAACTTGTGATAAAAAACAATTGATTGAGGTTCTTTTGTTTAAAAAAAATTAACATTCGAAATTCAAACATTTATGACTTTCAGTGTGCAATATGTAACAGCAACGGATTCTTCAAAAAGAAGGAGCATTGACGAATCCTTTGCCCATAAGACACCAAAGGAAAATAACTATTTAAAATTCTTGGGATCGCTTATTTTTTTTTACCAAAAACTACTATTGTGGAGAATAGTTATGGCTTTCCTTGAATGTATAATAGAAATATTTTTAACTAGCTGCGACCCGCGGTTTCACCCGCGTAAGTCCCGGTGCCGTAGGAATATTGGGGTAAAAGTAGCCTATGTGTTAATCCAAATCCAAGTTTCATCGCAATCGGTTCAGTAGTTTTTGCGTGAAAGAGTCATCATCATCAAACATCCATCCATATATCCATACATCCTCACAAACTTTCACGTTTATAATATTAGTAGAATTTGCAACTTAATTATAATATATGTAATTAATAAATGAAAGTAAATAATACTTTGCATTTTTAGTGATTTAAAAGAAACATTTCATGTACTGGTATTAACCTTTGCTTTATAGTAGATATTTGTTATTGTTGAGGGCTCGGAGTTCCCGGCAACAGCTAGGCAACAGCTAGTTCAAGTACACGGACCTACTCGACCTATTGTTGCTTACACTCCCCAATCTTTTTTTTTTTTTTTGGTAAAAAGATAACTCCCGCTTTAGGAATTACTCCTGTGTCGTGGGGGACTTTACAACACATACAAACAACGGACACAAAGAACACCAAGACTCGGGTGGGAATTGAACCCACGTCCTATGGCATAGCAGTCAGGGTCCCTAACCATTAGGCCAACAGGCCAGTCCATCCATCCGTATAAACAATATCCCTGCAATTCCCTTCCATTGCCTTCCCTTCTTAACTACTTTTCCCTCTCAATACCCCCCACTTTTCCCATCTTTAATTATCAAAGTGCCTGGTTAACAGCAATAGGCCCATATTTTCTGAGTTGGATCAAATTACAGTTGGCAAAATGTAGGCTTTTAATACGCTCTGCCTACCCTCCTACTATTGGGGATATAGTTTAGTCAATAACTAACATTTATCTATAAAATTAGCATTTACAACACTAGTAGGTCATTAGAACAACACAAGCATTAACATTCTTATTTTGAGTAATTTTTATTCAAATAGCTATATACTATGCTGTCATTTAGTTAACTTACTACATTTAAACCCAATTATCACGGCCATTTGTGTTTTTTTTTATGAAATTAATACTCCTGTCCTCAGGACGGACTTAAACTCGCGGAAATGCTAAACTATATAAATAAAAATAAACACGTGTGCGTCTCGGGACGCCCAACAGAAGTGATAACTTGATAACTTAAACGCCAGACAGACTGGCGCCGTAACGCGTTACGTAACGAAACGGTTTACCCTCCCATAAGGAGTTATCACTTCAAAAATAAATGTTGATTGTTGGTAAGCCCATCGTTTGAGAACGGCTGGACCAATTTTGGTAATGATTTTTTAAATTGTTTAATATTAGTGTGACTATTTCTGTGAAAAAATGGCAATTACTCAAATAATACTAGATAGTCGGGAAAACAGAAAACTTTTTATTGCTTGAAATTTTTTTAATTAAAAAAATAATTAGACCAGTTTTTTATTCTAACTAATAATGACCCAATATTAAACAGACCCAAACTAAGCGTAACATACCTACCTACTATGAGTTCTACCTACTAAAAATACAATATATGCATAGAAACACGCATACCAATTACACAAGTATTTGCACTGAGCAGAAATCGAACCCGACCAATGAAGCTACCGATCCACGGAGGACTGGATTTTTTAATAACAGAATGATAAAATCTCAATCAGATCACTGTACAAGAAAGAGTACTTCACCTCACCTGGGTAGAATTAAGACCAGTCACATGATCTGTACTTGACTCTGTAAATCGAGGTTTCGAGGTCACCTCGAGGGAGGGGGGAGTACGAGGTGGGAGAGGAAAGGCTCTCGTCTCAAAAAGTGAAACGTATCTAACAGTAAAATGACACTAATTGTTTAACGAATTTGTTTTGTCTTTGCTGTTTTGTTCGTGACTAGTATTTTTTTTTCTATAATAAGTTTAATACAGTTTATAGATGTTTATTTATAAAGGGTTTTGTGGTTTTACAGTTTAAACATTTTCCTCGTTTACTCATTAGTAGTACAAATACATTTTAAAATGGAGCTTCTCTTAGAATATCTACACGCTGTCAAAGCTTATTTTGTTTCTACTGGTTCACAAGTCACTGCAAGGCAATAAGGTGGGCGACAGATAAAATTTAGGATGAGATAAAGATTGCAGCGGGTAGTGGATTAACAGCCCAAAAGTGAGAGAATTGGAGATAGCTAGAGTAGCCTTTTAACTACAAAAGCCAATAATTAAAATGTAATCTATACTTATAATAATATTAAATATATGTCTATGTTCCCGAGGGAAGGAAAATTACTTTTACACGAGATCACAATTATGTATTAAATATAGTTTTTTCTATTCCTCAGGGCATGAACTAAACAACATTTACACTCGTAATAATAAATGTAAGTCGAGTGGATAAGCATTACCGTCTCACACCGATGGGTCGAGTGTGATCGCGGTCACGCACCTCTGAAGGTCAATGTGAATACATTTTGAGTTGTATGTACTAATTACAAATTATATGTCACTTGTTTGAACGGGAGGAAACCTGCTTACATAAGAGTTTTCCATAATGTACCCAAAGCTTTGTAAAATCTGACAGATCTTGATCAGAATGGTAGTTGGACTATGGCTTAACCCCTGTCATACCGACATAACATTGGTGTCCAACAGCAGGACAAAGCTGATTTTAATTTATTCTACACAAAAAAATAAAATTGAAGTGTACGTTTATGTTTGTAGTTTAAAAATGACAGCTTTTTACTTAATGCATCTGAATGTTTACGCGGTAGTTATACAAAAAAAAACATTTTAAACTTTTTGTTTGTCTGTCTGTCTGAAACTGCTGGACCTATTTCTACGGGACTTTCTTGGACGGTTATGTAGTTGATGTTATAAAAAGTTAGTTAGGCTACATTCATTTTTGCAAAAGAATTAGGGTTCTTGGCAAAAATTTAAAATATATACACGCGAGCCGCGGTGGGCCGCGGTGAGCCGCTATTTAATAAATAATTTACTTTTGTTAAACTGTTTAAACATCTTCGCTGTTTTGTTAATCCCATGCATATGTTACATAATATTTTGAACTTCAATAATCACAACTTTTTGACACGGCGCTAGAGAACTAGACTGCTAAGTCAGATGTCGTGGATTTCATTCCCCCTCAGTGGAGATATGTCTATATGCCTGAATATGTCTATTTACAAGTCTGCCGGCTGTCTCTGTGTATGGCATTGATCTAAGTAGGTTTATAGATTCTCTAGTACCTACAGTACAAGCTATGCCATCCCAGAACATAACTATATTATTAATCGTAGGGTCCCATCCTTCAAATTATAGTTTTGCGTTTGACAAGATGGATGGATTTTTAATACGTAGCCGTTGGAGATGTGTTATATTATTGTGCCTATTGTGATTGTGGTGAAGAGCCTCTCAACAACTTGTTATGTAAAAATAAATTTCTTAGATACGCTTCGTTAATAAATTATTAATAATATTATAGATTAATGATATGCTTAAATATTATTGTTATTGACACACTTTTTAGTTCAACGTGTTTTAGTTCAAGACTAGCCGTTCGCAGCAGTTTCACCTGCGTTAATGCTCACTAATCCTCTCCTAAGCGTAACAGCGTGATGTTACATAGCCTATAGCCTTCCTCAATGAATACTCTATCCAATACAAAAATAATATTATTATGTAATATAATGTGTTTTAAGATAAATATAAATGTATGTATGTGCTTCACTTACTTCACTATCTAAAAATGCGTAAATAAAAATGTAAATAAAAGGCGCCATGGTAAACAGTTTGGCGATGTTTGTAATTATTAGAAGTGCATGTATGTTTGGTGAATAAATAAATAAAAAAATATGTAATTCAAATCTGACTGATAGTTCCAGAGATTAACACGTTTAAACAAAGAAAAAAACCCTTCAGTCTTATTATCACTACATATTATAAAATAAGGTCACTCGCCGCGTCTGTCTGCCTATCTGTCTGTTCGCGATTGACTGAAAAACTACTGAACAGATTTTCAGGCGGTTTTCACTAGTAGACAGTGGAATTTATGAGGAAGGTTTAGGTGTATAATTTGTACCCGTGCGATGCCGGGGTGGCATGCTAGTATTATATAAAGTAAGATACGCACGTGTATTTGTAGGCCCGACAGAGGCCCTTTATCAAGTGCTGAGGCGACCTGCCGTATCGGTGACAAGTGCCACACAGTTTATATTTTTGTGTAAGATTTAACATTTACCGCCTTTTTAACAATTGATCTAAGGATGCGGGTTATTGATGTGTATTTATTGAGATAGAATACAGATTAACAGAAATGCAATAAAACACTCTTTAAAAACATACCTAAAAGTATAAAAATGTACATGATAAATAAGTTAACATCTCTTAATTATTGACTCATTGTAGCAACTTTCTTTTAGGAAAATAAAGTAAAAGAAAATAAGATATTTCTTTTCGAAGGCAGATAACTTTTAATTAAGAATTAAGAGACTAAACCGTGCATCATCACAACAAAAATTAGCACAAATATATTATTTTTTTCTGTTGTGAAATTATGAACTAATATTGGTAAAATGATCACAATATCTACCTTGTATCAACTTGTGTTTGTATCAACAAGTAGGTACTTATGAAAACAGAGCTTTTTACTTCTCTAATACCACAAAGATAAAGGCTATTTGACGGTCAAGTTAAATCCTTATATTTTTACTAAACGTCAATACATTTTTGTATCAAATATCACTCAAATCATTCACTTTTAATATTGAAAACGTTAAAATAATATGCAAAAACGTTAATTAGAAACGGAGGACATATTAATACAGTATTTGAAGATGTTAAATTGCCCGAGTTATTCGAAATAATTTATTTCGAACGTAGGAATCTGTCAGTTGTGAATCTAACAAGTAATTTATCAGATTGAATAAAAGCGAAAACTTTCTATAAGGTAATATCTTTGGGCAAACTCATCACAGCGTCCGGTCGGTGAGGTCCGTGTTCATTTAGCGCAAGAAATTAGGTCAAGCATCGGAAATACCCAAGTAAGGATTCTTGCTTCGTCAGAGATTATATGTCTTAGATTTTTTCGGAGAACGTTTCAAATGACTTTCAACTGATTCAGTTATAACTAAATTTCTATCAAAACAACGGTTTTCATCTATAAAATGTATCTGAATAGTGTAATTAATTTTATTAGCTAATACTTTTTATCGTTAGCACTTATTTAATATTGTGGAAATATTTCTTTTTGAAGTGATAACTTCTTATGGGAGGGTAAACCGCTTCGCTACGTAACGCGTTACGCCGCTAGTCTGTCTGGTGTTTAAGTTATCACTTCGCTCGGGCGTCCCGAGACGCACACTTTTTTTTTTTTCTTTCAATATGATAATTAGCTAATAATACACGAAAAGAAGACGATTATGTTTCGTATCAAATATTTTTGATATTCATATAGCATATTATAGATTACAGTAAGTTTTTTTTTAAATAACATATTTTATTTATTTACTATTTATTTGGATTCTTCGATTTTATTCCCTTTCCTTACAAATTTTAAATATTTGCATGTTACATTACAATCTAGTCTTCTTGACCATTTCTGTCTGTCTACATGTCTGGATTCTAACCGTACAAGTTACAAGTTTTACGAAGGTTTTGTAACAATTGTCGATGGCAAGTTTACCACTGACAAGGAACATCTTATTGATAATAATGACTACTGCTGTATCTAAACATTTAAAAACTTTGACAGTATAGTCAAAATATAAAAAAAAGCCTCTTTTTTTGTATCAAGACTCATTTCAACGAATGTCATTTATCGATTTTCAACAGACGCCGACTGTACGTTCCGAAAAACCATATTGGGGTCATTCAACGGTCCCGTTAAGTTCGGGAGGGAACCTGTTATGGGGCTGACATACAACTGCTTATTACCACCGAAATAATACCACGGCTCATTTACTTAGGTACGAAAAATGTTCATTTCTTGTAAAGTTAAACACGACTTGTTGATCAATGTAGGGCTAATATAATGTCCTTCTTCGAGTTTTTTGACATTGAAGATGTTAGAATTCTTGGCATTTCATTTTAATACTAGTTTGAAGTCCAAATGTCTCCAATAAGTACTTTTCATACAAAATACTCGTACATACATTTTAGTGTGTTAATTAAAACATTAATTAAGGAAGCTTCCAAGGCAGTGCACCATTAAAAGTCTTGAATTTAATGTCACTATATTGGCTCCGGTTACGGCTGTATAAAGAAATTCTTTACATACATCAAGAGTTATTTAGAGACTTCTACCGTTCTCAACCAACATTTTATTTCTCACAATCAAACAAACCAGTATAGTTTAATTCGATTTTCAAAATCAAGCTTGAAATATTTTATACTATCTATATATATATTAGGAATAGACCAATCACATGCCTAAGCACTACGCGGTTAATATTTATACCATTAAAAATGGCTCTCAGAACGCAACGAGAAACGAGCGAATCATTATGATTGGTAAGATAAATAAATTTTTCTTTATTAGGATTCCGTTTATCAACAGGAAAAAAACAAATTCTTATAGTATCACTTTGTTGTCCGTCTGTCTGTCTATCAAGACCCTTTTTCTCAGGAACTCGAGGACGCGTCAAGTTGCAATTAATACCAAACACATTAGTCTGCGGTCCCTTAAAGATGTAAAAAAAAAATTTAAGCCTTATATTTGACCAAATTTGCAGATAAATCAAAACCTATAGGGTACTTTTCATTAACATAGAATGATGAAATTTGGTTAAAGCATCAACTGACAGCAGTCTGACTCGCGCACCGAGGGTAAGCAAACAAATTAGTATCTAGATAATACGTCCATCTCGGGAATCAATTCTCGAAGACTTTTGCCCGTCTTTTTCTAAAGACAAACTTACCTTTGCGGTAGCTATGTACGACAAAGTGAACAATCCAACCGCAAAATATAAGTTTGTAATCACAAAAAACTATTTTTCAACAAATTAAAAACTTTCGGATTTTTTCCTTTACTTGTGCTGTCAGACCTTGCTTCTTATCAAATTTCAGGGAAGTACCCTATAGGTTTTGATTTACCTGCGAAATGTTCAAATAAAATCTAAGGCTTAATGGCCGTATCTTTTAATAGAGCCATGTCCATTTCTACGTAGGTAGATATAAAATTTAGATAATTAATAATTTTATTATGTGGCGTCGATTCAAAATAAGTTCATTTAAAATTTTATAGTTTATGTAAATAAGCTCAATACTTCAGACTTAAAAGGTTTATTTATTTCTTGCTTTTTAGTTCGGTTTAATTTTTTTATTAGAGTAAGTAGAGTGCTGTTAAGTAGAGAGTATTATGACCAGGATATGTAGTGTGTAAAGCGTCTAAACGCGTCGTCCCACATACAGGCTGTGTGAGTGAGAGAAGCCTGCCGGGCGGTGCCGCGGTGCGGCCGCTCGTAAACCTACATACTACACACATTTTTGTGGCCAAAATACAGTTTTGTTTTTTTAATTCATCGGTCGCTTCTAACAGCCCGTGTTCTACAACCTTCTTGTTTGGTATTCTAAACAGTGAAATTACTTCTGTTTTGTTTGTTTAACTATATATATTGCATTTAAAAAAATATGTAAAGACACTAATGTAATAATACTGGAGAGTTTTATTTATATATATATAATCTCTGAAACTAAATTAGAAAAATTGTTTTTGCATATTTTGATTTAAGACTAGTGCAGATAGCTAGGTGAGAAGCAAGATATTAAAAAGTTATAGAAATCATAAATTGACGCGTCTGTTGGTCTAGTGGTTAGTGAGCCTGACTACTGAGCCAAAGTTCGTGGTTTCTTTTCCCACCCAGGAGAAACAATTGTGTGATTAACACCATGATTTGTTTCATGTCTGGGTGTTATTTAACTGGCAAAGTCCACTTTATAAAAAACTAGCAGCGCTTCGCGGTTTCACCCGCGTAAGTCCCGAACCGGTTAGAATATCTGGATAAAAGTAAAAGTAGCCTATGCGTTAATCCAGGTCTCCAGCTATCTACATACCAAGTTTCATCGCAATCGGTTTAGTAGTTTTGGCGTGAAAGAGTAACAAACATCCATCCATCCATCCATCCAAACTTTCACATTTATAATATTAGTGGGATTACCATTTTGTGAATCAACAGCAACAGTCTTTTAGCATCGAAAAGTAAATTTGTCAACATGACCCTAAATGTGTACATTAGTAACAAAACTTTTTAGGATTTTTCTTATCTATTCTATTATTTCAAAGTAAATTTAAGAATATGGAGGGTTATCCTTACAAATTGCTCTTTTTATATTCTTTCATTAAGCAGGGTAAAAATCAGGGCTGTTTTTTTAAAAAATTAGGGAGATATCATATCGCTTTAACACTTGTGACGTGGGAGAGCCATGCTTACGCACGTATGGGCCGGCTTGACCGGAGTGATACCACGGCTTCACAGAAAACAGTAAAGCAAGGCAGTAAAGCAATGTTTGCATTGCTTTTCGCAAGTAGGTAGGTAGTCTTTACCATCAGATGACCCGTCTGCTCGTCTGCCCCCTATAACATGAAAAAAAAAATGAAATGTAGTGTTCAATAAGTGGTTTAAAATTTTTTTACTGTTACGCCAGCAGCATTTTAATCTTTACTAGCAACCCACCCCAATTATATACGTAAACCTTCCTCATGAATCGTTCTAGCTATTGGTGAAAATTAGATCAGTAGTTTTCGAGTTTATCACGAACAGACAGACAGACAGACGCCGCGGGGGACTTTGTTTTATAATATGTAGTGATTTTCATTAAAGCCAAATACCATATTCTTGTATAAACGTCTTATTAATAAGCAGCTCAATTAGATACCATATTTAACTGTACATCTTCACTGTATTACCCTATTAAATCCCGTCTAACTCGTTAAACAATAACTGAACAGCTTAACGTTCTACAACTGTAT
The DNA here is from genome assembly GCA_949752705.1 of Callimorpha dominula. NCBI lineage: Eukaryota > Metazoa > Arthropoda > Insecta > Lepidoptera > Erebidae > Callimorpha > Callimorpha dominula. Next base: position 811,444 of record OX456991.1, read on the forward strand.
TCTGTTAATACATAAAATATACTACTTTTCGCCAAAACCCCGCTCTGTCCATCTCTCGGATGTAATTAATACTGTCAGTAAATCAGTAAATGTTCCGTATGACGAGCGCAAGTTATAAGCGATTCGGACTTCTATGTAGTATCAATATATCTCGTCTTAACAGTTCAGTCTCGATAAAGCGTTACTTGTAACATTTCCAGACAACAATCTTCACCGGTATCTATGAAGACGGCCAATAATTATACTATCGTACCCGGGTATTTGTTTTTTTGTCAACTTCTACATATACATACAACCGGTGCCTATCACAATACTAATAAAATGTAAAATAATATAGCTAGCGCATTTTTCATCTGCCTGTCTTTTATTGCTTTGCCCAGATCGAAATTGTGTGATTCTCAAGAACCTTCCCGAATTGGTTTTTCGTACTGTATGGCATGTTACTGTATATACCTATTGCCATTTTTACTTGTGAATGACTATCTACTATTCTAAATCCAGTTCTAGCGACATTACTCATAAACCATTTTTTCTTTAAAGCTTTGAGAAGAAACGCAAAAACCAACTCAACTCAACTCGCATGTGGTTGCATATTGGCCAAATTTGATTTAAAAAACAAGCAATTTATCTTATAACTTAGACCACAAACCACTAACAGTATCCCGCTAGTAGGTTCGCGAACACCCAATTACATGAGATTTGAGCTGCGCAGGCGCCGTTACTATCATATTATAATTCTCAGTGTGTACATAAAAACGTGTTGTCCATCAGTGCTTCAATAATGCGATACATAAACATTAACGATTTTTTACCACTAAGGTGTTAAATAATCTCAAGACTTTTCTGATATTCAATGGTAACTGTAGACTTAAACGCATTTAATCATAACTGTGCAATTTTTAAGCAATAGATGTCGCTTGGTTTTATGATGTGAAATGAAGTGGACTGAATTTTAAGTTTTTGTATAGTAAAAGATGTAAAGTATACGTAATGATAAACAATTTATGCTCAATAGTGGATGTGCCAAAAGACCCTAACCATCCACCTTCGCACGCGAAGATCAGCGTCTTCGGAGACCACGCATGGCGTGTCCGTTAAAAAATGCCCAGTTCAGCACCGTACAACGTGTTTAATGCCGAATTTTTACCATCCGTAAGCAAAACGAATCGTTTCTTGTTTATTGGAACGCGGCGTTACTGATTAAAGACTCAAATTAAAAATACTATTATCAATTTTCAACCCTTACAGTAGATTTTATTTTTCAAATCTAAGGGAGAAAGCCTTAAACGATTTAAAGTTATCGTATAATTAAAAATATATGTCTATCTATAATAAGAATGCTATGAAGTACTACCTACATTAATGCCGCGTTCCAATAAACAAGAAACGATTCGTTTTGCTTACGGATGGTAAAATTTCGTTGTATTTTCAACGAAAATTTTACCGTCCGTGAGCAAAACGAATCGTTTTGTGTTTATTGGAACGCGGATAAATGTTTTTATTACACCAAGGAGAGTACTTTCTCTTTTACTGAAAAACATAATTATATAAAATTATTTTACTTACCTATAGTTTAGGTATTGCGTAACTAACTCCCAAATAATTAAGTCAAACAGAGGTTCTTGTCTATCGGTCAATTACATACATATATAAATGTATGTACATACGTATATCAGTTGGCATATTTAGAAGTCTAATAGGGGTCAATGACACTGATAGGGTGGGATATGTATTGGCAGGTAGGTGGAGCCTCGTATTGATGGCCGTTGGAGGTGGGCGGCGCCGGCGTGTTGAGGTAGGTGGCCTTAGCATTGAGTGACGTATTGTGATAAGAGATGCTTACTCGGAATATTGGTGATAGCGATAGCCGTTCGATGCAGTTTCTCCCGCGTTTATAGCCACTGCTCTAATTATCGTAGTGTGATGTTTAATAGCCTACAACCTTCTTTAAAACTTGTGCTATCAAAAACAAAAATATATTTTTAAATCCTGGAACATATAACATTTTGCTATATAGATCTGAACTAAGCAGTGCTTGTGTTATTGGTTCTAGAACACGGATAAACATACGTAGATATATTTATTTTTTAAATACTGTAACATACCGACCTCTTCGGTATGAATGACCCTGACCCTGCGAGTACGCACAATAAGCACATAAGAGAGTGCTACAATACTTTTACGTTTTTTTTCGTGTTGAAATGTTCATCGTGTTGAAATTCCCAGGGGTCATCGCCTCACAGAAACAAACGGTGAAGTATGTATTATGTCGGAATCGAACCGACTAAAACCACAAGGTGTTTTGTCACTAGTGGGAAACACACAGACCGCTCAGGATAAAACATTTGCAAACCCTAGTACATGGTTGAGTTCAAAATGTTCAGCTTAACTTGTTACTTCATCACGATTTGTATATAAATATAGGAGTATTTTGCCACTAGATGGCACTATTTTAAATTTACACAAATCATTGTTAACGTTAACGCAAAGGAATACTAAAAAAACTTGCACTATTCACAGCTGTCGCCTCTATTCAACACAACTCTAAACAACGTAGGTACGTATTGTAAAACTCATTTATTTTACAGTCACTCACCTGGAAATCGTTATGATAACTAACCATATCTCATATTCCGGCACGAACCAAGATATCATCTTTCACTGAAATTAATACTTTGTAAACGTAATTAAATGTATACATTTCTACCTACAAAACTGTGCGGACCTTTACGTTCAAATTCATGTAAAGAGGTTACGCCAATTATTTTTTTTAAACTAACAATTCACACCTCAAGACACCGTGGGAAAGGAAAAATAATAATTAATTTAATTGTTGCCGAAATGTTCCAATTATTTCAGAACGGTGCGTTACCATTGTTACGTCACTAACGGGACTGGAATCTAGTTTATATACGTCACAGTCCAGTGCTGGACAGGGGCCTCGGTACTGACGTCATACGTCATAGTTGTTGCGCTTGACGGATACAGTTATTTGAGTAAATTGGCAATATTTACAAGTAGAATAACGTATATTATTTTATATGATAAGCAGGTACGTCAGTAAGAAAAAAATTTCTTGCTTTAAACTTACTAGTGGTCGCCCAGAGTTGGAAATTCATGATATTAATTATTATGAGTTACAGGTGCCCATGGGCGGCGGTAGTCATTTACCATCAGGTGACCCGTCTGCTCGTTTGCCCCCTATACCATAAAAAAAATAAAAATAATAATAACAATAGCGCTCCGTCAAAGATAAGTAAAAATACTGTTTAATTTTATTTTATTGTAAACACTTTCTAGTAAATCCACTAAACACAGGTTGTTACTTTTGTGTACAATTGAGGTCGCAAAAAATACTTAAGTACAAGTATCAAGTAGCATAATTAACTGCAGTTTCTTATACAGGCAAGTGTTATCGATATAATATTCTATTTATTGATATAACTATGTTAAAGAGTTATTCGTAACGGACCTTCGTCCTTTATGAATAACTGGTCCGGTACAACTGACAACAGACTACCTGGCCGCTGTCAATTGCATCGGATCACGCAAAAATGTCCATCGGCTCACGTGATCGGTTGCAAGTACAGAATAAAATACTTTACGTAGTATATAGTAATAGTTGTAAGTGGTATATAACGTGATCATTAACTGAACTACTTTTAAATATAATCCAACCGGATACCGGATAATAATAGGTATGTGAATGTAAATGAAAGCGCACCACGTAGTCCGATGAGAATGAGCTATGTAAAAGTTGGTAATTGTTTAATTTGCAGGCTTATTTATATTTGGTCCTTTTAATATATTATACTTATTCTATTAATTAATTAGAAAGTTAATTAAAAAGTCAAGAAATAAAATCTAGTTGTATCCATAGGAACCGCTAATTTATGGTTGTTTACGAGATCTTCTTAATTATACTTTAACTTGTATCTAAATGTGTCAGACAATCGGCTAATATTAACTTAACTTCGCTTCTCTTACAAACTTTTAGGTATATTAAAATCATAAAGCATAGAGCTCTCTTCTCATGACATCAGATTTTGAGTTGAAGGAACCAGATCTTTTTGGGCAGACAAGGTGTTTAAAGATCTAAAGTTAACGATTAAACCCCTCCGTAACTGGTATGCTTACTTGCCACTTTAATAGTATATCTTTTCGAAATCGATCGATCAATATGTATGTCGATTGAAGAATCTCGTTACTCTCGGAACGTTTGCGCACAAAAACGCGGAACAGCTCTATCAGGGTGTTCCAAATAAACTTGTCAGTGTTCGCGAGAGATTAATTGCACGCTGGTGCTGTGAACGCGTATGCCAATAACATTATAATGACAGAAGCTTCACTTGACTTTCTATAAAATATAAAAATAAAAAAATACAATTAAAATAAGCGTGAAAATTTTCACCGTAAGTTTTGATTGAAAGTCGATTAAAACTTTAGTTAATAAAAAGGATTCGTCGCACCTTATAATACCGCGACTCCTCATTCTCCGCGCCTTTTCCCAACTAAGTTGGGGTCGGCTTTCAATCTAACTACGACACGGCCGAACTTTGATATTTTACGTGAAGCGACTGCCATCAGACCTCCCCAACCCAAGTATTAGGCAATATCGAAGTTTTGTAGTTAGACCAGGTTGTCGGACTTTAGGGTTCCAACTACCCGTAACGAATGCCACAGATGTTTGTATGGCACCCGGGACCGACGGTTTAACGTGCTCTCCGAGGCACGGAGGGGTCTCAATGTGTTAAGAATGGTCACCCATCCTAGACTGACCTGGCTAGCATTATTTAACTTTGTAATGTGTTAACCTACTCGGTTACCACTTAGCCACGAGCCCCTCGTTAATGAAAAGGATTCATCGCACCTTATAATACCGCGACTATGTTTAAAAAATATTTTAGCCTTAAGATAAATTAGATTTTCATATATTTTTTAACCAACTTCGAAAGAGGGTCTCCATTAATTTTTAATTTGGATTTCGCGACTACTGCGATGATTCTGTTTTTATTGTACAGGTAATATCTCCAGTCGTAAAACAAATTGAAATAAAAAAAAAACATTTAGAATTTCAAAAAAATCAGCTAATTCAAGTTTTAAGTTATGTGATTAAGATGCATTGATGTCCGTTTTATTTATTTTTTAAAGGGTGATTATAATTGGGTTTTTGAAAAAAAAAATTTTTGTAATAAATGAAAAGATCATACAAGTTTTATAAAAGAAATATATCTATAAAACTCTATAAATCTACTATTTCTACTCATCGTATGGGTAGGACACAGCTGATACTGTGCTTTGACGCTTTGACAGGGTAGAAGACGTTGACATTGTACTATCATTGTTATAATGATAATACGTCAATATGGCGACTAATCGTGGAGCGTTCGTAATCACCTAATTCTTTTTAAAATTATATCAATTTTTAAATGATTATATTCAATTAAAAAAAAATATATATTTTTTTTTTGCATCGGCTATTAATATAATTTATGATAAAGCTTTAAAATACATAAATAAACTAAATTTTAGTAAATGATTTGAATTCGGTCAATTACTAATAAATTTATTGAAGCACATGTGATTATAAAATAGTAAAGAAGTAATCTACTTCTCTGTACCCTATTTTTAACCGACGAAAAAAAAGGAGGTTCTCAATTCGACCGTATTATATTTTTTTTTTTTTTTTTTATATGTCTGTGCAGCCCTCACTCCGTTATTTAGGAACCGATTTTGATTATTCTTTTTTTGTTAGATAGGGTCCTTCCTTCCTTGACATGGGACCTCAAGAGTGGTCCCATGTCAAGGAAGTCATGATCTGATGATGGGATCCTGAAAAAATTGAGAGAAACCCTCGAAAATTGTAGGAACGAATAGTGTTTCTGTTTACTTTTCATTACTTTATTAGGTATTTGCGTTTAGAAATCATCACATCATGTAGCTGAACTGATAATGAAAAAAACCATAAAATAAAAATCTATTTCACAAAAAATTAAACCGACGAAAAAAACTAAAAAGCAAAAAATAAATAAACCTTAAGTCTTAAGTGTAGAGCTTATTTATATAAACTATCAAATTTTATATAAACTTATTTTGAGTCGGTGCCAAATAATAAAATGATTAATTACTTACGTAGGTACATATAAAATTTTGATAAATAATCAGTATCAAAATAAGTTTATATAAAATTTGATAGTTTATGTAAATAAGCTCAATACTTAAGACTTAAGGTTTATTTATTTTTTGCTTTTTAGTTCTTTTCGTCGGTTTAATTTTTTGTGAAAAAGATTTTTATATGTAAAACTTTGGTCGCCATTATATTTTCTTTCCCCTCGCCTTTTACGGCCTTATCTGATTATGTACTTGCAAATAGAAAATGCCAATTCAAGTATCATACTTATAGCAAATAGGACCACACTGCAAAGTTGATTTACTGTTTTATATCTTCCCAATACCAGCTCGGATCAGTCCCGCATCTACCATTACGGGAATGTTAGATGCGCGGTAGATATAAGCTTGACCTTGTTCAAGGGTAAATCTAGGTCGATATTATAATATTTATATATAAATAATTGATATAATATGCGGATGTACATTACCGTGCTTATACTAGGAGAAACTGTGCCTCAGGTGATTTTGCATATTGATTTTTGTGTAACATTTAAAAATTTAAAATACTAACTCAAAAATCTTTGAACCAGATCAGACTGGCTTGTTGACCTAGTGGTTAGTGACTCTGACTGCTATGCTACAGGTCGTGGGTTCGATTCCCACCTGAGTCTGGGTGTTCTTTGTGTCCGTTGTTTGTATGTTTGTAAAGTCCCCCGCGACACAGGAGTAATTCCTAATGCGGGAGTTGTCTTTAAAAAAAACGGAAGATCTAAACTTTGTACGGTGTCCCTTCTTGAATTATAGCTAACAACACTCTGAGTGGGTCACCTCTAAACAAAAAACTAAATTATAGTTGCTCCATCCGTTAGAAGACAGACACACAACCCCTCTTCTTTGCGTAGAGGTTTGAAAAAAAAGGATAAATACGTAATGCGCGAATAAGGATACCATTTATTTGCAGATATAAAGCGATCAAAACACATATAACCGAGATTTAAATCTGTTTAGACTTTGACCAACGACTTGTACAATATAGCACATCAACGTGGCGGGACCGTGGCCGTAGCAAATTAAAAAAAAAACAGTCAAACATTAAACTATCCAATCAAACCAACTGAACTGTTATGTCTACTGTTTTCGTGAATATTATTGTGTACTCCTGCAAATTTGTATAGGAAATTTCATAATTTTCGATTTAAAAGTCGTAAATGAGGAAATTCTCAATTCGACTGTATTTTATTTTGGTGTCTTCGTCCATTTGGAAAAGCTTTTTGGTGTCTTCGCCCATTATGAAATGTATGTATTGCTTTTCGCCGAGTGAGTGAGGCCCTAACCCTTCCCCCCTCCTCCACTTTTATTTACTTGCCTTTTAGTACGCCCCTACAATACAAGTAGAACATATATCTCTACTTAACCTCGTGAGACACAGGCGTGATGATACTATAATAGTACAAGCCTAAGCAGCGAATGATTGATGACGTGTGAAGCGAGGCTTTGATATAAGTGTGGGCTTTTTAATATAATTGGATGTTTGTATGAATGGGCTGAGAGATGGTTGTCTGGCGAATCTTTGTATGGACGTACTGTAAAGTTCCAGATAACATTGATTGATAATATCGAGATGATTAATTTGATATTGGCATATGAATATATCAATGAGGAAAGTCTATTACTATGTGGGAGTTATTTTTTTTATTGCTACTAATAACACGTACCGTTACCATATTTATAGTATTTAAAGATTATTTAGTCGTGGGAGAGCCATGCTTCGGCACGTATGAGCCAGCTCGACCGGAGTAATACCACGGCCTCACAGAAAACCGGCAGTGAAGCAATGCTTGGATTAAAACATTACAAACATACATACAAAAACACAAATGTTTCCTCTTTATAATATTATTTTAAATTGATCAACAACGCTTATATATATATAAATGTTATGATAAATTTTTGCTCAAAAATAGACACTTGATAAAGATAAAACCAATAACACTCCTTATCGAAATCCACACATATCTTATCGGCTTCCCTTTTCTAAACATTTCAACATAAGTAACTCTCTATCAAACGAAGGCTATGATTACGCAAGCTAAGTGTAAGTACAGGGTATAAGCAGAGTTTCACGGACTCTACAATGTCACGGTTGCGAACGAGCCGCGCCTCGCTCCACGCTCAAGAAAGTTGACGGCGCACACAAACAAACACACCAATGCACATAGACATGGTAGAGCTGGTCTCTATGTAGAGTCACTGTATTTGTGTTCGTTTGTTTGTTGATGGTGGAGTGAGATATATTATTGGTCCATGTTGTTATGAATGATAGATTCATTAGACATTAGTATAGAAAATAAATTATCATCAGTACAACTAAATAAAATTGAAGAGTCTGTTTGTAATGTCAAAACAATACTTTTATTTTAAGCTCATACAGTTAGTTGCACGATGTCTGTGACTAAAATTCAGTTTTTTTTATTTTTGTCTGTCTATCTGTCTGTTTGTTCTGGCTAATATCCGGAACAGATAGATCGACCGGACTTGGACAAGCAGATAGCTGGTGTTATAAGGAGTAACTTAGGCTACTTTTATTTTGTAAAAAGAATTAGGGTTCCGCGCAAAATATATAAATATGTACACGTGAGTGACACCGCGCGGGAACTGCTAGTCAACAATATGCAAGGTTTTTTTTATATACTTTTCACGAATGGCATAATGGTTAAATAGTCATCTTTCCATCTGGTAGTGTGTCGACTCTTGTATTGTGTAATAATATAAGTTAAAAAAATATCGACAAAATAATGGTCAGAGGCCTAAGTAATATGAAAAATATGAATGTTAGTTTGTTTGTTACGCTTTCACGCTTTGAATGCTCAATCAATCGTCATGTAATCTTACACAAATTGTCAGGGAGACAGAAAGAGACATAGAGTACCTTTCAGTGAAATACCTGCGTTGATTGCCTGGTCAGTGGTTAGCCAGTGGTCGTGGGTTCAATTCCCACCCAAGACAAATAATTGTGTGTTGAGCATGATCATTTGTTCTGTGTCTGGGTGTAATGTAACTATAATATGTATGTATTTAGTAATATATAAGTATGGTTATCGGCAGTCTGGTTACCATAGTACAGGCTCTGCTAAGTTTGGGATCAGACGGCCGCGTGTGGGATGTGTCAAGTTATTATTATTATTTGAATCTACCTTACCTTCAATAAAAATGTAACAAAGAAACGACTATCCTCAATACAATACGAAGCAAATGACAGGATTAGTACTGAATTTTTTAATTCGAACCCGTAGTACCTGAGATTAGCGCAACCAAACAAACTCTTCAGCTTTATAATATTAGTGTAGATTTATGGTCACTGCTTCGCCCCGAAAAGTCGTAGCGTGATGTTACATAACCTTTCTCAATGTATACTCTATCCAATACGAAAAGATTTTTTCGAATCCAATTCGTAGTTTTAGAGATTAAAGCGTTCAAACAAACAAACAAAAACCTCTGCTGTGTTATTATATTATATTAGTATATATTTTATTTATTCTTCGGAAACCTTACAGGCTACTGTGACATGTACATATAAAACTATAATATACAATATCCATTTTAATTAACGCACTTTCCGCAAATATAACATTAACAATAACTAATTCTAACCAATTCACAAAATGATACATACATACATACATACATACATACAATAAAGTTTATTTCTATTCTATTCTACATACACATACATTTTATACACTATTTTCGTATTATAGTAAGATGAGATTGTAGCGGCTTCGATTCCCGTCCTCCTCAACATCGCTAATTAATCAACAATCACCATCACCATAAATACCGAAGTTATTTAAGTCGCACACTTTCACTCACCAAATAGCTAAGTCATAACATATTTTTCAAATCATTAACTTACACAACTCTACATGTGTGTGAGTAACCTCTGCCACAGACACACACATGCACTCACACTAGCGTAAACTGCGCATGTAGAGTCTCACGCACACATAGAAACGTTCAGTAGGTCACTGTAGCGCGCGTTGATGTCTTTTCTATAGATGTTATAGAGATGAGAATTAGCTAATTTATTAATATAGGAATTTTCGTGTTTTATAGATGGAAGAGAAAATTAATGATTTTTTAGAATCGAGTAGCTTTTCCCGCGGTTTCGCTTACTTTTTATATATCCCTCGGGATCCGTCCTTTTTTCTTCTGGGGAAACCAGATCAGATCAGATTCAGTATAACAAAACCCATGGCACTAGGTATTATCATTAAATAACATCATCATCAAACTGGCCAAGCGCGTTGTACCCACGTACAGTTTAAAACGATTTGGTCCCAACCAATCATTTATGGTTAACATACCAAGGGACCAAACCCTTACTTTACAATCATCAGTTACACGGCTAAAGTGATCTAACGTTCGCTGATCACTTCTGAAAAACTCTTTATTTACTTTTTTATTTTTATTATTTGTCCCACACTAAGTAGAAAACTGTATTAGCACCGTTGCGAGAAAAGTAAAATTCCTCAACATATATATAAGTAAACAATGACAAATTATTACGCGACTTTGGACCTTATTCTGATGTGCAGAGGTTTGCCTGTCATTTTATATATTTGCTGAGTAAAAGTTCTCTTAAATATGTTATAACTCGTTCAGAAGTTTTCGTTTCGAGTACTTTGTGTAAAATTTTTGTTCATGTCACGTTGTTATCTCTATGTTAAAATGTCTTCTCTCAAGTTAGTTAATACAATGGTACCGATTCTATTGTATACTCTACTAAACTAAAACCTGACTTAATTTCTTCATATGAAATCAACCTAGTGTTCTTCGTAATAAGGTCTATTTGTTACTAGCATCTATTTCTCAGCGCTGTCAACGTGTACTCAACTTTATTGCCACGCAGCGAGAGTCTTCATTTATTCAAACGCTGTATAATTGCCGTATAAAAACTTGTTCAAAACGAACAAGGATGACGTGTTTTTAATCTACACCTACGAAGACGCTTACTAAAAACACAGAGCAAAAGAGATGGCATTCAACGGATAGCGGCTCTCGCTTCGTGGTATTAAAGTTTATTTAAGCGTATCAGACTTTAGTCGACAAATAAATTGCTTATTTCGATAGCGACATATGTTACCTACTTGTTTCAATTTGAAATAAGACCTTGTTTCTAAGTGTACAAAGTTTACTTCTTATATGAAGAAAATTTAGTGAATTTTAATTTAGCGAGTGAAGTAACAGAATTGGGGCCAATATCTTCAAATACTCTAAATTATTTAAAATTTCAAGTCAAGTCAACATTAAAAGTTATTTAACAATAGTATGACGTAATGTAATTCCTTGGGATTTCATACAAAAGTGAATCGATTACGTAATGAGAAATAACAAATACAGACTCCAACTCATTATTCAGAGGAAGATAAAAGAGGTGTAGGTAGAAGAAGACATTCGTGGCTTAGGAACCTGCACGAATTGTTTGGATGCAGCACTACCTCCCTATTCAAAGCGGTTGCCAAAAAAAATCGTATAGCCGTGATGCTATTCAACCTCCAATAGATCTAGATCTAGCCGCTAGCCAGCTAGCTAAAGAGTGTCCTTGGAGTTTCTTGCCTGTTCTTCTCCACTGGATTTACGAATTGGAACAGGCAACTAGCTTCACGACTGACTTAGTCTGACTAACTACTACTCCTGACAATTCAAAAATACCCATACTGGTTTAATTGGAATAAATGATTTTGATTTTGATTTTAGCATCTAGAAGAAGTAGAAGAAATGACTGCTTGTTGGCCTAGTGGTTAGTGACCCTGACTGCTATGCTACAGGTCGTAAGTTCGATTCCCACCTGAGTCTGGGTGTTCTTTGTGTCCGTCGTTTGTATGTTTGTAAAGTCCCCCGCGACACAGGAGTACCTAATTTTGTTGCCTTTTCAAAGAAATCAGAAATCAAAGATACTAATTTTGTTGGAGTGCTCTGGGTGTAGTATAGATATGTAGATATACTGATTTGACTTGACACCAAGTAGATGACCCTATAAAAGCCTTTCTTCAACATTTCACGCGACAGGGTTGCTCTGCTTGTTCTCAGACAAGTTGAATCCTTGTTTACTCCTATATTCTTGTATTAGAATACTTATTGCTATGCCAAGTAGTACTCCAAGTTAGCAAACCCATCCGTATTGTAATTGGATCTAACATAAGCATTTCCATAGGAATGCTTGTCAGTGAGTGGGCTCGTGTACAGTCGGCGCACTCGGCCGCGTGTGTAAACAATAGCTAACTGTACCGGCACCTTGACTCGGACAACGCAACGAGAACACTGTAAATATTCACTCGGACTGTACATACAGGGTGATTCAAAATAAAGAGTACTATAGCAGTTAAACAAGTTGATTTACTGTTTTAATATAAAATATTAATAAAGATAAGACACACACACAATTCAAACGCTAGGCGAATAAAAGTGTTAGCGCAACGAAAAATGCTGACCGCGAGTTGATTTTTTTATTTACACCATCTGTGGATTCTGCGCAGTACTAATGTAATTTGATGTTGGTTGTAACTAATTATCCATATATTATTTTTACAGATAGCGCAATTTTAATTTCGAGTTTTTACAATATCACTACATATTATAAAATAAAAGTCCCAGCGCCGCGTCTGTTTGTGTGTCTGTTCGCGATAAACTGAAAAACTACGGAATGGATTTTCATTCGGTTTTCACCAATAGATAGAGCGATTCATGAGGTAGGTTTAAGTATATACTTTGTGGAGGTTTTGTGTAAATTGCTTGAAATATGACGATGATTGTCGAAGATGTCTCTGCTACCCGTGCTAAGCCGGGGCGGGTTGCTAGTTTACTATATTTTGATACAATATATTCAATTCATTAAATATATTTATATATAGCGAAAGGAAATTCGATCCAACCGGGTGTCCCAAAGACACGTCACGGGTTTTAATAAGATTTTTGCAGCAAGGATACCTACTACTACGCTATCGTTGTAAATATTATACTAACAAATTCGATTTTAGTGATTAGGATATTGGGTTATTATTGTAATCCTCGGAGATTAAGGTAAGATCTTTCAACCAAGCTGCGGTCGTTGTTGGTTGTTTACATGAAGTTTAGTGTGAGAACTTTCATTGCGTGACGCATGATGAATATTCACGTAGATAAGTTTATCTTCGTTTGATGATGAGGTTTATTTTACTGTATGCAGATATTAGTAATATTCAAGTCAGCTTTTTATTTTAAAGATTTTTTTACATTTTTCTAGAACTTAAAAGTGACTCTATTGAAGTCAAGAGAGATAAAGTTTAGCTATAGAGTTTAAAGTAAAACTTCATAACATAAATGTAAGTAAACAATGACAAAAGATTATGCGACTTTGAACCTTATTGTGATGTAAACAATTTTGCTAGTCATTTAATATATTTGCTGAACAGTTCTGTTAAATATCTTATATCTGCGTTAACTTCTAACGCTTTTAACAGCAAAAATGTCTAACAAAATAAGTTAAATGTCAAATCACTTATACGCACTTTCAGGCCAATATCGCAATATTATCGTATCTGATTGAGTAATTTCTAAGAGTTGTTCTAGATGTGCAAACAAGGGAACCATTCAAATTATTGTTGTTAACCACGAGCGGTAACAATGCGGTGAACCGCCAATAACAACGCCAATAAAAAATATGATTAAAACCTTATTTGTAGTGTGCTTTTATAAACACGATTACCATTCATTTTCTAGACTCCGTTACTAGTATTCTCTATTAAAAAAAAATATATTTTTAATTTGAGACAATTCGGTATAAGTAAACTATTAAGTTAAATACACATGTTAAGTATTATTTCAGTCTTAAATAAAACAATAATTATAAAAACAAAGAATGGAAAATGACAATGGCATCATTTTTGTCTCTATCTATAGGGACCTAATATTATAGTGATCAATCCTACTTTGCAAACATCCTGTAGGTAGTGCGGGAGTGTCGCTACGTCACAACAGGTCTAGCGGCGCGCGCATGCGTCACACTCACCGACACGCTCACACACACACACGTGTGATACATCTTTGTGTGAGTGTAACGGCAGATATTAAACTTTTTGGTACATCAAATTACAAATTATTATGCCCATGTATGGAAATTACATATTGTATATGAAATTAGAATCAAATAAAAAAAAAAAACAGTGACGTAGGTTAAGGTTTGGTTTTATGGTACTTATCTGTTACGTCTGCCTTTAGAGCAATAAAAGAAAGGCTTTATGGTATTTTACAGTGTTCACCCACGTGTTATTTGAAACATTTACTACATAATACGTAAAGTACATATTCTTTCACTAATATGCTCATTTAACTAATATATTACTTACTTTGTCTTGGGGCATTTTCTGTAATAAAACTACTACTTAGTAGGTTTAAAAAAACTTAAACTTAGTAGTTTATTTTTTATAAAGCTGGTCTGTTAGTAAAGTGGGTCACACATCACTAGTACTCTTAGGAACCCCTCCAATAAGCACCTTTAAAATTTTAAGTGCATCTACAAATTTATTTAAAACTATACAAAGGCATCATTGACTTAAATATATATACCTAATTAACATAATCATCACCTTTCAAACCTCAAAATGAACCCCAGTCGTTAACCTCTATCCGTAGAACCCACCTGTCTTATTGACATGCGCGGGAGGACTCCCAAGGCCACGGGTTTGACGACCCTACGAGGCTAACTGTAAAGGGCTATCCCGGGGTAGGGCGATGACCCTAAGAGGCACATCGGGGCCTTTTTTGTGGGAATTACTGGATTATTGTTCTTGATTGCGATGTATTTAATGTCATTTTTGATTAAGTTGTTTTATTCTATGGCTTTGTAAGGGATTGCTTTATAATGTACTTCATAAGTATATTATGTATATACTTGAGTATTAGGTCTCAGATAATAAAGCCTTCTTAAGAAATAAGACTGTATTGTGATTATCTACGGACTCTCTTTAACATAAGCGCGATATGATATCCGTGTTCTAACAGCGTATGCTAGTTAAGCATAGGGTTGCCACTAATGTTTGGCTCAATATAGTATATTTCAAATTGATTTTATGGCAAGCAAATTTTCAAATTGAATCTGTTCGGAAGACAACAAAATCGTTTTTTGTTTTTCATGTTATAAATAAGGGTTTGCCAGTTATAAATTTCGGTATTGCATACAAAATGTCGCTGCTATTATTTAAGTCCCCCAACTACTAGTGTGGGAGAGCCATGCTTCGGCACGTATGGGCCGGTTCGACCTGAGTGATAAAACGGCCTCACAGAAAACCGGCAGTTAAGCAATGCTTGCATTTTATTTCGGCCAGCAACGCACTTGGCTCTTGAGTTGCTGGTGCCCATGGGCGGCGGTAGTCACTTACTATCAGGTGACCCATCTACTCGATTGCGACCTATACCATTAAAAAAAACTAAACTAATTTGACGTTGACGGGCCTGTTGGTCTGGTGGTTAGTGATTCAGATTGTTGAGCCTGACGTCCTGTCGGGCTCGATTCCCACCCAGGACAAATAATTGTGTGACGAGCGCAATCGTTTGTTCTGGGCCTGGGTGTACTTTATCTATAATATGTATGTATTTAGTAATATAAGTGTTTATCAGCAGTCTAGTTACCATAGTACAGGCTCTGTCCAGTTTGGGATCTGATGGCCGTGTATGAAGTGTCTCAAGTTATTATTATTATTATATATGAACTAAACTAAATACAATTCTTGGGTTTTATATAAATCATAGGGAGCTAGATTTCACTAGAACTTTACACTATAGAAATATATTTTTTCTTTTACTTCTGTTTGTTAATTACGGTATCACATTACCATGACAACGCCTACTTTTGAATACGAATAAAGGCATATTTCTTCAAAATCAATTGTTATGTTAAACATCGAACGGCTTTGTTCAACAACCATATTATTGCTTGTTAATGTTTTACTTGATAATTTTACTCATAGCTAATTTGCATTACAATAACAATTAGTAATAAACACGTAGATTTTAAATAGTTTCTTCTAGAAATCTTTCTTCTTGGGAACTTCCAATCTTATTGGTTTACAAAAATATAGTAGAAGTCACGTGGTATGTTAGACCATAGACCATTTACTCACAGGTACTTAAAAGTGCGGAGTAATAGTTAAAAATTTACAATACAAATAAGTGCTTATGTATAATTGCTCAATAGGTATGTTGTCGGAACTGCTATTATGTTATAGCTAGGCCCATAATTAAAGGAAGAAATAATATTCTATTGAGAAAAAAACTTATTTGAAGAGAAAAAATCGAAACATGAAGTTACTTTTAAAATTTCCCGCTGAAACATCGCATTTGATTACGTCACTAACCTAATAACTGACAGTTCAACATAGAGTAGTATTTATTTTAGAGATTTAGATTTTTATATAAAAAAAATGTGATTTTAGGTTTTAAAAGATAACAATCAATCATTTAGTTAAAACGTAACATAAATTTGTGTTTAGTATCCTACTAATCTTATAAACGTGAAAGTATGGGGGATGTATGGATGTTTGTTACTGTTTCACGCCAAAACTACTAAACCGATTGCGATGAAACTTGGTATGTAGATAGCTGGAGACCTAGATTAACATATAGGCTACTTTTTATCTCGATATTCGCACGGGATCGGGACTTACGCGGGTGAAACCGGCGCTGCTAGTCAACTATATTTTAGAGCGCTTACTTATCCTTATTATTTATTTCCTATTCATCCTATATTTTATTTAATCTAAGTTCCTTCATCTTTGTCCAGTATGAACTCTTCTCCTCAGCATGTTCTCACAGCAATTTCTTGTAACTGCACTCTGCAGGTCTTTCAAAAATCTCGAGAGTTACCAACGTTAAAACTCATACTTAAGATCATCTATCAGACGTGCCGCTATAACACTACACAAATCAGATGAAGAAACTTGAACCCCCACATCTAATATAATAACCACAGTTTGGTAAAAATTTTAATTCGTTCTTGTTTATTCATGAATTTGTTTGGGTTGTCTAAAGTTGGTCTACATACGTCATTGACACTTTCTATCTCATTGTAGAACGCAATACTGTAGGTAATATTGTGATATTTGTTTACAATATAGGATATTGCGATAACAATCACTCGCTTGAGCTTTTGAACGTAGTTTTATAACTAAAATAAATGTTTTGTAACTGCACCGTTTCCCAACAAAACGTGGCTGGTTGATGAAATGTAGTTCGACATTGTCACTTTTAAGTGTTTTTATCGTTTTCGTAAATAGCAATAAGTACAAAGAAATATGTAGACAATAAAAGAGAATTAAAAGCTTAAGACGTTGAATGACTTTGGCATATAACGCATAATATACCCCTCTGAAGAGAGTAATACACATTAATGGTATATGGAAGAATTCCTTTAACATGAGAGAATCTCCAATCATATAAGATGACGTGTTGTCACCAAATAGCTGTCTTTTTCTTCTATTATTGAATAGATAGAATCTCCAGAATGGTCGACAAAAAATTTAAACTCTAAATATAACCTCAAGGGTGACTAATTCTTAACTAAAATCATAACTCCTTCTTTAGTAGATATTAAAGTCGGTTGCACTATCTTAAAATATATTTTACTAGCAACCCACCCTGGCTTCGCACGGGTAGAGGAAACATCTTCAACAATCATCATCATAATTCAACCAATTTACAAAAACTAATACACTTAACAAATTATACACCTAAACCTTCCTCATGAATCGCTCTATCTATTGGTGAAAACGGCACGAAAATCCGTTCAGTAGTTTTTGAGTTTATCGCGAACAGACAGACAGACGTGGCGAAGGACTTTGTTCTATAATATAAGTGATTATGCTGCGTAAACTTCTAGAATCTATCAGCTTCAACCATTTATTCAAAGAATTTCGTACGATGGTAATGACTACTATGATGCACCAGATCAGTGATCATTACAACATTCCCATGTCTGGCCTATTGCACTATTACAATACTCATATTGATTACTTCACCAGTTTCATTGATCACCGTGTCATTACCTGTGTTCTGGGTGAGAATCACACATAGTTCAAACAAAAGTGTATCACTGTAGGTTCTTCAAAAATTAGGTTCAATTGTCTGAAAGGCCAATTGAAACTACCATCAGCCCAACTGAGGACTCAGGTTCATGTAACTACGCCATATGTATGTACCTGTACCGTGTTTTAGTTCTAATGCTGACAATATACAGTTTGCAATACACTACTGACATCTGTGTGTTATTTATTTGTAAATCTTAAATAATTTTTTTTGTAATCTAAAATCTTATTCTTAATTTAGATAACTGAAAAATAGTTCAACAAATTATAGGTACCTATTTTTAAATTGTCAGGAATAGGAGGAGTCAATCAGGAAGGTGAAGCTAATTGCCTGTTCCAATACGTAGAACCTATAGAGAAGAATAGACAAGAAACTTCAAAGACTCTCTTTCTTGACTTAGTTTATTTTTGTTTTTTGGTTACATTGCTTATGTATACAGTAGATATTATTCTAATAATAACGTATAACAATGCTTAATTATGTTCGTATCTTATCAGGCAAATGAATATCGAAGCCGGTAAATACCTCGCATTGGCCACCCAAAATCCGGCACGACGGCGCGACTACAAGCAGGCGTATCCAAAAACCCGTTGGGTGAACCTGGGCCCTAACGGTACCCCTCGCCTTGACAAATACAACTATTAGGCAATTAGGATGTAGGGATCAAAGCTGCCGCCTCTATTTATTTAAAAAAATACAGTTAGACAAACTGTTCGTGAGTGTCTTTGTCTGGGTATTTGCATAGACAATGTAATAAAATATAAAATTCAAGTGCTTGTTTTGACGATAGCAGTTATTCTAAAGAAAAAGTTGGTAAAAGTAAATTGTAACCGTTAATGGCATGTAGTGAAGTAATGAATACGAATACTTGTATTATATCGAAAAGGTACTAGTTACCGAATATTGATGATACCTGAAAAAATTATTTGGACCTGAACACTTTTAAATAGTTGAACTTTGATTTGATATACGTCTCACAGGGGATAACATCACAAGATTCACAGGGATTTCCTTGTAAGGGTACACCTGAGGCCCTGGTAATATGGACTGTGACTTAACACCGTGTGGTTTTAGTCGGTTCGAGTCCGACATACCACTCTCCCGCTTAGCCCCGGTGGGGTGACGACCCGTGGGGGTGGATACGTACGTGTCAAAAAGAAAAGGTCAAAACGGTTAGCGATATTATATACAGATTTGCAGAAATGAATAGCGATTCGCGACGTCATCATGCCAAGCTTGGCTCCGAGCAAGCGTTTCGAAATAGCCGAAAAGAAAACTTTGATAACTTTGTAATTTCTTGTTGGATTTGAATCATTTGAAAAACGAAATGATCAGAATGTTATAGCGCATACGCCCCTATATTTAGAAATCTAATATTTTGTTATGTGACTGATCCTCATTGTATACTTCAACATTTACACTTATTGTAAACTAGCGTTTACCAGCGGTTTCCCTCGTATTGATATAGATTTGTCAATCAATTCACGTATCCCTCGGGACCAGTACTTGTTCTGGATAAAATATACTCTATGTCCTTTTTTATATCCTTGGCAACATGTGTGCAAAATTTTATGATAATCGATTGACTAGTTAAGGAGTAAAAACGAAACAAACAAACTAACTCACTTTCACATTTATAATATTAGTTTAGGGATGTTGTTTATAATGTACTACATACTAATAAGAGTGCGAACTTTACTCGTGCGATGTATAATTTTCTTTGAGGAAGCAGTTCCGAGTTGTTTTCGTTAAATAGTGCTGGTACTAATATTGCATTTTTACCGGCCAGTTCGACCGCATTGATACTACGGCCTCACAGAAAACCGGCAGTGAAGCAATGTTTTCATTGCTTTTCGCCGAGTGTGTGAGGTTACCGGAGAGGCCCTAACCGTTCCCTCTCCCCCTTCCCCTACTCCCACCTTGAAGGCTGGCAACGCACTTGTGGTTGGTATGGGTATATACCCATACCAACCACAAGTGCGTTGCCGTTAATAATATTATTATAAAAACCCATAATATTTACCCCCCCCCCCTTCCCCCATCTTCCCTCCCATAATACTCCCAATTCTCCCATCTTTCATTTCTTCAGTGCCCGGTCACCAGTTACGTGGGTGACAGCCAAATTATATTTGGCATATTGGTGTTTAATACTCCTCTGCCTACCCTGGGGACACAGTCCAAGCACAACGAAGCTTACCAAAGATTGCTAGAAAATCCACATTAAGAGACAGTGCTGATTGTTTGTAAGACAATAAACCCGACTTATATATATGTAAGATGAACCTTTGCGAGTTCCTACATAAACTATGTTATTCTATATTACTTTTGAAAATAACTAAATGACATCTCTGCCTGTGAACCCGTTAGTGTCCTAATTACATCTCTGCCTGTGAACCCGTTAGTGTCCTAATTACATCTCTGCCTGTGAACCCGTTAGTGTCCTAATTACATCTCTGCCTGTGAACCCGTTAGTGTCCTAATTACATCTCTGCCTGTGAACCCGTTAGTGTCCTAATTACATCTCTGCCTGTGAACCCGTTAGTGTCCTAATTACATCTCTGCCTGTGAACCCGTTAGTGTCCTAATTACATCTCTGCCTGTGAACCCGTTAGTGTCCTAATTACATCTCTGCCTGTGAACCCGTTAGTGTCCTAATTACTCGAGAACCACTGGCTTTACATCGATCTATTTTTAGTTGATAATAATTCTGCTTCGGCTAATTTTAGTACAATGTTTTAACATAAAATCTAACTCGCATTTTCAAGCGCTATCCTATTAATTATTAATATTATAAACGTGAAAGTTTGTAAGCATGTATGGATGTATGGATGTTTGTTAATCTTTCAAGCAAAAACTGCTAAATCTATTGCTATGAAACTTGGTGTGTATATAGCTGGATACCTGAATTAACACATAGGCTTATTTTATCCCGATATTCCCACGGCATCGGGACTTACGCGGGTGAAACCACGAGGCGCAGCTAGTTTGCTACAACATTACTAAATAAGATTTCTTACTTTGACTAAATATATGTTTTTAGAGAAAGCTAAAATATTCAATGTCATCAAAAATCTAATAATTCTGTAAAGTTCCCAAATACTGTAAGTATACTAACATTAAAACAATGTTTGTATGTATCTACAGTATCATCATATTATATATATTTGAAGTAAATAACTCGATAGCAACTTTCTACGTCAAGACAATACGTCGCCTGCCAATAAAACATCAATAGAGATAAGTCTAGCCTTGAGGTAGGTTTAAAAATTGGAGTCTCGCAAGTAATCATCAAACGGACATAGCTCTATTGTCGTGAATCAGCACCGTGAAAATCGAAAACCAGTTTGCCTACTGGACAAAATTCCGACTTTATTACCCACGGTCAAGGTTGGCTTTTGAATATCCAACCGTTGTAGCATACGACCTGCCTAGAATAAAGAGCTGTTTACGCCACTGACACACTTCCGCGTGTGTACCGTTAGCCGGCCCGGTTTCGCGTGCACCCGTTTCTTTCACTCTCGATGGTATCGTATATTTTGTCTCACTCAGAGCGCGACAAATTTTCGATGCGGGCGCCGCGTGTAGGTTGGCCTAAAAATTAATTTCGTGATACGATTTTTTAAGAATATACTGTTTAAGGGGAGGGGGGGGGTAGCGTTTGTCGGTCAGTGTGCCGTGTGCTTTATGTTAAGTCGCCATGTCTAACTGCTAACTTGGTTCGGGATTATATCTGGATTATGGATTAAGAATTTCAGTAGCAACTGTGTCTAATTTATGTTTATGATTATGTTTTTAAGGAGAAATTGAATAGGCAGTGGCCTCAATCCTCACAAATACCATCAATAACGTACTACCGGTATAGCATAGAATAAGGCTGGGAAGTGATTAGGGTCTCCGCAATTAAGATTGGTATTCAATACCTTTTTTAGCATATAGTACTTATAGATTATGTTCATGACACCTTTCCTAGAAAGGTTTTCTTAGAAAGAAAATTTCCTCTATGTCATAAACACTGTTTTATGTCTGTGTGTTTTTGACAAGGTAGAAGTCGGAAGCTCATACTTGTTTTAGTGGAATGTCATCTTAAAAGAAATTAACTTTTTTTTTAAAGTATCATTGACTTTAATGCGCTAAATGTATCTCAATCATGTTAAATTTTATTAAGCTGAATTATTTCTCCCTCAATTTTTAAACTCTAAGACGGGGAATATTTTTTTTAAATTAAATGAAACTATGAAACATTTTTAAATTGGTGGTACTCAAGCAAGCTTGAGTACCACCAATTTAAAAATGAATGATTGAAATCGATTCACAAAAAGCGAATATATCGCATAACATACACAATTCCATTTGAAATGGGTGAAAAACTAATTTGCATTAAGGAAAAAATAAACGATATTTTGAATACTGCACAACTGAATACAGAATGTGTTAAGTTGTTCTTTGGTAAGTCCAAACCCCCATCAACAGGAATGCGGTAATCACTCAAGCAACTACTAACACGTATTTTGGTTTTGTATGAGCAAAGTAGTAATAATATAAATAATAAGAGTTTATTATCAATAACACTCGACTTTATCTACCAATTTCAGTTTATAGTAAAGTGACGTGTGACATATAGTCAGCAACATTAGTTTTCAAATAAAAAACCACTTACAAATACATCAACCTACAAATTAGATAAGTACCCAAATATTAAACAAAACAAAAATTGCATACTCTTGTCAGTTTACTTCCAAATCCGATATTTTCAAAGATCATTATGTTTAAGCAACTTTCACTCAAACGGCCCATCGGAGCGGATAATCTATGAAACTGTGACAATTTCTTCAGAATTGGGCCGTGGAGATGATAATCCGTCTGCAGACCGAACCAGAGATAATGACAGCAACCAATCAAGTTTTGAGGTGAATTTGGCAACGGATTCGTGACCCTCTTTACTAGTGTATATTTAATACACAGACATATGTAAACATGGATGACAATCTTATTGCTCGTGGTGATGGATGAATTAGACTATAGCGAAGACAATAGTGTGGACGCCGTGAGTGTATGATAAGAAAGACATTGAAAACGAAAAACGCTTTCCTCTCTTGATCACGAATCTATGTAGGTTTGAGAGACAAAGAAAACTTAGTAGTTTGGGAAAAACTGAAACCGGCTTCTAACGAATTGATAAAATTATTTGAAAATCGAATAGTCGGAGCAAATACTTATCAATTATATCGTTATTAATTATAACGGCTGTATAATAGGCTCTTTTAAAAAAATATTCAATATTACATATTTTATAATAATAATAACAAACTGAGCACAATGGTAGAGGTACCCTCAAAGCCCGGTAGGTTGCAATCAAAATCAACTTCCCTTAGAGCAAGATAACAATAATAACTTAAGACACTTTACACACGGCTGTCTGATCCCAAGCTAGGCAAAGCCTGTACTATTGTAGCCATACATATGTGCTGATAAGCATACATATAATATATATAATAAATAAATTACACCTAGACACAGAACAAATGATCGTACTCATCAAACAGTTACACAACAGTTGTCCTGGGTGAGAATCGAGCCCACGACCTCTGGCTCAGCAGCCAGACCACCAGGCCAGACTAATAAACCAAATGCCACGTAAATTCTATATTTCACCCAACGTACCTCTATAATTGATATTACCGTCCAGTAATTAAGTATTGTTTGTAGGTTAATTACCATTCTATTGATAGGTAATAATAGTTTCAGTTCAAACGGAACCCCAGTTCCGATCAACATCATACTCTATAGTAATCGGTTTCATTTTGTGATTAATTGTATACTATATTATACTTATATTATAATTATTTTTGAATATAATCTGTTGAAAAACGTACCACCGACTGTTAGCAACCTCAATCATTTAACTAGTAACCTGGGTGTACTCACACGGTTATTTCGGGGGGATATTCTAATAGTTGAGCCCGAAAGGAGCCATTTGTCATGGGGTGAAGCGACGTGGGTCGTCAGTGTCAGGTGCCACAACAGGGCCGCGGCCTATCGGCCCCTATCAGGTATACACATGTGAGTACATCCGTATATCCTAATTATCGCAATATATTATAAAACAAAGTCCCCCGCCGCGTCTGTCTGTCTGTCCGCGATAAACTGAAAAACTACTGATAGATTTTCATGCGGGTTTCACTTATAGACAAAGTGATTCATGAGGTAGGTTTAGGTGTATAATTCATTAAGGTATTGTGTGAAATGGCTGAAATATGACGATGATTGTTGTGCGAAGCCGGGGCGGGTTGCTGTTAATATTATAAATGAACGAACGAACTAACGAACGAATGTTATTTTGTTTGTCACGCTTTCAAGTCTTAACTACTCAACCGCTCATCATGAAATTTTGCAGACACGTTGCCAAGGGTCCATAATAGTGCATAGGGTACCTTTCTTTTATCTGGAACTTTTATCTGAAAGGTAGGGTCCCTTTGAACCAGATAAAAGGAAAAATTACTTTTACGCGAGCTAAGCCGCTCGTTAAAAAGAAAATAATACAAAGTAGGTAATCAATACAAATAAATAAAATTGAAGTATCTGTTTGTAATGTCAAAATAATAATTTTTAAGCTCATACATACTATTTTTGTCTGTCTGTTTGTTACGGGGCTAATCTCCGAAACCTATTTACCGATTTCTACAGGACTTACACTGGAAGATAGCTGATATTATAAAGAATAACTTAGGCTACTTTTATTTTGGAGAAATAATTCTGGTTCCGCGCAAAATATATAAATGAAAATGAAAATAATTTATTACTAAGTAATTACTAACAATATTGCCGGTGGCCCCACACTAGACGAGTATATGTATAAGTATACTATGTATAAGTATACTATGTACACGCGTGCGAAGCCGCACGGGAACGGCTAGTAATAACTATAAATTACCATAAAAATTACAAACTATTAAAACGTAAAAATAATAGTTATTAACTAAAGTCACGTTCGATATGCAACAGTTTTGGTAATTCATTTTTTTTCGTATTAGCAGGTTGCAACAGCGATCGCTGGGGCCAGCCGATCGCAATAGCTTTTATTCAGTCTGCGATATTTTGCGAAAAAGCATTCCAAGGCCGCGCTCTTGGCAGCCGAGACAAATCTATACTTTAATAGTATTTTTTTCTCTGTATTGCAATTCGTTGCGTGCGGCCATTGGTCAACTAGGTGCGTGTTGTCATGGGTTCAATTTTTTTTGTTCAAGTGTTAAAAAATACTTTTTTTAAATAGTTTTTTAGTTAAGAAATTTTTGTTGTTTAGTAACTTTACTTGGTACAAACGTCGTTGGTACTTGTCCAAAGTTCTGTGTCAGGCAATATTCTATTATACAGACAATATTTTGTTCCAACATTAGAACAGAACAGAACGTCCTTCAAAAATGAAAAAATACTTTAAACTGTATTTAATTATCAATTTAGTCTAATAATACTTATGTTAATAGTTTAAATACTCTTTGAAATGAATCTGCTTGACGATAACCCGCATTAGTGTGTAACGATTCGGTTGCGCGGGCGCATCAACGCGGTCAGGTATCGCGGTGCCTTCGATAATTGTGGGCCGTGGAAGGCGCTATCTTTAACTACATTGCCTTTGTTGTTTAATGAGAATAGATGTTTCGATTCTCGACACTATTTTGTCGGGTAGTGGAGTCGGTCATTAGATCTACTATATGATGCGTAATCATCTTCAGCAGAATGTATACTTATTTGATTTTTTTTGTGCAGTAAACTGGTGTAAATCCATAGGTTAAATAGTTGCAAAGACATACCTGGATACTACTTTCTCGATATAAAATGGAGTCATTGTTGTATTATCATTTGTTCTAAATAAATAAATAAATCATGTTCATGATTTATTTATGTAGATTTATTTATTTATGTTAGACAGATGAAACATAATTTTGTTGTAAATAATATCCTCTCGTGTTTGGGAAAACTCCTATTTAAAAATTTCACAAGGCGAACTTAATGCCAAAGACATTTCCTACCAATCAATCTTTTGATCATGCAGGGATGTGTCGAACGTGTAATTATGCACGTTCCACGTTCCGTTCCAAGAATTTTGTAGGATTCGTAAGAATTAAACCAATAAACTATAAAAACAAAAAAAAAATAAAAAATTGTAATTTTTTTTAAGTAGTATTAAAGTTATAATTTTAATTCTTGAGACTTGCACTCCAGTGTTGTTTGCATATCCTTCTTTTTCCACAATGAGGTTAAATTCAAACGAAGTAGTACTACAACAGGACAACAGGGACAACAGCCCGTTTCCTAACAGGATACATCGCACTGCTATTACGTGACTATTACGTGACTGCATCAAATATCAACTCAACAAAGGGTAAATTTGAGATAATTCATTTTTCATATCGATTCCCTACGCGTCAATAAATATAAAATAATAATAATAAATTGTATAAAGCCAAATTTTTCAACAAAACAACTAAAAATAATTCTTTTTTTTTTATTTCTTCAGACAATAGAGTATTAACTTAAAAATTGGAAATAACTTGATAACCTGCGATCTTTTAAATAATTCATTAATACAGAAATCCCTTAACTTTATCAATAATCTATATACAGTGTTCACTTTTTATAATCTTCAACAGGAAGCGAGTAATCAGTTTTCTGTCGTTTCTGAAAAAAGCTTCATTTTGAGTTGATACACTCTTATAATAGCAGTGCGATATTTAAACATACCTATTAAACGCTCAAAGGAAATTCTACAACAAAACTGAATAACAAAAACATCAGAATTCCGGTGCACAAATAAGGTGTAGCGACTGCAAGTGCAGCACTGTTAGCTACTGAAGCGTGGCGGCCATACACCGATTACTTAGCACTAACTCTGCATCTTGCGCGTCAGTACTGGCGTAGGTATTTACGTGAACGCTAATTATGTGTTCAGATAAAGATCTGACACTCAGTTCTAAAAGTATGGAGGTAATATCATCGTGTTCTTGTAACAAACAGTTTTGCTCAATAGTAGATACGTATACCCTGGGCGTAAGACCCGTTGTATACTGGGCAGACTTTCATTGTACACCGACGACATATTGCTTAATAAAACAAAAAATACAAAGTGGATAAGTAGAATAGGCGGCACTAATATCGATCCCTTCTACTACTCAATGTAGGTGGAGTACCGACGCGTTCTGGTTTCCTTACTAGATATTTTAGTTCAATTTAAAAAAAAACATATTGTTAGATCTTTATAGATCTGTTGCCCGCCACTTTGTTCATATATAAATTCTAATCTATCCCGCGAGATTCGTACAAAAAAAAAAAACTTTATTTCATAAAATTGACCATCGATTATTCGAAATCGTCGATTTAATAAATAATTATTTTAATTAAAAATTATAGATCAACACACACAGAGTCACCGCAACAATAGTTTGCTTCGTCAAATGTAAAATGATTAATGAAAACAAAATGGATAACATAATATCACATCTGCCTGTTTCGATCTATAACCGCCCGTTTCCAAATGGTTGAGCCTTGTGAGAAGAAATCGGGCAAACAAACTCACGGCCACTCTTTTAAAAAGAAAAACCAGACAGTTTCAACAATATTCAGTAAATATCACATCATTTTGTTGTGTGCTATTATGTTTTTAAAATTAAAAGTAAATAAACTAGAAAAAGAATATGACAATAGGGAAACTGAAAATTGAGGAAAAAATTAAAAAGGAGAAAAGAAAAACATGAGAGATGGAAAATAAGAAACATATTAGTACATTTTTCGATATACAAAGCCTATGTGGTATTGCAGAATATAACCTATCTCCAAATTTCATTCAGACCCCATCAGCCGTTCCGGCGTGATTGAGTAACAAACATCCATCCATCCAAACTTTTGCATTTATAATAGTACAAGCTGTTCCCCTCGCGGCTTCGCTCGCGTGTACATATTTACCTATTTTGCGCGGAACCCTAACTCCTTTTTTTCAAAATAAAAGTAGCTTAAGTTACTCCACATAACACTAGCTTTCTGCCAGTGAAAGTCCGGTGGAAATCGGTCTACCCGTTCCGGAAATTAGTCGGCACAGTCAGAGAGACACACAGAGAAAAATAAAAAAAATAGTTTTTTTGGTTTATGTATCGTGTAAACATTCGGGTGCATTTAGTAAAATGCGGTTATGACACTACAATTTTATTTATATGTATAGATGTATAGATAAGTAAGAATCCATCACAAAGTATTTTTCTATAATTAAATTGCTGAAAATTTACATTTCAAGCATGTACCATTACGCTGAAGAGAATTAACGCAAAGGTTTGGATTCTTACGAATATATTAAAATTTGATAAAAATAATAATATCCTGGAACATATTACACATCGCTGTCTAGATCTCAACTAAGCAGAGCATGTGCTACGGGTTCTAGAACACAGATAAGCATACGACGTATTCATGAATACGAATATTTGCCCTAAGAGGTAATCAAACCCGCGATCCCCCGGGTGTAGCAGTCGAATGCGAATGGTTTTTAAAAAAGGTCCACTGAAATGAAAAATGAAATCGCAATTTCTGATATAGATTCGCTCTCGCCATAGTGTTCTACACCATCATGAATGTTGAACAATAAAATATATACACTACTATAAAATTATAAAATAGTTTAATTACATTTAAATTAACTAAATTCTGCTATGCTGCTGAATGCTAACTTTCTAATTAATATAGTAATTTATATTTAAAGTATAATTTATTCTAAATTATATTTACATTTTTATTTCTTTGTTACAGATTCCCCACCAGGGTGGCGGCGTCCAAGTATGGCGGTGGCGGGCTCACCCTGGGCTCCGGAGTCACGGTGAGGCGCGGCATGAAGTGTGCGGGGGTTGCGGGCGGCGCCGCGCCCAGCGACGAGTTGCTGCTCGGTGGCTGCTGGCTCGACCCCAAGCTCGATCACTCATCCCCTCCCCCCACCTGCCACGAGCTTCTCGACTCACTTCTCGCTCCGACACCTCTCGCCGAACTTAAACCTCTACCACCCTTCACCGGTTACACCGGACACCTGTCTATCAATGGCATCTCCGGCCACCACTACCATGCAATCGCTCAACGTCTTCCTGAAGAGAATAACAACTATCCCACTCAGAGCGGATATGGCGCTGATCACGACGTGGTATCATCCTCAACGTGCCCAGCCGACGCTGAACCACCAGATCTTGAAGATGTCAAACCTTTCTTAGACGTACCTGACACAAAACCTTTCGCAGAAACGTCAGGTCAAGATGCTGCGGACTCCTGTGTAGCATCATGCTCACCTCCTGCTAAGCAGTACGACGACGGGCATAAGCAACATATGTATGACTGCTCAATAGAAGATATAGCAGCAATAATCGGTTCTGCTATGGCTGACACGACAGTTCCATCACAACCCGAGGACCCAGAAAGGAATGACTCCAGAGATAGTTGGATGGACATCGACGCATGGATTACAGGCGCATGCAGTCAACCTGGCGAGAAAATTGTACCGCAAGACCTTGAATTTGATGTACCAGGTTCCCCACCTTCAGCACCTTCGAACCATACGTCCAGTCTCGATTTTTCTTGCAAAGGACAGGAATTTACGAAAAGTCAAGAATTTCATTTAAAAAATCTAGGGCAAGCGGGACCAACGTTACAATCGCTATTGACGCATGGGTACATGCCTCTCCTACAAAATCGTTTGCAGAACGGACCACCCGTGAAGCAAGAGGCCCCCAGCTCGACTAGCTATGGGATGGACGTAATATCGACATCTTCACCTCCTGGTAACGCTGTGTCCACAACCGATGGCGTTGGTGGATTGCTCAATGGACGATACGCATCACATTATACCCTGGGCTTGAAATCCGATGGCCTGTGTAGTCCAGAAAGACTTCTCTATCCCCACGCTCACACTACCACTTCAACACCAGTGAGTAAGCCAAAACGAAGTAGAGTTAAGGCGAAACAGGTGAACAATGGCGGCCACTTACATGGAAGTTCGCTAGCGTTCTCTTCAGCAACAGCAGCAGAGTTGAGTGGATTGCTCGGGAAGGAGAAGCCGGTTCACCGGTGCGGGATATGCAATAGAGGGTTCTTGAACAAATCAAACATAAAGGTACATTTGAGGACGCATACGGGAGAGAAGCCGTTCAGATGCGACGTGTGCGCGAAGGCGTTCCGTCAGAAAGCGCACCTCATCAAGCACCAACAGATCCACAAGCGGATTGGAAGGGACTAGTAGAGGTGTAGGTTCTAGCTCAAAAAGCATTTCTGTAGTTTGTAAATTAGTGTGTTTATGACATCAGTGTCAGTGAGCGTGGATACAGTGCGCGCTGAATCTCATTTTAGGCTATTGTAAATTTATTTCGTTAGGTACGGTCACATCACAACGTTGAGGTTGCCGTTTTAGAACATTTAGATCAAAATTGCTGTTACAACTCGACACAATGTCGCGATAAGACCTTTTTAGTCTTCTAATGTAGTTATGTGCGAGCAAGATTAATATTAATTTAACCCATTAGTATAACATTCCTAAGGACAAGTGCAATGTTAACTAGTTTTAAGCGATATATATTCTTGTATTATATCACTAGTTGTAAGTTCGACATGTTCTATGATACTGTTCAGTTCTTATATCTCAGTTTTCCAAGAGCTATCCGTCTCTTTAGTTAAGTTTTATCTCTTGATTATTTTGGTTATAATGACTTGTTGTCTTACGAACTCTGACACCTTGCGCTTATTAGCGTAAGTCTACGAACGGACAAAATATGATCGAAATATTATATATGTGTAATGTAGGAACGTTTATTTAATTGTATGTGAATGGTTACTCCGATTACCTACTGTTAGTCAGAATCTTTAATTAGTTTTTTTTTATATATATATATATATTATATATAAATAGGTACTTATTAGTTATAGAAATGCGAAATGACAAAGCGCACGAGGCTAACACAGCACTGCCAATTTAAACTTTGTATAAAATACTCTTTTAAATATAAGAATGAAAAAAGATTATTTTGAATAAGTTGGTCGGTGTAGTTAATATTTTTTCTGTTATTCTCATGTATCAGATCTAAAAGTTATTTATTATTTACTTAACGCAGTTTGGCACACGTAACAATTTTTCTGCTCTAAGCAACAAGTATTAATAACACAACATACCTCAGTGTCGAGCAATAGTCACAAAAGTAAATAAATAAAAATCTTTGCGACTTATGTACGATTTCTATTCTTCAATTTATTGCAATTTTTTCCTAAGAGTAACTTGCAAAGGTTTTTACTTTTATTCCTACAAAATCATTGATTGATCACTCTGATTTATGTCTCACGTGACAACACCACTACTTAGAACTTACTTCTTATATTTGTGTCTAATACATTTTATAATAATTTCATATTCTTCATAGCATCACCATAACTAATAAATGTTAATTCATGAACATAATTTCAAACACAACTGTTTCACAAACGATATTTAATAAAATACCATATCATTAACACATAATCACAACACAGTAATTTATATTAATAAGTTCATTTATTTTCATCATCTAATTGATTTTCACCATGTTTTAAGATGGCCTTGTTTTCTCTTTTCCGACATAATCAAGGTAAAGGGTTTTGTTTTGCAATTACAAAACCAATAGCAACAAAATAAAAAAAGAATACACCTAACGTCAGTGTATTACAGTGTACAAACAATGTAATATCATACCTAAACATTGCAATGATTGATCCTAACGTTATGTTATTTTTGTACATATGGAAACTTAATCAAATAAAAAAAGTTGGCTAAATTCTGTAAAAATTAAATCATTTTATTGGCGAATCATCAGCCAATCAACTCATTGCACCTACAATACGAGGTGCGCAAACGCACGCGAACGGAACTCTACACGTCCGGGAAGCGGACGGAAAAAAAATTAAATTCGTACTAATAATACCGATCCGTTGTTGCGCAAGATTTTGTTTGTTGGCAGTTTATAATTAGTGTTACAGCATTTTTACACATCAACGATCATAATTCCATAATCAAGTATTAGGATCCCACTAAGTAGGCGACATATGAATTTACGTCAAGATAGCTCTTATCTTGGCTTTCTTGTATCTTGGCTAAATCACTTAATCTAAAACATAGCACTCATCACCTAACACTAATACCTATTCATTTCACTCCATTATATTAGTTAGCATCACTATTTCAAGACTGTGTATAAAATAAAGCTTCGTTTACACTATACATTCCAGTAACATATTATTATCTAATACTAAGATGTTTCATTTTCTTAAATGTATGGGATATAAAATTCCCAGACATTCTTTAGGTGCCTACTATCGTAGGATAATTTTGATGTTCAGCGTTAAAACGCTTGTCGTATACGCTTGGCGAACAAACGCGCGGGCGAAACGCTTGAAAGACATTGTCTGACGAGTTTAGACATTCGAATGCTATCGAGTACATAAGTGAGAGTACTCTAGTGAGTAGGGAAATAAGTGAGAACTATGCATTTTACATTTGGCACAGTTACATTTTGTCGCTTCAAACTCTTTAAAGACATTATAAATTCTATATATCAATTATTAATACTAGTAAATGATAATATTATGACCAAAAGAAATATTAACTTAAAAAAGAAATGTTTATCATTTATCTTTTCAAATACATTTTAATGCCAAATCTTGACACTAAAATTAATATTTATGCGAATGGCTCTAGACTACTGATATAATTGATGAATCATTGAGTGAATGGACATATTTACAGGCCCGCTATAACATGAAAGCAAATAATAATCATTATTTTTATTTAATTATTGCCTTTCCCTAATAAAGAAATATATCTTCAAAAGCTTGAAGTTGCACACGATATTCTTTTTGTATTCCATCAACTTCTCAGAATCTTGAAAATATATTTAATGCAATTTGGAAAAACATTGATCTAGTTTCCTCACAATAAATTTATAAATATGTATATCAACGCTTTTGCCAGCGTTTCTCCCGCTGCGTTTTAACACCGCGTGAACATAGAACTTAAATAAAGTACCTTTTTGTTAGCATAAAAAATGATAGTCTTAAGTATTTATTTTTGAATATAATTTTTGTAATTATTAATTAAATGTAAAGCATAAAGTTGAAGAAGACATAATTATCCGTAATTATAAGTGGCGAATGTTAATTTTCAAGAGGTTTTTTTCCATTAGGTTTATAAATAATTGTAAATTAATGTAAAATAAATGAAGATTTTTTTGTTAACCTATTTTGTTTGTTTTTTTATTCTAGTATTTAATACCATATAATAATATGGTAAGTATTGTGATTGCTGAGACTGGTGTGATGAACATAAGCAATAATTTTCTAAAAATACACATAGTCCCAAGTGGGTCACATTAGACATCTATAGTGCAAACAAAGGTGTGAACACACAAAGTGAAAGATCCAACCAAAGATCAGTTCACACAACGCACGTAATGTTCGCAGCGTCTCAGAAGAAAGTCGGATGTGAAAATTGTCATAATGCACACACAAACGACAAATTGCCTTTTCGCGTCAACAAGTAGGTACTCTTGCGCAGGGCACACAAGAGAAATTACACACACATACAAAAACCCGTGCGAATAACACCAACACTATAATGTAATGTCAACGTATCGTCGAGTCTCCTCACTCACACATACGTAAAATACGGTTAGCAAAAAAATATCTTACGAAATTTCATTTAATTAGTTTTTTTGCAATGCAATGAATTTGTTAGTGTCGGTTCTGTAACTAATCGATACTTTATATAATGGGTTTTGAAATTCTAAATTGCTTGACTGTTGAGTGACAAAACTAAAATGTAGGAACTCTTAACATTTTTGAGATATACTAAATAAATTTATACAAAGGCTTTAGTGTTATCAGACATGCTCTACATCCCATTTAGCTTAAGATTTTTAATAATCTCAAACGCTTTTTAAATTAAAGTAAATAAAAGTTTAATAATATTAAGTCACAAATATTTATATAGTATCTAGTGACTAAAGATTTAATTAAGTCACCGATAAATTATAGCAAAACTTCCATTACTCTTTTATCAATTTCAAACAACGCCTACGACACAATAGTCTGTGTTCTTCAGATTCATCTGCAATTAATTAGTGTATCATAATGTTTATTGTTATACGGTGAATAAATTACCTAAACAATATAAAACGAAAAAATTAAGATAATTTCAAGGTCGCGTCGTTGCTGACGCTACAGGTAAGCGCTGGAGAGATTCTTTCACCAACCCACTTACATAGCGAGGCTTGATTTCACCGCCGCCGCCCGCAAACTTCTACTATGTACGCGAATAGTATGGACTTGGGACAATTTTAAATTTAGTGGACATCTATGTCACGTGTTCAATATTTGTGTCACTCTATTTTATTTCTTAATTTATCAATAACAAAATTAATTGTCATTTATATTGCTATCGATTCATGTAAATGTATACTTACTAGTATACATTTACATGAAAGTGAGTTTGTGTATTTGATTTATGGTATCCAAATCCCAAAATATGATAACAATAATATCAAATAACACTGATAAACGTTGTAAATATATTCAAATACATAGAAACGCCGAGACACAATACAAAACTCACATATACAAATATTTATACTTAGCGGACATCGAACCCGCCACAAAGCTGCGCCGAGTGTTGTGGATTCGATACCCACACGGGACAAAAAATTGTGTCATCCACAAATAGTTGTCGTGAGTCTGGGTTTTCTTTGTGTCCGTTGTTGTTGTTTGAATGTTTGTAAAGTCTCACGTGACACAAGAATCACTACAGTTGTCTGAAAAAAAAACATATCAACAGCAACATGAACAAAATATTAAATAACAATATCTTTGTTTTAATTCATATTTATTACTATCCAAAACATATATATATATATATATATATATAGTTTAGGACGTTATATTCTAATACTTATTGACCTATTATTATTATTATGATTCCAATACAGATATGCATGTATTGATAATGCTAATAACAAGTTAGTACAATGTAGGTACTATCCTAATTAACCTTTTTTGTCTGAGTCAGAATATTTTAAATTATGAAAATAGGACAAAATTATGAGGTTGTTACAAACACATTAGGAGTAATTGTTTGAGCTTTCTAATGTCATATAAGACATGTTGCAATACCGCCATGAGACTAAGCCAAAGACGCCAGTACCTCTACAATCAGACGGTGGTCGGTATTTCAGTGAAAAGGTTATATGAATTTTAGTAAATCTTATTCCAATTTTTTTTTTAAAAGAATTACAGAAGCATCAAGTTCGTCGATATTTCAAGTACCTACTCTGTATAAGTGCAGGTCAATGCTGAATAAACTTCAACATGTATCCCGTCCTTAAACACAGCTTATTATCTGTATGCCTCCGCAGCATCAGTTGTAGGACCCCTTTCGCGAGAAGGCCATCAATTAGCCTCGAAGATTTTTGCCCGTCTTCATCGAAAGACAAACTTAACTTTGCAGTTCTAAAAATACTGTCCCATACATCGATTTACAATACAGAGGCGATTCTAGATCTACTCTATAGAGTAAGTACTCTATAGTACTGATTTATCTGCAAAATGTTCAAATTTGTTCAAATCTAAGGCTTAATTTCCGTAACTTTTGATCGCGTTGACTAGGAAGCTTGATTTTTTACAGCTTCAATGACGGGAGACATAAATATTTCGTTTTAATTTCAAGTTTATGCGTCCACGGGTTACTGAGAAAAAAAAGGTCTTGACAGACAGACAGACAGACGGATAACAAAGTGATCCTATAAGTGTTTCTTTTTTCCTTTTGAGGAACAGAATTCTAAAAAAAGTTGAATATTCGTTCCAGAAACTTGAACATCAAAGACCTGAAGACTTACTTAACCATATGTCATAAAATCAAGCACACACACACACATGATCTAACAAAGTAAATACCTATGATAATATATATACTGTCTCCCGAAATAGAGGCTTCAGCCTAGTTTGGGATTCAGCAAAAAATCAACTCGCTGACTTATTTTATTTTTACGACATCTGTGGATTCTACACGGTACTACTGTAATACCTTCTATAGGTACTTATTGTCCCTATATTAGTTATGGCACAGATAAGATAATAGTTACTGTTATGGCAACTTTCACATATGGTGCCATTTTAATTTCGAGTTTTTACAATATTTACTATACAAATTTACATACATACATTTATTCTATCCATCATACATATATATAGCGAAAGAAACTTCGTTCCCACCGGGTGTCTCAGACTTATTATTACACCAGATTACCATACAGATTATTTCGACCAGGAGGCAAGTGACAAAAACTAGGATACTTTAAAAGTGTACCAACAAATGTCTCAAGTTGAAACACGTAGTAGTCCTACATACACAAATGCGCCGTATGCATTGTTTACAACACGCGACGTGAATTCTGCATCACGACTGAACGAGACACAACGATTGATGACCTCACGTAAGTATGAAACGAGGAACCTCTTGCAAGCTAATATAGATTACAGACATTTTACATATTTTAGAAACGGTAGGTTAAGTTTAAAATGTTGTTCTGAAGAATTATTTTTGACAACAGACACGGTTCAACAACACAGATTAAAACAAGATAGTTTTGCATATTATGCAGTTCGAAAGTGGATGCTCAAATGCAAAATTTACCCAACTGTGTAACATATGTAAAATTTCCATTACGGTGCCTAACATTTTGATCTAAAAGTTGGATTTGTCCTGGCAGTGGCAAAAGGGGTGATTAGATTTCAAGAAATTCTGGGCATTTATTAATGATGTACTTGTATTAATAATAATAATAACTTGAGACACCTTTCACACGGCCCTCTGATCCTAAATTAGACAGAGCCTGCATTAGGGTAACGAGACTGCTGATAATCATACTTATATATTACTAAATTCATACATATTATCTGGGGGCACGGCAGTGCACTAGAAAAGTCGATCACAAGATAAATTACACCCAGATACAGAACAAATGATCGAGCTCATCTTACAATTATTTGTACTGGGTGGAAATCGAACCCACGACTTCTGGATTAGTAGTCAGGATCACTAAAAATTAAACCAACAGGCCCGTCTATTCACATGTTTATTTCATTGATGCCGGATTTATTATGACCTGCCTAAATCTACTTCGCTTACTCCTTTAGACATCACTAGTAAAATTGTTTTGGATTTTATGGGTAGAAAATAGTTCATGTGCAAGGAAAACTAACAATTGTTTAGACTATCTCTGAGTCTAGGTGTCACTGTGTATAATATACAATGAAGCACTCTTGCAATCCAGAAAAATAAAAAATAAAGTTTAATTACCTAAACAATTGAACACAATCGTGTATCAACTATGTAGTATGCTATGGAAGAGCGGAGTCTTCTAATACAGGCATTATTTGCTTAAAGGGAAGCTCCAATCACGAATATTGTTATACACATTTTTGGTAAAGAAATAAAACATTTTGTATTATATTTTTATTTGTATTGTATTTTTGTATCAGTATAATACGCATGTACCTAAAAGTATTTAAGTATGCTCCCTTTAGATAATTATATAATGCAGAACATTATGTACAAGTTATACTTATTTTAAATAATTATATTATGCAGAACATTATTACTAAATATTAAATCTAATAAAAAAAACATTAAAATCTTACTTTAAGGAGATGACACTTGCAAAACATCTCTAAACGCAATATTTACGTACGTATCTAAAACAGCAAAATGTCAGTGTAACCTTTGAAAGATCAAGTGAAATGCGAATATGCGCCTGCGCTGCGCCCTTCATACTTGAACTTGTGCAGCGATCGGGTGTGGTCCAAGTTAAAAGCAGATATAAGTAATAGCGTAGTTTTGAGGTCACCAATTTTGCTGACGGCAGTACCTAAGAGTGAAAAAGTCACCGAAATCATTCATATTCATATACTAATTTTATCAGATCTTTGTGCGGTCAGCGATTCACTTGCCCTCCTAAAATTTTGTAAGGCTATGCCCCCCATCACCTGCGTTGTAGCGGACCGCGATATCCGCGTCGTAGCGATCGTGAGTTTGATCAGTGCTCAGTACGAATGTTTATATCCATGAACATGACTATTTGCGTTGGTGTAGATGTTTTGTAAACAAAAAGTATATAAAATTATGTCCTAGAATCCGTAGTACAAACTATGCTTTGTTGGTCGTCTTAAAGGCTGAATCCAGCTTAGCGAGTCAGAGGGCTATTCTTCGAAAAATTATTTTAAAACAAGCAATGGAGAGAGGGTGAAGAAAACTGACAACCAATGGGGAAAAAGGGTAACATTACTAGATGGACTGACGGCCTGCTCAATATGGAAACCGATGCAAGACCGCATTTGTTCAGGAATAGACTCCTGTGGAGGAACGGGTGTTATGACCCTCCAACACAAAGGGAGGATCCTCCGACTAGGCTAGGTGATCATGCCTGGCGGGACGTGGCCCAAAGATTTATTTTGGGAATAATTGTTTTTAAAGTTTCGTGACTTTGATACATACTAGGTGTGTAATTAGGGACTTAATCGCGATAATATTTAAAATGTACAATACCTCTTGGTTTCCCGACGTTTCGATCGAATGGCATCAGTTTCGATCATGGTCAAGAGTGGGCGAGTTATTTTGGGAAGTTGTATGTATACTAATCGGCGCGAGAACTCTCATAGCGCGATGCAGGATTAATAGTTACTCCATAGTCCAGCCTGTCTTCGCTAGATGATGTTGGAGTATGTTTTTGCTGTATGTGAAAGTCACCACAACTCCCGCTATTAAAATGATCATTGTTTTAATAGTGATGTATTTAAACTACATCAATAAGTTTATAAAATTCGCTCCGTTTATGACTTAGCCCTCGTGACCTTTATACAACAAGTATTTTGGGTTGCAATGATTAATCACTCCGATGTGAATGGCCGGAGCGTGTCTATACGTCGTTAACCCGTAAATCGATGTTCAACTGGATTAAACGCGGATTTGGAGAAGAAATTTGAGAGAACTTATTAATTAATCATACATAATTGCTATATTTTAGCGTCGAAATTGATTTCGATCGAGGTCGAAATCCATTATTCTTACAGAATTCTAGCAGACTCTTGCCTGTTATACTTCGAGTGTGTGTGTATGGATGTACATATGTGATGTATAATTCTTTGGCAAGCTCTATGGTCGGAAGTTCGGAACCACTTGGCGGATGTACATGTACATCAATGAAATGTCATTAGATACGTTTCAGTTGCAGGAGTGACATAGGTTAGGTATGTTATTATGGTTTTTAACACGTTCTTCTTAGCCTCATTGCAATCATAATTGGACGCTGATAAGCAATACAGTGTCAAGCCACACATACTTTGTTTAGAGAAAATGGCGTTTTAAGATGTCATACCAACTCCTAATCAATTTGTTTGAAAAATATCTAAAAATAGTTTATTACCATGTGAGTTGTGAGTTGTGAGTTGTGAATGTTGTGATACCTAATTACTATTGTTTTTAATAATTTTTGTGACCTCTAAAATAAAATCTGAGGTTTTTTTTATGAATTTATAATTTTATTTTTAATTACGGTTTAATTTGATTTTCTTTTTTTTTATTATGTAATGGATTGGCTGTTTGTCTTCCAACTTACCTGATGGAAAGTGACGATCAAAACGAAGATGGCACACGCCTATCCGAGAGAAACCTTTTCACTATACACTTGAACGTTCCAAGATTATAATTGACTGGAAAAGTAGAGACAGGCAGTTTATTCCACACTTTGGCGACTCGAACCAAAAGGAGCTGTCAAAGCGTTTAGTTCGACTTTTTCGTGTACCGACAACGAAAGGATGAAAGCTCTGTCTATAGTAGTCTGATAAAGGAATGGTGAAGGTACAAACCAACCGCAAAATATAAGTTTTTCGAAGTTTTCTGACTTAGAAGCTTCATTTTTTTCAGCTTTAAGAGACCCCAGATATAAGCATTTGATGGTAATTTCAACTACTACTACACGCGTTCCCAATAAAAAGGATCTCGACAGACACACAGCGAGATAGACAGACGAACGGACAACGAAGTTATTATATAAGGGTTCCCTTCTTTCTTGGTAAGGAACAGAACCCTCAAAAGATACATACAGTCGAATGTAGAACCTCCTTCTTTTTTTAAAGTCGAATAATTAACTTTCATCACTTAAACTTGAATGTTGCTTAATTTCAAGAAAAATCAACAAACACACTACATGTGATTTCCCTCAGACCTCAGAACCCTCGTTTTCCCTCAGACACCATCAGCGAAATATCGGCTAATAAAAAAAAAATACATACAGCTGAACATTCTTTTTTATCTTCGACGTTCTGCTAATAAGGACATGACCGAGGTTCTAGAACACTTTTTAGGATTTCTGTCTCTGGATTGGTCCATCTGAACAATTAGTAACCTTGCCTAGTAACGGACGGAAATGATTACTCTTTGGTGGCTGTCAGGAATAATAGCATGTTTTGTACCGTCATAGACTAAAACTATTTCCACCAACGAAAAATTAGGACTAAGTGTATTTACAAAGGTAGTCTTGACTAAAGTTTAAACGAGATTATTTACATTTCTTATTGATTCTAGATAAAATTTTAAGAGCAATTTGGACTCACAAAACAACATTAGGTCAAGAATTTAGTATGGCATAGATTTTCCATTTTAATGTAGAAATAGGAAATAAGAAATCGATACCATAATAATTGGTAAACCAGCCAACTCCACTTTTTATGATAACAAACAGATAACCCAAAGTCGCTGTAGTGTCCTTATCCAAAACCCATTAACGGTTAGAAAAGAGCTGATTATATTCACGGCTGAACAGATTTTTAGTTTATTATATATTTATTTATGCTAAATTTTAAATGCAACAAGAAGGCTTAAGTTTAATTTCGATAAGTAGTCGACTACAAAAATTATAACGTTTTAAGTGTCTCCTGAAAATAATACTAAAACGGGCTTGCCAATTACGGTATCGAAATCGCATTCCAACAGCACTCCCATTTCAGATCGGACCGTTCGTTGCTTACACAGGCTTTGAGCACAGTACACACAGAAACTAATTGGCTGAGACAATCAAAATGCGAAAAAGAGTTTTTATGAATAACACACTAGCAGATTATACTTTATTTTAAAAATAAGATCTCATTTACAAAATTCTAAATTCAAACTTCAACTTTAAACACAAATTTAAGCGAGGTCAGCTAACTTTGGCCAATGGCGATAAATGTGGTCGCCCTTTGTCACGGAATTATCGAAGAGAATATGCAAAGTACGTAGTTAAGATCCGGTATCTTAACATTTATATTTCTTCTGTACGTGTGTATGTCCTGAACTCCTCCTAAACGGTTAGACCGATTTTAATGAAATTTTTTGTGTGGCTTCAGGTGGATTCGAGAATGGTTTAGATTTACAATTGGACCCGGTAGATGGCGTTGCGATAGGGTTACAGGAATAATATTTTTTACGTTTCGGCAGGAAAACGTCTGTTGGGTCCGCTTAGTAGGATATATATTTTTAATCCCTCATCTGCTATTTGTTGATGACAAAGATTATAAGTTAGATAAAATATATTATGTTACAGTCAAAACTCTTGCCAGTCAAAAGTACTTTTGACCGCTGGCTCTTGACAAAAGTACTTTTTTCTAAATTTACAGTTTCCAATTACTTTAGGCCAAGGAGCTGGTTAAAAGTATTATTAGGATAGATATTTTTATTTACGTTCTAACCAGTTACGAGTGAATTTTGATTGATGATATAATACTTAAAAGTACTACTAGGTTAAATATTTTTATTGACATTCCAATTAGTTAAGAGTTATTTTGACTGATGTTATAGTGGTCAAAAGCCCCTTTGACTAAGAGCGTCAGACAAAACTATAAGCATAAATTTGCAGTCTAGATAGCTATTAATCAATAATTTTCATTCAAAAGTAATTTTGACCGATTAAGAGTTTTGGCTGTAACATAAACGCAAATTTGTCCCTATATACATCGTTTGTACATTCGCCTAGATATATCCCGCCGAGATGCCAGCTGTTAAATGATATTAAATTATAATTAATTTTTTTCTACCAATTTCCCCGATTTGTTTACCTGATAGAATATGACACAAGGAACTAGAAATATATAAGTAGTTTATCTACTTTCTCCTTAGCACAACTATTAGGTATATAATATGTAATATATATAAACAGGTGAGCAAGCGTTATTATATACCTGTACCCTCACAGGTTATTAATTCGATTTTTTATAAAATGAACGGTTATTTTATTTCCTACCCAACAGTATTAGGTTGTTTTAGCAAAAATGATAATAAGATGCCCGTGCAAACATGCATCAAAACTAGTTCGCCCTTTTTGCAGCCGGATTTGGCACCGAGTGACTCCTTTTTTATTCCTACAGTTTTCATCACCGGAAGATGCGCTAGCTGCGTTTGAACAGGCTGTGGAAGAAATGTCAAAGGCGGATTGGGAAAAGTGTTTTGAAAATTGGTTTTAACGCATGAATCTTTGTATAAGTAGTGGTGAAGGGCTTTTGTTAAAGGCTCTATAGATTTTCTTTTACTTTTTGCAAACTTTACTGAGTCACATACGTATTAGTTACCTACGTTGAACAATATGTAAAGGTCAATTCTTTCAGGCAAGCACTTAACGTTGTCTTATTTATCAGTTTCATGAAAATAAATTGGGCCTTTAAGAACCATCTAGCCATCCACCAACCAGCGAGATCCACCACAGCTCACCAAGAAGGAGGAAGGTTAATGGATGCTCACCAAGCGGCAAAAAATTCGGAAACTGAACTACGTCCAACATAAGTACAATCATTAATTTACAGTTTTATGTATCTAATAAATAAAAACCAATTAAAATATTAGATTAGATTAGATAAAGATTAGATTATAATTTTTCAACGTATGTTTTTGAAATCGAATCATGTACATATTGAAAAAGAATTTGTGACTATCAACTTAATTACTTCAGGCTCAACCAATTTACCTGAGGCGGTCTCTTTATTTGTTACAT
Organism: Callimorpha dominula; assembly: GCA_949752705.1. Classification (NCBI taxonomy): domain Eukaryota; kingdom Metazoa; phylum Arthropoda; class Insecta; order Lepidoptera; family Erebidae; genus Callimorpha; species Callimorpha dominula. Next base: position 854,781 of record OX456991.1, read on the forward strand.
TAACAATACCTAAGTATAATCCCCGCGAATCTTAAAAAACCACCAAAACAAAATCCCCAGTTCGCATGCACTCTAACCTTGACCATGCGACCTTAAACGCTTCCGCTTGGAAGCTGCGCGTGCGCAAGGGGCGAGGGGGAGGGCCGGGTGACGTGCCGCGATGTGAAAGTGTGCCGCTGACACGGTTACCGCCGCGCCGCATCCGCCATACGCTGAACTATGACGGGACCTTTTACGTACATAGGGGTTCGATGGATGATATACCAGCTATGGAGGTAAAGGCATCTACCAGGAGAAATATCCAGAAACTGAAATTGTAAAACTGTAACTGCAAAGACAAAGGCTTTAGACCAGGGTATTTGATTCGACGATGTGATAGTGATTATTATATTTGCAGGCAACAATGTAACTTATTATGAAAATGTGTACACCCTAGCGAAGACAGTGGCAAATATTATCGCCAGATAAGGCGGACAGTGTGCCATTTGCTGGTATTTTTAGCCTGTATCTTTTTTTTATTACTCCTATAACCAAGATTTCTAAATAGTCACTAAATTTTAAGGCATTCCTTGAGTGGAGTAGAGGATATTTTATTTCCCAAGAGATAAGAGATAAATTGATGGTCAGGTGCACCGCTGGCTAAATATTCACGCAAAAGCCGCAAGAAAATCTTCACAAAAAATAATATTTTTCTTATTTTTATATCTGTAAACACCACTAACTTAACGACAGACTTAGTCGATATGTTTGGTAGCCATGTAGACACCCGATAGTTTCATCCAACCAAAAACCACGCGCCATTTATTTACACCGCCAATACATTTTCCTCTATCGGTCCCCCCGCGTGGTGGGGTGCGGGAGGGGCAGAAGTAAAAGTCAGGCCGTAGAATAACTGTATCGACGTTCACTCTCTGCGACACACTTACTCACAAATGTTAATGTTCCAACGGCAAATCACAGCTGAATTATAAACAACAGGTTGCTAAAAAAATATGGTCGTATCACTCTGGATAATTTCTGGGTGGTCGGCTTACGTGGAATGAAAAGGCATTAAAGACAGGCCCTCAAGTTAGTTATTGAATGTAGGTTAGTACACTTAGTACATTCTCTGAATTTGTAAATTAGTGCACGAAGTATTAATTATTCAAAGAAAATATTGAAGTTGTGAAAATTACTACCATATAAAACATAAATGAGGGGTTATAAATTTTAACATAAACATAATAAACATATTACCTATAGGTAAATAATTGTAGTGCAATATTCATCGATAATTTATAGTTAATAATACAACCTACATATACTTATTATATTATATTTATATTTGCAAAAAAAATATGAGTGTTATACTGGGGAACAAACTGAATCCATTTCTACTATTTTCGGTATTTGTGTCGCAACACAAGAAACGTGGAAAGCTTTTCAGTTCTGTAAAAACATTTTACGTAATTTAATCTATCCGTATCCAGAAAAACATATCATTACAATGCTGACTGCATTGTAATCATATGGTGTTTGTTACTGTGGACAAATAGATGTCGGTAGGGACATTTCGTTATTGGCCTGAGTAATATTAACGAATACTCATGATTGTTTTTAACCGTACCGACGTACCTACTCGTATATCTTCTCCTGGTCCTGCGCCTTCCCGCGATCGCCGTGAACATGTATTGTGGCGCGCATCACGACACACATAAAATTATCTGTAATGTATATAATGTGGTAGTGTGTTTAATAAACGTATTTTCTTTCTATCTTTCTTTCTTCTTATTTATTTCTCTATGCAACAAATAATAAATTCGTTCCGTTATGGCAGATTTTTAATCGAAGGATAGTATGGGAGAACACAGCGCGGCGGCTTGTCTGCGGTGATTGTTTAAACAGCAGAAGAATTTTTCATTGATTGAAGATCCCAGGGTAATTGGTAGCCGGTTTTGGGTATACCACTTTTACCTCCTCGCAGCCTCCAAGCGCCACCAACAAATTCACCAATATGTTATAGAACAAAACGATTCCACACACTATCCCATAAACTATTGTTGCGGTAACTCTATGTGTGTGTGTTGATCTATAATTTTAAATAATAAAAATATTTTTTTGAATTGGATTGGATGGACCATTGAAGACAAAACGTCGCAGTACCGACGGTCCAATAATTGGTGCTGTGAGGCACACCGTGTGATTTCCAACATAATTTATTTTCACGCTCCAGGTTTTTTCACCGCTAGCACTGTATAAAAATCCTGCCTTAAGGATTCCCCCCTTTTAGGAAGAGGTGCATCACCTAAGCGACATATTATTGTTTTCCGACATAAACGCGAACAAAGTCGCGGGCACAACTAATAATTAATAAATACGTAGATACTATGGAGAACAACAGGCAAGAATTAACATTAAAATCGTCTGGGGCGTATCATCATCTGAATTTTAAAAGAGCAAAAAATTGCATATTTATACATCCAAATATTTTTTGAATTAATATTAAATCATTAACAAAATATCATTTAGTAAGCCATTCTCTACATGTATAAGTAGGTTCTTTACGTGTTATTAAAATTCAAATTGTGTATCTAATGTATACTACTTATTTATAAGACATTTTGATTTAATATTTATAATAAGTAAACCTACAATTACATACCCCGCCATTGCAGTCATGTCAAGAGTTAAAGAGTACACCCGTATACTGTCAGATAGCATGGCCGTCCTAAAAGCACTGGAGGCATACCGATTCACACATCGGTGGCGGGTCCAACTACACTGCTGCCACTTGCTCCCTTCCACTCCTGTGTTACACGTGAAGGGCACAACGGTCATTGGGCCAATATACCTGGCTGCTGGCAGTCCAAACTGGTGCAGACAGAAGTGTTAAAACGATTAACTTGCAGACTGCTCAGTCTTAAACGACTTGACATTCGAATAGTTGTAGGGGCCATTACGTTTCATTTGACTTTTAATCGGCATCTATTCACCATCAATGCGACAAACGGTCTCATGCAGATATGTCTCATCGCGAGGGAAACAGCCGACCACGTTTTTCTGGAGTGCCAAGCAGTGACCATACAAAGGGTAAGTATTCGCGCGGTTGCGAGGTCCCTTCTAAAAGCCTGTAAACGTCCCAGGAGGCTTCTGTGCTTCTGGAAGGAGCTAGGCTGGGTCAAATAGCCAGCTTTATCTGAACGTATAGTGGACCGACTGAGTCTAAATGCGAAAAAGGGACCATTTTGTACCTTTGACTCTATGTTTGTACCTTAAAAATAAAGTTTTTATAACTTTATATAGCTTAAATTAGCTGTCAATTATATATACCCTTTTGTCTAACTAACTTACATAAATACTGGACATTGTAAAAATCTACATTTGTTTAGTATTTATTTGTCGAATTGAGGTCTCTACTAACGACCGTAAATACTGTCCATTGTGGGCGCATGACAATACACACGAGCAGAATTTTTATCAGTCAGAAGCCTACAGCCGTTTTCGATGGCAAAAATGAGACCACACTTTTTTGTCGTTGGCCTGATGTTTCACGAATTAAATATTTTTTGCAAAATTAAAAAGTTTTCATAATATCGTCATATTCAAGGACAATGACTTTTCTTTCTGTTAAAGAGAAGACCACCCTCCAGACGGATCTTTAAAACAATTTGAATGAAGCGTACTTCTCGACATTCAAATGTTTTAAAGATTCGTAACAGGAAAGCTATACGTGCACTCTAGTTTATTGAATCAATATTTAATCACTGATATATTTAATAAAACTTTTTACAATAGCAAAATGAATGTCACCGTCATTCTCTAACAGTCATCTAAGATGCTACAGAGATAAACGATTGGAAGCGCATTCAGAAAAAAATTAATAATTCTTTGTAAATATCTAGTGTGTTCATTCAAAATGGTTCCTACAAATAAACATAAATATTATCGACAAGATGACTTACTATATTTGTTAGGAACTTTAAGGCAGACCAGGTTACACTAGTTATTGTCACAGGCTAACTTTAAGGTATACCTATCAATGATCCCGACAAATACGTGGATTACAAATTTCATTTTTGTTTACTTTCCTTATTAAACAAAACTTTCGAAAATAATGTTTAAGCCCGCCTATACAACAACACACAGACAATAGCTATATTTTTTCCCAAACAATAAACATGCAAAAACACCGTTTTATTTTACATCACAATCGTTTTCGTCACCTGATCACCAGTCCAAAATTATCACCTACGTAACGCGAAGTTTGGTGCACAACGGGACTGACAACGGTGAGCTACCCTCGCAACTCTGTATATAGAATTTGGTGATGCAAAAGTTTTTTTGAAAAACTAAATGTGTTATTTTTTACACATGATGTAAACATCATTATTAGCTCAAGATTACTTTTTAAAAATTAAAACATTACTTTCAGTTGGTACGGTATGAGATCGTAGTATCTTTGCCCAAGATTTAAACATTACGTGATGAAAAATGTAATTGTACAGGCGCATGTACATTTATAGCTGATACCCACTCTATCGCCAGGTTCCTGATAGGCTGAGCTCTTGTCAAGTATATATGGAGTTGCTGAAAGCATAATTTGGCATATTGATTTGATCATCGGATTAGTTAGCAGAGCTGTCAAATTTTACTGAAAAATCATAAGTTTAATACCATTCGAATGTTTAATAGTTTTTCTTCGATCAACGTTTCAGAAACTGGAACTGATTTTACACATAGTTAACTTGACAGCTCTGTTAGTTGAACAATATTTTGATTAACCTTTCAGAAACCTTTATTGGTATTACTGTACATGCGCCTCTATCGACCGCTTTAATGATCACTATGCATTTACATGAAAGTGTATTGTAATATATTTTTATTTTATTATATAAAAATACTGAAACAACTGACACAAAGAACACCCAGACTCGGGACAACTATTTGTGGCTCACACAATTTTTCGTACCTGGGGGAATCGAACTCATAACCCACTTTAACCATTGTGTCATGTGTGCGGTCAAAGGATTAAGATGGTTAAGTGTGGACTTGAATTTCGCATATTTTATATCATATGGGATTTGTATGTATGTTTTTTATTACCACTTGATATTGAACCAACCCGGAAATTGAACACTTTATAAGCGGCCACTTACGGAGCTAACAAGGCAGTTAAAATGGGATCCGAGCTACAAGAAAGCCATCATCATAAGTCGATCAGTTTTCTTCAGTAATTACCGTACTAGCCTATAACTGCTTAGTAACGAAACCGGATCAAATATCGATGCTACAATGTATTATTATATTACTATTTGGCACAAATCTTAAATAGTACGCCTTTTAACCTGCGACGAAAAAGGAGATGTTATAAGTTTAACGTGTGTATTTGTGCGTCTGTCTGTGGCATCGTCTTTCCTAAACGAATAGACCGAATTTGATTTAGTTTTTCTGCTTGAAAGGTGATTTGATCTAGAGTGTGTGTATGTAAACTAAATCAAAACTCCATCCATTTAGGAGGTAGGATGTCCTGATATACACACCGATACGCACGTAAAACTTATAAAAGCCCCCTTTTGTGCGTTGGGGGCGGGGCTAAGATTCAATTGATGTACACATACATACATACTACTACATAATACACACACGCAGTTTTTCTGCAGTCAATTTACACCCAGACATACATATGTCTAGTGAAATGTCTACGCGCACCTAGACTTGACCACGTGCGCAGGAGTCTAGATTTTATTCGCGATAGCAACTGGCTAAGAATTGTAATGTACTTAGGTATTAATAAACAGTGAACAGCTGTGCCATTTGTATGGAAACATAGTTCCGAGTTGCTTTGTCGGTACAGGATTTGTTTAGATGTCACCAATTTCACTGCTTGTACTACGTTAATAATAATTTATTAAGTTGTATTTATATTTATTAGAGACTAGTAGCGCCCCGCGGTTTCACCCGCGTAAGTCCCGATCCCGTGGGAATATCGGAATAAAAAGTAGTCTATATCTTAATCCAGGTCTCCAGCTATCTACATACCAAGTTTCATCGCAATCGGTTCAGTAGGTTTGGCGTGAAAGAGTAACAAACATCCATACATCCTCACAAACTTTAACGTTTATAATATTAGTAGGATAATTATACAGTTTTACTGACGTGCGTATGTCTGGGATGCCCCACTAGTTTTGAACACACTGAGGGTGGCACCTGACATCGTCGCGGCAGGACTTTTTATAGTTTTTATCCCTTGATATAGACTGGACTGAAACTAGTTGTCACCCCAACATACATCCAATTACATGAGTAATCTGTATACATATAATAAACTTAAACTTACCATTATTTTAAGTTTAACGCAAATTTGAATTCTTTTTATCTTAACTGGGTTACTTAGGTACTACGAGTAGTTGACAGATAGAGTTCAAACGTCGCGGTAAATCTGTGGGATCTAGAGGCGGGGTACTCGTCAACCTACATTTGGCGAGACCCACGAGCCTCTTATGACGTCCATACTGCTTGAACGTCACACATTAGAGAGATTTATACAGAGTATTGTCACTCGACAATGGATGCCCAATGTCGCTTTATCTTGCACTAGCAACCCGCCCCGGCTTCGCACGGCTAGTAGAAACATCTATAACAATCATCATCATATTTCAACCAATTTACAAAAAATTTATACAAATTATACACCTAAACCTTCCTCATGAATCACTCTGTCTATTGGTGAAAACTGCATGAAAATCCGTTTAGTAGTTTTTCAGGTTATCGCAAACCGACAGACAGACAGACACGGAGGGGGACTTTGTTTTATAATATGTAGTGATTAGCAAGAGTTTAAACTTTGGTTTTAATATTGTAAACAGAGGAAGCTCATCCTATGTTTCTTCATAAGTTGTTGTACGACTTTGAGCTATTTAACTATCGACTACCGCCGCCCATGGATACCTGCAATTCAAAAGTCACAAATGCGTGGCCGGCCTTTAAGGTGGGAATAGGGGAAAAGTAGGGCCTCTGGTAACTTCACTCGCTCAGCGAAAAACAACATAATCATTGCTTCACGCCGCTTTTCTGGGAGGCCGTGGTATCACTCCGGCCGAGCCGGCCATATCTGGCGAAGCACGGCTCTCCCACTTGTTATATTACTAGTATTGTTAACCCCTCCAAATAACCTAAATGATTGTGTTAGGAGTGGGTTCACGCACGTATTTAGTGTAGTGGGTGGACCCGAACCCGCAATCACTAAATCTCGTGTTTAAGCTGTACTTACCGCCGCGCCGCTTTCAAAATTCACCCGTAGAAAAAGAATGATATGATTTGACTTTTTGTTGGATTCGAAAGTCGTCGGCCATCGCCGTAATACAATTGCTAATATTCTTTCTGTTGTATAATATACTTTTAATAATATAATATGTATTTAAAGATACACCTTTATACATCGATTCTTTATCATACATTTTCAAAGTAAAAGTTAATGCCACAAATGTTATAGATACGCAAAATATGTTACCCTCATTCTATTACCATATACCTAATTTGAATATGCCGCTAACAAAAGGCGTTGTACTAAAATCAATAAACAATAGCTGTTTAGTGGGTTATTAGCCAATATAGGTATGTGGCACGCGAGCTTCTACACCTAGTGCGGTGAAAATAGACATTCAAGGTTGCAATAATTCGCAAAGAGCTGAAAATTGGTACGAACGTTGGGAACTTTGAAAAGTATCCATCACATCGATCCCACATCTGCAAAATAAGTTTTTCTTGGACAAAGTTCGCAAATATGAGTTTTTGCATTTTTAGCCAAACGGTAAGTTTTATTATAAAAAGGTTCGACGAAAATTGAGGACCATGCATTTATCTACAAAAAATTACCTCACACTGTTTTCTTAAGAATTTAAATTTCTGAGATATAGCGATTTCAAAAAGTTGAACGGTCGTGTTCTCCATAATATGCACGAGTTCGCCGTCTATATACGGTGATAGGAAACACGGTGAGCTGATTTCCCGGGATACTGGTCCTAATTCTGTTACTTAACTCGCTAAGTTAAAATTCACTAAATTTTCTTTATATAAGAAGTAAACCTTGTACACTTCGAAACAAGGTCTTATTTCAAATTGAAACAAGTAGGTAACATATGTCGCTATCCAAATAAGCAATTTATTTGTCGACTAAAGTCTGATACGCTTAAATAAACTTTAATACCACGTAGCGAGAGCCGCTATCCGTTGAATGCCATCTCTTTTGCTCTGTGTTTTTAGTAAACGTCTTCGTAGGTGTTGATTAAAATAACGTCATCTTAGTACGTTTTGAACAAGGTTTTATACGGCATTTTAATAAAAGGGGACGCTCGCTGCGTGGAAATAAAGTTGAGTATACGTTGACAGGTTTTAGTGAAATTTAGTGGCGCTGAGAAATAGATGCCAGTAACAAATAGACTTAGTACGAAAAACACAAGGTTGATTTCATATGAAGAAATTAAGTCAGGTTTTAGTTTAGTCGAGTGTACAATAGAATCGGCACCACTGTATCCTAAAATTAGTTATTTCTGAGTTATTCAAGATTTAAGAATTTTAATTAAACAAATTTTCAAGATATCTTTGTGCTGGATTATAAGGAATTTTGTTTAATATTTTGCAAAAATACACAGCAATTTTTTTAGTGACGGCTTAAAAAAATCAGCTTTATTTTCACCAAAAAATCAGAAAAGAAAAAGAACACTCATATTCAAAAAAATATATATATGAAGTGTTGCGTAATTACTGAATCACCTTCCTTAGTTCATTAGTTATTCAAAAAGCTACAGATGTGAATAAAAACCACCTGGTTGATTTATAACCCTGTTATAAAAGCTAATAACCCGTTTTGCTGGAAATGCTCTACATAGTTTTATAATGCCCATGTGTGGTTGTTTGTTTGTTTTATGACGCTGTCTTGCAATGGGACACTATAATGACAATTGCCTCTAATTGCCATAGTAGGGTCAGTTAGTATCAACTTAACTCCGAGTACCGACCTATCATTGAATTCTAAATAATTTTTTCACCATTGACCGGCTTTAGAATGGCTGCATTCAGTAATGAAGAATACGCAAGCACTGTTTGTTAACAGATTTTGCATGATGCTACAGCAGCTCAGTGAGAGTAATATCTAATTGTACATAGTGCGATGTAAATGATGAATGATTTCTGGATCGACGTTTGTTTTCGGGGTAGTATATAACTATATACGCATCCGTGAAACAGGATGTTTTGCAGCACAAAAAAGCGATTATTGGCAGATTTTGTGTTTATGCTTCTGAAGACGAGGAAGAAATACTAGATTTATTTGGAAAAGATCCTCCAATTTCTGCAATTTATTTAAACATCAAGTAGAAGAAGAAGGACAAGGAGGAGAAGAAAAACACATAAGTACGGCACTTAAGTTCTATTAGATAATTATCAATCAAACTAATCATGATCTGACCTATTTCATGAAAAAACTTACCGTTTAGCTGAAAAATACAAATACAAATACAAATATACATGAAACATACATAAGCACGCACTTTGACCTTTAATAACATTTTTGGCAGATGTGGGATTAATGAGGACTTTCATATTTCATTTACAATGGTGTTCCCAACATTCGTACCAATTTGCCGCTTTGTAACCTTCTCACTACTTTTGAGCTAACTTGACCGGATTAATCGTCCGATGAATAAATACGACGTTATAACTACTCACTTTGACGAATTTTGTGATGATTAAGACTAATAATAATATTTTTGGGACACATTACAGACAGCTTTCTAGACCCAAAGTAAGTAAAGATTGTGCTATGGGTGTGATACTACTGGAAATGATGAAAGTGGTTTGACTTATGAGAAATTGGGGCAAATTATTAGATTGCGAACACCGATAAACATACTTTGACTTGAACCAAATTGGATATGGAATTCTCCTGAACAAACTATATGTCAAGTCATCATGTTTAAAGTTGTTCTAGAATATTGTAATTTTACCTTTATTTTCTAGTTATTCATTACGATTTAACTGTCATTGCGTTTGCAAACGTAATGACCAACCACCAAAAGAAGAATTAACATATTTGAAATTAGAACTATACGCCTTATAGATCAACAACAGTTTGGTTATTTATACATTTGATTAATCGTCAAATTATAGAAGCTATACAATGACATTAGAAATCACTGTCTATCCGTTTTCAAGTATAAATAATTAAAACTGAGTTCATTTTCAATAGGTATTATTTGCTTAATAAAAGAAATGCGTTTAACGTTAATAATGTTTCTCAACAAATTTTTGTTTTATTACTCCAATAGTAAGACAATGTTAATGTATAAGTTTTTTATCTACAAAATAGGCAAAAGCATAACAATTACCTTTGCTCCTATGTTTGTCAACTGATTTACCTTATTATTTCTTTCGTTTTAGTATGTCGATCTTTATTGGTAGGTACATCGTTTGCCGCGTTGTATGTATATATCAAAAAAAAAAAAAAATGTATTTATCCCTACCCAGTGACTCATTTAATTTCAAATAACTATCAATAATTTTAAAAATATATATTGCTCAAACAGGTTATTAACACCTGTCCGTCATTGGCTGCTAAGAAACGGTTTTTTTAGTAATTTGGTTAGTAAACATTCCATATCGAATTTGATCGAATCGATAGATACATTTTTAATACATACACTTTATATCTAGAAACACCCAGTCCAATGCAAGAAGTCTTTATTCATTCCTTCAAATATTAGCACTGAACTGAAATCGAAAAAATGGCATAAGTCTAATGCTTAACCACACTACAGAGGTAGAGAGAAACCCAATATCTATACAAATAGAAATAAAAAACTGTTCGTTGAACAGTTGCTGCACTTAACTTGAGGGTTTCCTCGATCTGTCGATATGTCGCATGTCAGTCTTCTTCTAATATTTTTACACAATCTCAACTCCCAATGTTCTTATCGGTCTTGCCGGACCTTGCTTTATCCTCCAAGTTATTGGCGCTATTGAATTGAATATACTACCGTTCTGTGGTCCTTAGAGATGGGCAAGTTTCCTTCAGTACCTACACTTCTCATTAAAATTTCCTCAAAACATTTTTGTTTAAATTTAGCACACGAATGTCACAACGTCAGAAATCCGCCATTTTCATTTTGAAAATTAATGCTATACATTACATAACGATGCAGGATTGGTAGTCACTATGCAGTTCAGTTTGTCTTCGTTAGATGACATTGAAGTATGTATATTTGCTGTATGGGAGTCGCCATACTTTATTTTATTCTATATAACCCTACCATACCTTGTATAGCACCTATGTGTATAAAAGTAACTCGGGAACAGTCTTCTTTGGTCGGTCTCTTGTATGGTCGGTTGAGAAGCTGAGGCGTGAAATAAACAAACTCAGATTCACATTTATAATATAAGTTAAGAAAGAAAAAAATATTATTTCTACACAACACAATACATATAAACTAAAGGTATAAATAACAAGTTTGTTATTAACAATGAAAAAATAAAATTACGCACACTTAACCTAAAAAAATATGCATTGTGCCAGATAGAAAATACATATATTAGGGTTATATAATAAAAAACTATAATTGTTGTAGTAATTAACACAGGGTTTTAGCACTAATTCCCACGTTTAGCTAGAGAGCTCCCGACCGCATTCTCTAATACGCTTGTGGTATTAGACTTTGTAATCCGTCTGCTCTAAATGAGCCGTTTGCGCTACTAGCACTCATAGCTTTCCATGGGTCCAGCTTATTCACAAACCCCGAGTAGGCGTCATAAATCTTTGAGACAGTAATAACTTGCCTATGTGGTTTAGGATATAAACATATGTAGGTCACCATGTTCTAGTTCTTGGGTAGGGTTTAGATATGCTATAAAATTATGTTTCCAAACACCAAACTTCAATCACACCATTCAATTTTTATTCTATTCTTTTGCGCTAAAATATAGCCTATGACCATTGTCAAAGTCCCATTCACTTCGATACCAAAATTCGTCAAATTTGGTTCAGCGGTTTAGACAGACAGAGTAGTATCTAAGTTATCTTACACACTCGGAGTCAGCCTGTGATCAGACCACGGCCAGTGCAACCTGGTCGAAACGTGAGGCAATTCCTTTTCGTTATAGCGTTAATTCCAATGTGAATACTTAATTATAATCTTACACACTATTTAAGTGGGAGAGCCATGCTTCAGCACGTATGGGGCCGATCGACCTCACAGAAAACCGACAGTGAAGCAAAGTCTGCATTGTATTTCGCCCAGTAAGTGAGGTTACCGGAGGCCCTAACCCTTCCTTCTCCCCCTCTTCTCCCCTTCCCCTCTCCTACGTTAAAGGCCGGCAACGCACTTGTGACTCTTTGAGTCTTGAGTTACAGGTGCCCATGGGTGGCGGTAGTCCCGTTCCATCAGGTGACCCATCTGCTCGTTTGCCCCCTATCCCATGCCCAGCCACAAATACGGCAATCCCGATCACTTAGGTCCTGAACCGCTGTTATGCAATGCGCGCGGATGATTTAAGTACCAATATTTATAAGTATTTTTCCTTAAATAGGCTATCATATAAAAATGACATATTATTTATTAAGGAACACCTTCATTTAAATAATATGCATAATACACATGTAAAACAGTAATATTTTTAGGTAGGTAATTTGATATGGTCTCTGTCATTTTCTAGATAAATAACATTAAACAAATTTCAATTATAAAATTAGTTCTGTTTTATTATGTAATTAATGTTTATGCTTGACTGTATTTTCCGTCATCAGAGACAATTTGACCATCTGGATGAAATATTTCTATTGGCCGAATTAGTTTGACTATCCAGTTTGTCCACGTGGACGAAGGGCTTGTTTCTATAGTCGAACACGGTTTTTATCTTTTTAGTTTTTTTTAATCGTGTATTCCACAAGTAAGCTTCTCTAGAATCCTTCACAATATACGTTTTCCTTCACCTTCGATGATTAAATTATTAAATTTGTAAAACAACCACCCCCCCTAAATAAACCCCTCAAAGACGGAATATTACAAACCAAAGCTTGCTGTCGGCTCCCAGCTATGTTTGTGTATGTGTGTATCGGTGCTCGGCCGCGACGTCGTCAGTGGGTCAAGAAACAAGGTCATGCCATTTCTCTCGAGTGCGCGGGCGCAAGCTACGCGACGCGACATCGTCGGCGCATAGGACGGTGGGGGGGCTTTGGAAGGGCCATGCGTAGGCGAACATCTGCTTCGAGTTTAAGGATTAGTTAGCTATGGAATATTTGTAGAACTGGATTAGTCTTTGGAGTCTAATAATATTGTTGGACATAGTACATGGCGCTATCTAGACACAAGCGAAGCAAAGCTTGTACTGTGGTTTCTAGAACACGGATGAATGTACTTAGATATTATTTTTGTGTGTTTACAAATTATACAAAGAAACACATAGACCAATGGCCAGAAAAATATTTTCATTAAGCGGAAATCGCACCCAAGACGAGCGACGTTGTCAGTGAGATTTTAATCCTTTAGATACGCTCGTGGAAGTTAATAATAAAAATAACTTGAGACGGCAGAGCCTGTACTATTATAACCAGACTACTGATACGTACTTATATATTACTAAATACATACTTATCATACATAAATGACTACACTTAGACAACACATGATCTTGTCCACAATTGTAGTTCCTGGGTGGGAATCTAACCCACGACCTCTAGCTCAGCAATCAGGACCACTAGACCAACAGGCCTGTCATAATACATTCCTTTTATGGTTATTACGTGGCAAACAATCATAATATATAACCTCATAATGGCAAGTAATGACTGTACCTACTATAAATCTATATGTTTATAAAAAATTTATGTCACGTTGTTTGTTCGCGATAAACTCCTCAACTAACGAACTGAATTTGTGTGCAGTTTGTCCCAACTTGAGAGATAGATCTTTTTTTATATTAAGTGTATAGTTTTTTATTGCAAACTAGCTGCGCCCCGCGGTTTCTCCTGCGTAAGTCTCTCGTTTACTTGAATTTTCTAATTTTCCGTTTCTTAATTTTGTCTTTTCTATGAACCTTCTCCTGGCAATAAAATACACAAAAGAAAAGAATTAGCGAAATCGGTCCAGGAGTTCACGCGTGATGCCGTGACCAAGGGGAACAGGGATTCATTTTTATATATGTAGATTTAGGTAATCACCTCAGCAACGCGTGGCCGAGTAGCTGCTAGTCACCACATATTATAAAACAAAGTCTGTCCGCGATAAACTGAAAAACAACGGATCGGATTTTCATGCGGTTTTCACTAATAGACAGAGTGATTCATGTGGAAGGTTTAGGTGCATAATTTGTACCCGTGCGAAGCTGGGGCTGGTTGCTAGTATACTATAAATTTTATACAGTCCTTGTCTATATGCGGTCCTGCTACAATAAATCACCAGTTCATCCTTTCCTCCAACCTGACAAGGGTTTTCGACATCAACTTCTAGCAGAAAAGGATTAGGAAGATTTTACAGGTGTTTATGAACATAATGGAAAACTTTTACAGGTGTTAAGAACATAATGGAAAACTTTTACAGGTGTTAAGAACAAAACCTTAACGAGGGTAGATTTCTTTGCAATATTTTTCTTCACCGGTAAGACGGTAGGTAGGTATTATCAGTACAAATAAATAAAATTGAAGTGTCTGTTGTTTGTAATGTCAAAATAATAGTTTTCTTTAAGCTCATACAGTTGTTTGCACAATACCTATACCTAAAAATCAGTTTTAAATGTTTTGTCTGTCTGTTTGTTTTGGGTAATCTCCGGAACTGGTGGACCGATTTCCATGGGACTTTTACTGGCAAATAGCTGGTGGATTAGAAGGAGTAACTTAGGCTACTTTTATTTTGGAAAAAGAATTAGGGTTCTACGCAAAATATATAAATATGTACGGGCAAGCGAAGCCGCCGGGGAACTGCTAGTTTATATTTATAACTAGCTGTGTCCCGCGCGGCTTCACCCGCGTGTACATATTTATATATTTTGCGTGGAAACCTAATTGAATGAAATTGCACAATAATTAGCCGGAACATACAGACAGACAGGCAGACAAAAATTTTAAATACGGATTTTAAGGTAGATATATATATATCGTGCAAAGAACTGTATAAGCTTTAAAAAACTATTATTTTGACATTACAAACAGACACTTGTCTTCAATTTTATTTATTTGTTAACCTTTTTACTATAAGGTACTGGAGCACTGCAGATTTCTGCAGGAATTAGTTCCGCCTATCTCCACAATACTAATATATAGCACTTTACACCAAACACCGAACACCAAAAAAGATGTATCAGAGCTATGTGTGGCCTAAAAAGCACAGACAGTTGTCAACCGTTCTTTATACGTCTAAGAATTCTTACCTTTCCATCGCTTTACATATAAACAAATTTGTTTGTCAAATCTAACATTTCAGTATACAAAATAGCTACTAAGACTTACTACAGAAAACTACGCGATACAAATAAATCAAAGCTCGAAGTAACTTGTGGCAAAACTGCACTAATGAATAAAAGTACCTTCTGTATGGCCACAAAAATATATAACAAATTACCTGAAAAATTAAAAACATTAAATCTGGACAAATTTAAAAAAGAACCTTTAGCAATATTGATAAATAAATACTATTACTCACTAAAGGATTATTTGGAGGACAATTCTATAATTACCGCTTCAGAAAATTGTACATCAAAACACCAATTTTGACAACTTTGAATTGTGTTTTAACATTATCATTAGTATGACATGTAACTTAATCTACTTGACATTTATTGAAATTGATTGTATTTTAAATTTGTATTGATATGCATGCGATTATTATTATTTACTTTATTACTGATGTGAAACTTTACATAACTCTACATCTTTGAGAATTAAATGTGTAAATTAATATATTTGTACGCCTCTGGGCAAAACATAGAGGATCTACCTGTCTGTAACAACTCACACTCTGTTGTAATTTGACCTATGTTTACAAATAAAGATTTTGATTCTGAGTCTGATAACTGTTAGCGTATTTCTTATTCTTATTTTATATGTAGTTGTCACTACACCGTAGGTAACCGGAGGGAAGCACTCTCAGCCAAGCCGTGTGCTTGGTTGCCAACCTATTACCTTAGAAAACTTTTTTTAAGCGGTCGAAAGATTTTAAAAGAACAACGATTGTTTCAAAAACAATCATTTGACTGGTTAAAACACTATTCCTATCAAGCAACTCCCTTAACAGACTGATTAAAACAAACATATAATATAGTGTTGTTTTTTATACAACAAAAATGGCACATTATAAATAACTCGCAAACTAATGATGTCTCTTACGCGTTACCAAGTTTACTAAACAAAGCACTAGCAACCCTTATAACCTCCACAAAACTGCATTCTCCTAGTCTCATAAGCAAACTTCTGGGTTAAATAGTGTACCGGTTCTCTCTGATCACAAGTTTTGAAGATGTACCCTAAAAGTTAATGGTTTGATTTCGACTCGATATAAAAACGAATACTGTTAAATCGATTTATATCAAACCGAAAAATGTCTTAATCGAATGGCAGTCGGATCTTTTAAAACATCGGATTAAAGCATCGTTAGTGAGCAATCTTCGTAATCGAAACAAAACAGTAATATAAATGTCTACAAAGGAGATAATATCGGGGTCAGTAGTTTAATGAGTCACACCCACAGTAGAAGCATTAACAATTACATTTGAGAGTACATTAATATGTATGCATCATTAGCATCTGGCTTAGTGTAATGTTGGGCAATGAGATCTGTCACTATGTTAGTTAGTTAAATTAATATCCGGTGGGGAATCGGACGGAAAATCTTATCTTACTAATATTATAGCCGCGATAGCTTGTGAGGATGGATGGATGGATGTCTGTTACTCTCTCTGGCTTAGCTTATGACCTGGATTAACTCATAGGATACTCCATCTACGATAGTAAACGTGGCCCACGTAAGCGAAACCGCAGGCAAAAGCTAGTACAATCTCATTTTCCTAGGTAAAACGAATCAGATACCTAACATAATAAAGGACGAAGAAAAAGACAGACAGACATTTATGAAGAGGTTAAAAACATTCGTAATAAAGAAATGTTATTTATTACAGTGTAAAAGATTTTTTCAATGGTTCAGATGTTAAGTAAATAAATTAAACTAAATAAAAAAAAATAATAGTAAACTAGCAGTTCCCGCGCGGCTTCGACTTTTCCAAAATAAAAGTAGATTGAGTTGCTCCTTGTAATACCAACTATCTGCCAGTGAAAGTCCCGTGAAAATCGGTCCACTCGTTCCGGTGATATTTATTTCTATTGATGTATTCGATTGAATTAATTTAACTTGACAAAATAATTATTTATGATTAATAATTAAGAAGTTATGAAATGGGTCGGTCTCCTACATATTGCTATACCCTATTAGGGTCATATGTGATACTACATGTAATAATTAACATCTTTAATGAGACATATGATGCAATAAATGATTGAGTATGAGTATGAACATTCGGAATTCAAATACTCACATAACAGGCCCGTGGTGCAGGTATATCTTTTTTTTGTTCCATTTTTAAGTAATTGTAACGTGAAATTTGTAATATTTAAACTTTATGTACAAAAGTGCAGCAACCAATTTTTTTTAACAATATGTTAAAAAATTCAAATTTACGTGTAAACTTAGATCAAATATACCATAGACACACGATCTCTTACAAAAATCACGTCAAATAGTGACACTCGATAGTTATACAATACTTCACGTGCATGCATTTAATATGTCATCGTAATAATCAATGTTTCTGTAAATATATGTTCTAATAGGTCGATACAAAAACTGCAATGTAAAGCGTCTGTAGTTTATTACTTAACCTACAACGGAGCGTATTAGACTCGCGGACCTCGTGGTACGTCCTCCAGCATCAAGCACTCACTCGCGAGAGTGAAAAGGACAGATGACGATGACGATGTACGACATTTCATACTTTCTTTGCATTTCTAAAGCACAGTTTTTGCATCTATTGCCTACAAATGAAACGTCACACCGCTCTACCGCGGGCGCGACGCCTCTGATAGCTCAACTGTGCTTACAAGCATTTAAGCACAGTTTAGTTGGGTTTGATTTTTTGAGCTCCGATCAACCATCAGTTATTTATGATCGAAGCGTCTAAACGGCTACATCAAGCTACAAGCGTCCAGTACATATGTTGACCTTTCATAGTACGTTAGTCTATACAATGTCAGTTCAAGTCATACTGGCCTTTAAAATAAACCAAAAAAATTTAAACTGAATCAATTATGGTAGAAATTCAATCACCAGGCTATCTCTAGTTAATATTATTCCTCATCTTATACTCATACCAATTAGCTGTGACCATATTCGCAATAACTCACAACAAAAAAATCAGTACTTATATAATATATTGATTTATTATTCACACCCAAACGATACACAGCCAGCCTCATTGACACCTTTGTTATGGCGGATCTTAATCTTAATACATTCAAATTGATCATCTCCACTTCTTACCGACATCCAAGCGTGTTGTCTTCCCACGCTGCACGTTGCTCAGAATGGGGCTCGGCCTTTGGGCTGTAGGCTAGAACAGTAGCAAGTGACTAATTGGTACCGTTACTAAGAAAACGCGACAATCAGGATTGGTCTGCTATTGTTTGTTATTCTGCTGTTAAGACCGGTTTATATACATATTTATAACATTATTATATGACTAGAGAGGCGTACGCTGAAATATCAGTTGAAGAATGAACGTTTATTGAGCCCAGGACCCTAACAAGCTCTAGAGCGGAAAGTTTTTGGGGTTTACATCTGTACGTGAACAGTTTCCACCAGCATCGTACTAAGTTCATTGTGCTGTGATATAACTCAGGACGACCAAAGAAAAGAGGACTACCTGAAGGAGGACATAGCTAGAAAGGAACTAAGAATAATTACATACTCTTGAGCATCGTCGTAAAGTCGCCTGCTTATAGTTTTTTATAAAATTCTTTTTGGTGAGTGTGCGAAAACTCTCTTTGAATTAAGTGAACCCTCATTGCTAGACGCAGGCAGAATTTCTAAGCTTTCATTGTCGAAACACCAAAAAGTCGAAACGCTTTGACAGCACCTTTTTGGTTCGAGTCGCTAAAGTCTGGAATGAACTGCCTGCTCTGCTCTGCTCTGGAATGACCTGTCATGCTTGTGAACGGGTGCCGTTGCTCGGGGCTGGTCATCTCCGGACTGCTATTACTTAAATATGTATAGTAGCAATTAGCACGTCTATTTATATTTAAGATTAATAGGTATGTTACATTGTCCTCACATTTCATTTACGCTTATAAGAAATGTTACCAGAAATTTGTAAAAAACATTTAGAAAAAGAGTGTCCTTGGAGTTTCTTGCCTGTTCTTCTCCATAGGATCTACGTATTGGAACAGGTAACTAGCTTCACGACTGAATTAGTCTGACTGACTCCTATTTCTGACAATTTAAAAATTTCTATTATTGTTTTAATTGAAATAAATGATTTTAATTTCATTGATTTGATTTGATTGCGTCTATTTTTTCAGTCAAATATATTCCTAGAACATTCAAGAGTAGAGTGAATAGGCTTCTCTTGGGTAGGCATGTGTAGGACGATGACTTTTTTTTTATGGTTTACGAGCAGACGGGTCACCTGATGGTAAATGACTACCGCCGCCCATGGGCACCTGTAACTCAAGAGTCACAAGTGCGTTGCCACCCTTTAAGGTGGGAGGAGGAGAAGAGGGGGAGGGTGGAGAGGGGAAGGACGGGAAATGGGGAGAGGGAAGGGTTAGGGCCTCCGGTAACCCCACCCACGCGGCAAAAAGCAATGCAAGCATTGCCTTACTGCCGATTTTCTGTGAGGCCGTGGTGTCGAGCGGAGCCGGCCCATACGTGCCGAAGAATGGCTCTAACACGTTGATTCATCCTAGCTAATATTATAAATGCGAAATGGAGTTTGTTTGTTTGTTTATGTTTTCACGCCATAACTATCGCATATACGCACAAAAGATAATTGCTAATATCAATCATCGATATGTTGTTTCATATGCTAATGATGAAAGTTCGTCTTAATATATTGTATCATTTGAATACTACATTGCATTACGATCGGTTATCAAAATGACGTTTTCAGTTTTCGATTTCAATGCGGGTATAGGTCCGACACATAAACTAATACTGGACGGCTTTACCTGTAACTTATGTCCACGATGAAGTCCTAATTGCAAGTGCCATCGATGCCTCTCAACATTATTCTTAAAACGCTTTTCACTGGCGCATTTACATAATACCTACTACTTAACTATTAGTTTAAAGCAACTAAGAGGTTAAATACGTCATTCTAAAAACAAAGCTTATTTCTGTAACATAGTCACATAACATATCATTTTGAATTAAAAAGAACTTTTAATTAATATGCCACTCATTAAAGTAGTTTAGTATATTTTGTTTGGCTTTACCGCGATTTTGTAAATTTGTGGTCGCCATTTTTACGGTAATAAAATCTAGACTATTACTATCGCGAAGTTCAGACAAATCTATGTATAGGCAGACACCTTATTGAATAAACCTTATCAAGCCATTTTGAGGCATAAACTTGTATTATTAAACAATGTTTTTGTGATTGTTAGTAAACAATCAAAGTTAATACTTACGTTTAGTGGTCAAAGTGTGCCAATTTTAACAGACGATGACCATAATATAGATGCGCATAATCTCAGCTACTTCTCAACTCCTTCCTCCCCCTCCCCACTTCTCGACCCCTCACGCCCCTTTCACCTGCCCTCGGCTCTTCGCAGCCTACTTCCGCGGCACACATTCCCAAATCAACCGGATTGGGACCTAGATAATTTGGACACAACGGTTATTTCAAACTTGACTTTTATGCGTTGTTTTAAGACGTATTTTTGCATACCAGAGCAGTTTTAAAGGAAAGTATGACTTGTTATATTAATTTTAAGGTCGATTAAAGCGTTGAAGACGAATGATCAATGAATTCAAAACGGTACGCGGCGTTTCGGCGCGTGAGTTCAAATTCGTATGATTTTTAAAAAGCTTCTTAAGAATTTTCGCACTGAAAGTTAAACTTTATTTGCGGCAAGCCAAAGTAAATAATAGATTGGAAAGTTTTCTAGGTTTCAGGCTGCTCTTACCGTGCGACTTTTTGGCTGCCAATAGTAATGTTTGAGTTGCTCAGTGAGTTCGCTCATGTTTGACACACTTCGAACAACTTTTACTATCTTTTGGAGAATTACTTAGATAATTGATTGCTTATAATTACAATACAAATAAAGATTGAGCTTGTATCTAGTTATGTAGATTGTTAGGAGAGGCGCTGTAAAATATAAATGTTCGCAAGCATTGTGGGCAGCGAAATATTAGTGGTTTACTGAGAAACCAAGCACGTTTTGACTGTAATTAATTGGAATGTTTATGTGTAGGTATATGAAGGTAAACTTCGACGCTATGCAATGCAGAAACAGGGTTGACACTGATTTATTACATACTAGCTTTTCTCTGGGTAGACTTTGTCTATCAATTCAGGCTCATCCCTCGGGAAAAAGACTTTTTTTGGATAAAAGGTACACTTTGTTCTTTGTTGTACCAATGACAAAGTGTATGTAAAATTCTTTCTTAATCGATTGAGTAATTAAGGCTTGAAAGCGTAACAAAACAAACGAACAAACTTACATCCGCTTTTGTAATATTAAAATTAGGATAGCGATCCGCCCCGGATTTGCAGAGGTACGTTTGATACTGTCTGTAGTGTTATTTATGTTTAAAAAGAACAGAATTCGATCGAATGTTAATCTATTAGCTGCGCCCCGCGGTTTCACTCGCGTAAGTCCCGATGCCTTGGGAATATCGGAATAAAAAGATCCAGGTCTCCAGCTATCTACATAGTCTACATACTAAGTCCTAGCCACTTACACCAAATAAGAGAGAAACGTTAATACCAAATAAACTATACTACTAATAGGTACTAATAACATTATTACATATACAACAAAAATACCACACCTCTAACACACAGACTTCTCGCAGTACACCAGACACACTGAC
This sequence comes from Callimorpha dominula, assembly GCA_949752705.1. NCBI lineage: Eukaryota > Metazoa > Arthropoda > Insecta > Lepidoptera > Erebidae > Callimorpha > Callimorpha dominula. Next base: position 876,887 of record OX456991.1, read on the forward strand.
ATAATCGTCTGACATTCATCCGCAAACAAGTCACAGTCTGGATTTGATTCTACGAGAGCATTGAGTGCAGTAAGTGACCGTGGAATAGGTGAATTAAAATGTGCTACAGTGCGACATGTACGTGGGGCAAATAGTCCGTGTCTTCTACCACGTACGCCTGTAGTTATTGGGTATAAACAATCTGCATACTTCTGGGTAAATCTCAGGGGCTTCACTTTTACCTAATAAAACCTTGCACACTGTTCTGATCTGGTCATGCGATCTCCTTAAATTTAATAGAATAGAATAGAATATCATTATTTGCAGTAAAATGTGGTAAGCACATAGGTCATTACAAATCAAGGATTATAATAGTTCACCACATTTTTGTCATATTTTTAACATGCAAATATTTGTTTTGTGTAATGAATGACAACCTAAGCTACAAAGGAGGTATAAGGTAGGGTACATAAAAGAATAGTATCCATTTTCCCTTTTGTATAGGAATCTCAGGAAAGCTTTCTGAACCTTCTCTAGTAAAAGGATGGTTTCATAGGGATTTCAAAACGCAAGCGCTGGATTCCAGTTTACTGCTAACCAGGGAATTGTACAATGTTCTTACCACGTCGTTACTTACAAAGTCCTTCGCATTCCTGAGAATAAACCCAAGGCGCCTAAAGGACTCCCTTGCGGTTAATACTATATGATCATGGAATGAGTCCCGGATCGAATATTACGCCCAAATCTTTTATATAAGTAGCTCTATAATAGCATCGCCATTCAGTTGGTAATCAAAGCAGTTTGGACGCCTTTTTCCTCCGAAACTTTTGCATGATATTGCATAACATTTGGAATAGTTAAGTTCCATTTTTTTAATTTAGGGCCCATTCATTTATCGCTTCTATATCCTGTTGAAGGCTTACACAGTCAGCTTCAGAAATAATTTCGCAGTAAAAAGATTGAAGTCATCCGAATAAAGGAGATATTTGGCATGCGTAAGTACTGAAGGCAGGTCATTTACCATTACAAGTTTACCTTTCGTGTAACACTAACACTAATGTACCTGAAGATCTGTCTTTTAAAAAGAGTGGCCATGAGTTTCTTTGCCAGTATTCTTCTCATAAGGCTCTACGCATTTTGGAAACTGGAAGTTATAGATCGACACAGGCAGGCAGTAGATTTTGGTGTTTTCACCTAATTTACCTCGACAATCCAACACATGCTGTGGCGTCTGTTTGTGCCGATCTATGATTTTAACTCTAGCTTCAATTTAACGTTCATAAATGTCACTTAGTGTCTTAAATGAATAAACGATTTTGAATTTGAATTTGAATTCAAGAAACAACAAGGGCCCAAGTACTGAACCCTGGATCACACCGGATCGTTCGTATAGACAAATCTTGACATACTGCTATCGGTCACGAAGATAATCTGCAAGCAGGTAAAGTAGTTCTGGAGCTGCGCCAATGGTGCATAGCTTCGAAAGCAGTATGTCATTATTGACTCTATCGAAAGCCATACACCCTCACAAACTTTCACGTTTATAATATTAGTATGACTAGTATGATGATATTCGTACACACGTGCAATCAAAAAAGCAAACAGTTCTGCTTTATAATTAGTATAGATCATAGACTTAAAAAAATATATATAAATATTTGTTGATATACTTAGTTAAGAAAAATTAAGTATCGTTTACAAATCTCTACAGATACAAGATTAACCATTAATCTTGTATCTGTAGAACCATCCCTATCAGATGAGCATAAATAGCACAGTCGATGTAGGTACGTGTTTCTTAATCAGTGTCTTTATTGCTTTTAACTTTAAGATTGGTGTTAATTCATATTCAGCAAACGCGTATCGTAAAACAAGCAATGGTCTTGTAGTATCTGTATTTTATCTATCGATATATGGAGATGTTCTGCATTAGGTATCTAGGTATATGCAAATAATATTTACTTAATAGAAATAGACAAACTGATTGACCAGAGACAGCATTAGATGAAGAATTTATAACAATAAAGACATAATTGAGAGACTTCTCATATGTCCGTCTGACCCTTAACTAGACTGAGCCCATACTAACTTTTAAACTTTCGCGTTTCATGATAGTATAATTATGATCACGTATTTTAAAGGTACATAGTATAGGCACATTAAAGGTATGTGTAATACCTTTTAAATTAAGTCAAGCCGCGGTAGCGTAATGGCTAAGGCGTCGGACTTGCAATCAAGTGGTCGCGGGTTCGAAGGAGTGGGTTCACGTCGGTAGTGCACTGGGTGGGGCCCAGTGCACTACCGACGTGAACCTACTCCTAACACAAGCATTTATCTTAGCTGGAGGGGTTCACAAGAATACTAGTAATGTCTGACCCACAGTGCTAGTAGATATACTAATTGCTCTTTTTAACTTTTTAATTCGGTTCCCCAGTATAACGTGTTTTTTAATTTTACTAAACTAGAATGTATGTACTTACATTATCAATATATATAAAATATTTTAAATAATCAAAGCTATAATAAGCAATAAAACCGCCTTATGTAAGCTGCAAACGGTACGCGTGAAGCGGGTCGCGTGTTGAAGTAGTTCATCTAAGGGGGGCTTACATCAAACGTATTATTATGCTAATCTATATTGATAAATAGGTACATCACTACTCGCGGGTTTCTTTGGCTCAACAACGCTCTACAGAAATAAGGTGGTAGGTATCATGCAGAGTAACAAGAGAAGTTGTAGTAGTAGTTGTAATTGATAGCTTTTATTTTATTTTTTAAAAAGACAACTCCCGCATTAGAAATATTCCTGTGTCGCGGGGGGCTTCACAAACATTTAAACAATGGACACAAAGAACACCTACACCCGAGACAACTATTTGTGGATCACATAAATTTTTGTCCCGTGTGGGATTTGAACCCACAACATTCGCAATGGTTTAAGTGGTCACACGACCATTTAAACCATTGCGCCATCCGTGCAGTCACAGCTATGTATTTCTAATATTTTTTTTATTGTATAAAGCATTCAGGCAAGTACTTAGCATAATCGAAGAGAAGCATATCGTCTAGATTCCGACAAATTTTCTCTGGGGGTATGTAAAAAATGAAATTCATAAAGATATGTATAATGCAATTGATGACTTGAAATGATCTTTCGATAACATTATAAACGGAGTCAATATTATTGTAATGCTGAATGCAGTACAATCCTTCAGATGTCGAATCGAGCTATGTATTGAAAACAATGGCCATCATTTTGAACAATTAATCAGTTAAGGTTTGCTAGGTAGGTACATAACTTAAAAAAAAAGTAGTAGTTAGTATTTTGTTAAAAATGGTTCTTTCCTTAAGTTCGCCGTATGTCATTACTTCCCAGCATTCGTTCCTTATTAGCGATACTATCGAATGGTGTATCTAATAATACAGAATGTTTTTAGTTTCAAAATCAATGGGTTCGATTCCGGGCTAGGAATGTTGATTTTTCAAAAATCCAATAATGCAGTTTTAGTTTTCTAAAAAAATAGACTCCTTTGAATACTTTACGCTATTCCTCAATGTCTCAGATTTGATCATGCACGCCCACTTAAAAAACATTATGTATGATATGTATAATTTCGGTCTTACCACAGCTACACCGTCTCTTCAAATCAATTTGATCCATCCTAAGGTTGTCTGGAAGAGATAGCATTTAGTAATAAGGGCAATCTTCTCCAGGCTGACAGTTTACACAAAATAAAAATCTTTTTTTGTATTATTATTTATTGATTTCCAAAAGACACCACCACCCAATAATAAGAATAACACAGTGTTACAATGCGCTGTAACACTATTATAATAATGAAACAATAAGTATACGGTAACAATATAATCCTCTGATATGATAATAAATCAACAAAATAAAATTCTAGATTTTCTAGCGAAAAAATAATTCTATCATAGTTTAATCTATGACAAATGATGGTCAACTTAACTGACGGGTCAAATATTATTAACATTACAGTAATATTTTTACATGCGGACAGATTACAGTTTGTAAATATATCAACTTATTAATTAATAAAAATGAAAAAATGAGGTTCCCATAAATAAGTTGCATAATTTATTCAAAATTATAACTAACTCATTCTGGTATAGTTAAAATACCTCATATTTTTATTTCGGTTAATGAGTTTATTTAGACCGGTTAATGAATTTATTATTCTGATAACGGCATTCGTTAGTGCAAATTATAACTTGATTTAAAAAAACTGTGCATAAAATGGTGAGGGTATATAGTATTTTAGTAAAATAATTAACACATCAAAATTCAATTCCAATTGTTGCCACTTCAAAATTTTACATTTTAATCATCAATACCTCAGTATTGAATAAAAAAATGTATTTTATTTTTATAAAACTGTTAAAGTTCATCTGATTTTCTTAAAATATCCGCACGCTTAATATTTAATCAAATACTCTACTTATTTTTAATTTAAGTTTTAAAATTTAAATATAAGTAGGTAAGTAAAGAAAGAGAAGATTTCTCAGGAACACACATACATGGTCAGATTATTTATAAAAGCATAGATTTAATCGATTGTTATATGTTATATGAAAACACTTTAATATGGCTGTATGGATACTGTCCAGTATTAGTATCTACCGAGTGTTAGTTAGAACATTAATAACTACAATATAAAGTGAGCACGATTTTGGCAAGTCAACATATATAATAAACTATATCAGTCAATATTCTTAATAACAAAACGCTATCCTACCCGCATTTAAATTGAATACAGCGCCATCTATACTTTAAATAATCAACTATTTCACTCCAACGCTTCAGTAGCTGTCAATTGTTTGTGAACGAATTATAATTTATCTATGTGGAAGCTGAGTTATGACAACAACTTCTGCTCAAGCGCGGCCCACAGCGGGTCCAGCGGAGAGCTGAGGGCATAGGCGTTGTAAGCGTTGTTCTCGGACACATTAGTCGGTGTTGGCTCACCGAACACGAGGTAGTGTCCGCTGGAGGGGGGGGTGGGGGACGTGGGGGGGGCGCCAGGGCCGGCGCGTCTCCGGCCCGACGCCAGGCGCACGCTGCGGAGCATGGCGGCTGATTTTAATCGTTCTGAAATAAAATGGAGAATAGATGACATATGTAACCTTCAACGTCATAACCGCTTTCATTCAGGCAGATTGTATTCTTATTTTCAAATAATTTCAACCATTCGTATCTACACCTTGTCCTCTGTTATAGTTGTCTTATGCCGCGTTCCTATAAGCAAGAAACGATTCGTTTCGCTTACGGACGGTAGAATTTTCTTTGAAAATTCAACGAAATTTAACCGCCCGTAAACAAAACGAATCGTTTCTTGATTATAGGAACGCGGCATTAAACGCATACCACTAACTTCTATCCAGTAATAAGCAAATGTTGTCCCAAAGCAAAATTAGGTGAGGCATTACTAATAAGGTACGCACTACGAGGAATTTCAAATCAAATAAAAGATATATATATTTCACAAAAAATTAAAAGACAAGTATATCGGTAGCAAATCAGTTTAAAAAGATGTACATACACTTATGTATACTAATATAATATGCCTGCGAATCCACATGCTGTGCATGCATGCATATTGCAATTAATATAATATATATATAATATAATAATTAATTCTATCACACGCAGATTGCTGTTCATATTTTAGAAGGCGTTTCAGAACTTAATAATGAAGTTGCGATTTTTTAACATAAATTTACACTTACACAATCACCTAATAAAAATCTATTTTTAAACGATTTAGTTAGTGTTAGTTAGTGAGTTCATAACCTATAAACTAATAAAATTTAAAAACCATGCAGTAAGATTGAAATCATTCTTTGTTATCTTAATTTTTTCAGTGATATGGAATTTTGATACTCGGCATATCTTCATATTTGTTGTTTCGTAAGTCACACAAGTTTAGATACTGACTGACTGACTTTCAAACCTTCGCATTAATAATATAATTATGTTGTCAAGAAACGCCAGGCGAATCAAAGGTACCTATGCCAACATAATTATAATGTATTATTTTTATACCAGTTATAGTCTTCATCATCTTACAAGTGCAAAAATATTTTACCAACGGTGGTTATAATTAACGGTTTGACTTTAGGAAACCAAAGTAAAGTATTATTCGACTTAAATATTTGCACAATACATTCATAAACTTAATCTATTACATTGTGAGCAATAATATATGAGCAAGATATTTGCCGCAATTTTTGTGTAGGCGCTATAATATCTTTTAAAATACAATTTTAATAGGTTTTTTATGAAATAAATGTATTAAATATTTTTATTAATTAAATAAATTTATGTATGTAATATGTCTAATAAGTAGTGTTATAAGATAAGATATAAACTTTTATAATAATACAATGTTAACCGTCGGTTGTGCAGAGCAGATAGTACTTGATGGTGTTGTGAGTACAGAAGCACACCGTCGGTGATGCTGAGCGGGCAATATTTGATGGTGTATGAGTACAGGTACTCACCGTCGGTGGTGCTGAGCGGGCAATACTTGATGGTGTAAGAGTACAGGTACTCACCGTCAGTGGTGCTGAGCGGGCAATACTTGATGGTGTATGAGTACAGGTACTCACCGTCAGTGGTGCTGAGCGGGCAATACTTGATGGTGTGTGCGGTGTCCCCGCTGGCTCCGCAGCGCGAGCAGACGAAGGCCCTGAGCACGGGGCACGTCACGCGCCCAGCACCATCCTTTAGAGAGTGCGAGCGATAGTAGCACTCACGTTCGCCATTGTTCTTGCAGAAACGGCACTCCTAAACAAAGGAAGATAATAAGGATGAGAAAGAAAAAAACTCGACTTGCAACGAATAATGTATTCGGCCACATGCCGAATACCGAATATTCTGCAGGCTTCCTGGCCGAATAGCCGAATAGGTAAAAGTATTCGGCTGACGTGTGGCAGGAAACTTTTATCGACATTTTTGTGTCTTGCTTCTACTTTCTACTGTTTTAACACCTCCCTCAATGATCCACCTAAGCGCAACTCATGTTCATTCTTTTATGGATTGCTACGAGGAGTATCATCGATCGATCGATCGATCTAGCTCTTCTTCAGTATATTGTCGATCTGGACAGTATACGTCTGAATCACCCATTCACAGGAGTCACTATCGAAGAAACCGTAGTATTCGGTATTCTACCAAATAGTACCTGGATATTTGGTACCTATTTTGCCGTATGAAAGTAGCCGAATAGGCCGAATACCGAATATTTGCCGAATATTCGTTGCAAGCCTAAAAAACGAAAGATTAATCAATGTTTGAGTTTTAATTCATCAAATTTATGAAATAATCACAAACCTAACGGACGAACTTCAGCTACGTCGTTAGGGATGATATCGCTTACATGACTGGGCTCACCTCCTTTGGTCCCCTCTAAATCCCGCGCAATAGATCTCCTATTCCATCCGAGTCACCGACCAATGACAATATCCACTCAAGACTTACACTGGAGAGCCTCTTGACACGCTTGTGCCCGTCGCGGCTCTGCTCCAGCGCCTGCAGCAGCGCGAACAGCGCCGTGTTGGGCAGCGAGCCCAGCACGCGCAACTGCTCGTCCGACAGCGGCGGCGGCGGCGGCGGGCTGCACGACTCTGCGCAGATAACCAACACTGAGAACCTACATATAGAGTATGGAGTATGGAACATGTCCGTCAAAAGTGTGTATGTACCTGACCAGGAAGGAGAAAATTCCTTAACTTAGTTAAAATAAGTAATAGTTAAAAAAAAACTAAAAAACACGCTTTAATAGACAACCTAACCAAAAAGTAGAAAATAAATTTAAATTAAAAATAGTGGGATTAACAAAAATAATATATTTTATTGTAAAATTGCCAAGGCTGCTGGATGTCAAATTGTTATAAATATAATTATTGACAGATATTGGTAAAAGTAAGTAAAAAGGTAAACGCTATCGAGGAGTAAAGCGACCTTCCAACAAATGTAAAACTTTTTTTTTGAATGTAGATTTCGACCGATTTCACTAGCTACCCATAAGTTTTTTGTTAGATTTGGATAGGTATAATATAGTAACCTTCAACGGGCGTGGAGGTAGAAGTGAACTCGGTGGGAGTGAACTCCACGGCGCGGCGCGGCAGGCGCGGCGCCGGGCTGCTGTCGGGCGCCGGCCACGACTTCTGCCGCAAGTACGCGCCCACCCCGCATACACTTGCTAATGGTACAAATCATAACACATTTTATTACTAATGCCAGAAATACTTTTGTTTAATTATCTCGTCTTATTAATTATCAAAAGTTAAAAATGCCGCATATCAATCGTCTCAGAAGTCTACAGTCTTCAAAAACGTAATGTATGTATGTATCTTTAGGAAGGATTCGACAGTAAATGAATAAATAAAGATGACTTGCATAGATATGCGAAACACCTATCAAAGTATCACTTCGTAGGATCTTAATCTCTTAATCTTCCAAAGATTGGGTATTACGACTTTGGAAATACGATAACAAAATCTCTGACCAGCACGTTCGGTTTCCCTTTCCAATCTAGGGTAATTCCTTAAGGTTTATCACTGGCTATTGTCAATGTTACGGTGTACAAACCGAAGATAAGTGGTGGGTTTCCCTCCTCTTTTGTAACGTAAAATGTATTACTTACTGGCCGGGTTCCCCCAGATTCTGTCTTCGTCAGGAGTGTAGGGCGAGTCTGAACCGTTCATCTGGAACTCTTTCATAATGTCTTCCAAAGTGCACCTGCCCATAACCACTGTGGACACAGATAATAATTTAAGTTTCATATGTAGTATCAACAGTAGCTATTGATACTACATATAGGAGGATATAGGATATCAGTTAACTATCTGGTATCCGGGCTATACGGCCTAAATTTACTTACTAACCGGATACCGGATAGTAAACATTAGCAGGAAAGATACATTTAGGTAAATTATTTAAGTGACAACAAACATAATCGCCATATTTTCATTTACAAAAAAAATTATAGTACTTGTCTTATTCCCAACAGCTCTGGAACAGATATTTAGAAACCCAGACTGGAACTATGATCTTAATATTAATGACGAAAAGCTAAACCTAAGCCTAAGAATCGCAGATTTTTTTTTTATGGTATAGGGGGCAAACGAGCAGACGGGTCACCTGATGGTAAATGACTACCGTCGCCCATGGGCACCTGTAACTCAAAGTCACAAGTGCGTTGCCGCCCTTTAAGGTGGGAGTAGGAGAAGAGGGGGAGGGGGAAAGAGGGGAGAAGGGAAGGACGGGAATAGGGGAGAGGGAAGCGTTAGGGCCTCCGGTAACCTCACTCACGCGGCGAAATGCAATGCAAGCATTGCTTCACTACCGGTTTTCTGTGAGGCCGTGGTATCGAGCGGAGTCGAGCCGGCCCAAACGTGCCGAAGCATGGCTCTCCCACGTAAATGATTATGTATAATAGATGATTTGGTTATGCTTTATGAGAGCCCACAAAACTTAGAAATGATGATACAACATTTATATCAAGGCACAAGGCAGGGCCCTCTATGAACATGAGTAGGTACATACACTTGGGACAGTTGTTGATTGAAAGTGGAAAGAAGGATAATACATGGAAACGATTTTAGTTGCTCAGCAAAATAATGAAGAATAACGAAATACCTATCAAAGACAAGGAAAGCCTACAACACCTGTATCCTACTGTATGTAAGTACTTGACGTGCAGATGCCAAACGTGGATTATACAGAAGATGGATAACAAATCAAAATAGAATTTGCCACAACTGAATAGATAATAAGGTGTAGATTACTTACGATCTTGGAAGCTGGCAGATGTCTGCTCGTTAGATCTAGAGTGTCGAAGGCTGTTCTGATTGGGCCAAGTATCCAGAGTCGGCCATGTAGATGACTGTAAGAGAAGGCGTTTAAAATAAAATAAAATAAAATACATAACTAGCTACCCGGCCACGCGTTGCTGTGGCTAAGTAATTTGCAATCAAAAAATTTTGTGACTATGAATTGAGATAAAAACTATCCTATCTCTCAAGTTGAACCCACAGTGTGCAAAATTTTATTCAAGTCGGAAAGTACCTTTTCAAACAAAGAAAGGTTTTTTTTTTAAATCGGTTTAGCCGTCTGTGAGTAATTAGGTACATAATAAATACCGAACAAGTGCGAGATGATTTTTTTACAGCTTCAAGGGACCGATGACATAAGTATTTGATGTTCCTTTCAACTTGATGCCTCCACGGATTCCTGAGGAAAAGGGTCCTGATTCTGAAAAATACACAGACAGACGGACAACAAAGTGATCCTATAAGGATTCTTTTTTTTCCCTAAAAAGATTTCGACGAATTGAGAAAAACCTTACTTTTTGAAGTCGGTTAAAAATAATTGAAATCTACCTACAAGTAGAAACAAATCCAGCTGCTCTTATTCTACAAACAGTTTTGTCATTAGTATCTCTAATTACGAATAATATGTTCAATGGAACTGCTTATTATTTATTTGTTATGTTGTAATGTGAAATGTGAATGCTATAATTATGAACATCTGAATATCTGAACCATTGACAGAGTTTGATACGATACGTTAATGCGATATTTTTGTGGGAGTACGATATATCGAATATGCCTATCGCATACCCAAAATATCATATTAAATATCGTATAGTACTGTATCGATGATGTACAAACAAAGTTTAATTTCGAATCGGTAGGTTAAATTGACTTCCAAGATTTTTCAAACAGCACAATGATCTTTATTAAATCAAATACCTGTCTAAAAATTTTTTTTTCCAAGTTAATATTGGCAAAAGTGGGTATTTTGAAAAACAAGCCATCCTGGAATTCAAAATAGTTTTTTATACACTTACTACCTACTAAGTAGGTACTTCAGTTTACTTTGATTTTTAAAATCCATGTGGTTTACTAACTTTTAGACTCTCGCGTTCTACGATAATATAATTCAGCATGTTGAAAGGTCAGGCAAATCAAAGGTATATATAATGCCTTACGGTTAATTCCTGTCAACATAATTCCATTCCACGATAAATACGAACTTAAGCGTATACTTTCTGAATACAGATTTCTTAAAGAAATAGTCAATACTTCATTGAATTATGACATCTGTAGCGGTACTGTAGTGGCACATAAGTAATGTGATGTTAGTTAATTTTAAATAATTTGTGTTATCTATTTCAGAATATTGTTAAGAAAATGTGTTTAAAAGCACATTGTCATATTCGGAATAATCAATTTGGTTTATATAAGTTTAACAGTTTACATTTGATATTCGAACAATTTTGTAAACTGTGCTAACTATAACGTGATGATAAGATGTATTAAAAGTTTCTATTGTTAAGAATTTACAACAGGCCCATTGATTTACATATATAGATGTGTAAACAGTTTTAATGCTTACAATAAGTTCTGACTACTCAGACGAATTGAAATTCGTAAGTGCATAGTGTAATATTACTCTATTTCAATTCAAGAGTGTTTAGAGCAGTTTTTAATTTATGTTTACTAAGATTATGATAAATGATGGATATATATTATATTGAAACAATGTTATTATTGTGTAGTACTGAGTATATTTTTAGAATAGAAATGTACCAACTTGCGTAAAAAATGAGATTTTTGACGTGACAACGTCTTATAATTCGATGGAGCCGGCTGCACGCACGAAAAGACATGACTCATGCGGCGTTACCTCGCTCTGAGGCGTTCCATTTAATTTTCTTTTGAAAAATGCAACCATTCCATCAGTATTTTCTTAGGACGTTGTCACGTTCAACTATCGTCAGTAAACCGACTTTACAGACAACCGTTTTTTTTTTAAAGGGACCACTAATTTTAGCACCACTATAGTGACAGTCTCTTTGATTAAGATGCTTTTTATATGAGTAACCTCTTTGTTAAGAGTTTTGGACATAACGGTCGCCAGTACATTTCCCCAATCAGCCGTCTCCATGTAAGCTAATTAAGCTATGGGTTATGTAGTGTTATAATTTAAGTATATATTCTTGATGGTGGTACCACTGACCACCATCAAGAAGTACGCGTATACAACAATATTCAACCCAACAAGAACACCACAAGGAACCTCCTCATTGATGACTCCGACAAACTTCTACAAATCCAAGCCAAACTGTCTGAAATAGGTTTTTAGGCTTCTTTAAGTCACTCAGTATCTTCACAATGGTGCCTATTCTATTGTACACTCGACTAAACTAAAACCTGACTTAATTTCTTCATATGAAATCAACCTAGTGTTCTTCGTAATAAGGTCTATTTGTTACTAGCATCTATTTCTCAGCGCCGCTAAATTTCCCTAAAACCTGTCAACGTATACTCAACTTTATTTCCACGCAGCGAGAGTCTCCATTTATTCAAACGCTGTATAATTGCCGTATAAAAACTTGTTCAAAACGAACAAGGATGAGGTGTTTTTAATATACACCTAGGAAGACGCTTACTAAAAACACAGAGCAAAAGAGATGGCATTCAACGGATAGCGGCTCTCGCTACGTGGTATTAAAGTTTATTTAAGCGTATCAGACTTAAGTCGACAAAAAAATTGCTTATTTCGATAGCGACATATGTTACCTACTTGTTTCAATTTGAAATAAGATCTTGTTTTGAAGTGTACAAGGTTTACATATTATATGAAGAAAATTTAGTGAATTTTAATTTAGCGAGTGAAGTAACAGAATTGGGGCAATGTCTTGAGGAATGTAAATTTAACTACATATGCATTTCCTTAAGTATGTTGTGGCACTTGTGGCAGTATGAGTTGTCTTACACTGACGTGTTTATTTAAAGCTGAAGTTGATTATATAAATAAATACAAAGGCTAAAATCGTCGCGTCGTGTTCAAATTGAAAGGGACTGCAGGCACTATTATGTATTCTGTGCTGCAGGTAATATGTAGTAATATAGAACATTGTGCTAGTCAGACTACTAACAGTTTTGGTGCAACGGATGCAATAATTGTAGACTAAAATCTGTTAAAAATTTTCGGTCATACATTGGTCATTGACAAGATTTTTTTTTAGAAGAATACTAGTAACGTGGGTCACACATTACTAGTATTCTTGTTAACCCCTCCAGCTAAGCTAAACGCTTGTGTTAAGTGGGTTCACAGCGCCGGTAGTACACTGGGTGGGGTTCGAACCTGCGACCACTTGATCGTCCAAGTCCGACGCCTTAGCCATTACGCTACCGCTGCTTCTGAATTCCGCAGCAGTTCAACGTCACAGCGATCTCGAACAGTGCAAGAAGTAGGAAAAACTATGAGTAGAACGAACTGCGAAACAAATAAGAAGTTAGATTGCGATTACATCTTAAGATCAAATTTTAAAGTTTGGCTTTTTGCCTAGAATATGCCGCAAAGTGCCCTCAGTGGTTTACTAAAAATTCTCAATGAATTTGAGTCAAACCAGTAAAATATTTCTCAATACTGCAAGGACTGTGGAAATAAAACCCTGTAGTATCGGGGAATATCTATTGGCATATTCGAATTAAGACTACTTTAATTTTAAATAAGTTTATAACTTGAACGGAAGTACTTTTAGCCATGTACAAAAGTTCAATTTTGTTCTTAGTACCTTTACATACTGTGCAATAATTTAACTTTCTGACATGGTGATAAGTCTTTTGCGGAAAATAGAAAACTGTGCTGTATACCTACGTATTTATAATTTTGATACATTGTGTTCAAATAAATTTATTGTGTATTTTGCATTATATTCTTCTGGCAAAGCATAAAAAGAACGAGTAATTGACAAAATAAACAAATACCAAATACCAGAAGTATTTGCCAAAAATATATTTTCAGATTTCAGAATAACTTACAACATTTTGGTTTTCATTTGTATTGTACTTAGTTGTTTAACTCAAGTAAAAGGTTTCCTAAGCTATGATACTATTATATATATATATATTTTTTTTTTTTTATATATATATATATATTTGGGGAGAATTCAGGAACAGGAACGTGAACTCTGGAATATTTACAGATTATTATATTTTGAAGAAGTGCAAAAAGCTAAAATTTTTTAACAATATTTGCTATGAAGTTAAAAAAATTGCAAAAACGGGTACATAAAGCTATGAGTGTCCAGTATATATTTTGGCCTGTCATGGTACAGAAGTCTATACAATGACAGGTCAAGTAATATTGGCTAATGAAATAAACCATGGTCCAAATTCGACCTCGACCACCACGCGATCTGTAGTTTTTCTAAATCACGGAACTCTCTCCTAACTGTCACTTGCTAAAACTGTATTGTTTTTACTCGTACTTAGTTCACACATGATATTAATGGATTTAACGCCATTACATTTAAAACTTAACGAAATGTTGGTTTTCGTAATGGTAGGATTATTATTACATTAACACAGTTTAAAAACCTACCACGAAACATAACACACATAAATATTGAACATTTAATTAAGACCGACTTATTTCCCATATTTTTGTGCTAATTTATGTATCTACATATTATATAAAAATCAATGTATGTTTGTTTGTCCCTATGCGTTCCGAAACCATTGATCAGATTATGATGAAACTTTGGTAGGGTGTTCTGGGGACGCCCGCGAGGGTTACTGGCCCCAAAAAATCTATATAAATAAATGAAAAAAAAATGCCATTGCAACGCCGAGTGCAGTTAGTAATATGTAAAACTTTGTAATTGATAAAGTCTACCGATTTCAGAGACCTTTAGTTGATCTGATGCCGTAGACGGAAGCTAGTCTAGAAGGAGTAGAAGTGTAAGAGAGTGCTCTTCAACGGTTTACCGCAGTTACTCGTGTTTGGGCTTATTAATATTTTTCAAGTTAGAGAGATTTATACATAACTAGCTGCCCCGACAGACTTCGTTCTGTCAAAAGTTATTGATTGACGACAAATGTTTGACAGCTGGAGACATGTGTTTTAATTATTATTTACTCTGTAACGAAAATATGAAAAAAAATAATAGCCGAATTGGTCGAGCCGTTCTCCAGTTTTGCGCTTAGCAACAAATTAGGCAATTCATTTTTATTTATATAGATAGATTAGAAGATGGTTGTTTAAATATTTATAACAAATAACAATGAATAGTTTAAGTAGGTAGGTAACTATATTACTTACATATTAAGTAAGTAAGAGTTTTAAGTAAGTAGATAACTATTAATTAAGTATTACATTTTAGCCACAAAAAAAGGAAAAATAAAAAAAAATTACAAAAAATTAAACCGACGAAAGAAAAAGGAACTGAAAAGCTTTGTAACTCTTACACTAATGTAAAACCTAATTTGTATTGACAAACTACATGAAATTCAAAAACATTTCGGCAAAGGCTCGCGTCGCATGCATCGCCCACAGAACTGACAATATAAAAAATTAAATATATTCTCAGTTCTGTGGCGTTGCGACTGTCCACGCATTCCACCGTAATTAATTTGCTTGTTTGTATGTTTGGCGGGACTCAATATTATTTAGGTAGATACCAACAAGTTGTGAGATCATTGTTACTTAATTTGTAAACTAAGAGCATTTTATAATGACCATATCAGCGTATAAATATCTTTATTTCTATATAAATCTTTAATAAATCGACTGCACGGATGGCTCAATGGTTTAGTAGTGGTCACCTCGTCACACACGGAACAAAAATTTGTGTGTGTTAATCCACATATAGTTGTCCCGAGTCTGGGTGTTCTTTGTTTGAACGTTTGTCCCCCGCGACACAGGAATATTCCTAATGCTCCCTTATCTTTATTAAAAGACTTTTAAAAATAGCAGATTGTTCCTATATGATAATGTTGCCGTGCGATGGCCAGGTTATTCTATTTATTAAAGAAATAAACATGTCTAACATTGACACGCTCACTATAAAATGTTGTCAGTTGACAAATTAAATATCAATTAGATCTCCAACTTTTTGCGGTAGCCCGTAGCTGTACTCCCGTAGCGGTACTGTGTTGCGACTTGCGAGACTTGGTTTTGTATATGTTGTTTTTGATGAGATTTAAAGTTACATCTAAAAAAAACTCTTTGTACCTACCCCTTTTTCAGCAAATTTGGCGCACGGACGTATGTGAATTTTGGAATATTTATCGTTTATATGTAGAAGTAGTGCAGAAAGCTAAAATATTTAAACAATAGGTAAGTAGGTATGTATTATAAATTTATAATATACCTGTGTTTAAAAAAATATGCCAAAACGACTAGGTACCTACATAAAGCTACAGAGGTCAGTATATTATGTAAACCTGTAATGGTAAGTCTAATACAATGACAGTTCAAGTTATACTGGTTATCCACGTAAACAAAACAATTATAGTTAATAAATTATGTTCGAAATTCGACTACGTGCCTACGAATGTCGAATTGCTGTGTAAACGCAGGTTGGCAGCATATTTATGTATGTATTTGTATAACAACAATTAAAAAAACATCACACCAATTAATGTAAGCATAGGTAGGTATTTATGCATTTCTATCTACCCTCACATACTGCATTATTTAGTAGTGATTTGTCTAAAAAAACAATTATAATCACCATTCACATAAATATTAATGCCTAAACAAAATTCAAACACGTTCAATATTAGGTGTTGAACAATATAGTTTGAAATTCATTCACTTAATGACACGTTATAACCTGTTAATGCTACAATTAATGTTATACAATAGTTTTTTTATTATTATTTCATTAGTAAATCAATAATAATTTCACTTACGGAATTAGAAGAAGTGAGACTGCCATAGTCACTGCAATAGTTCAAGCCACTCATTGTTCCAAATTTAAATTTTGTTTTTTAAATTAAACAAACGTGTTCCCGTCGAGACAACTTATACGGGAATGCTCGCCTGTCATTGGTTCGGTTTAGCTGCGATCGGCAATAGTTATAGAAATATGACACTGTATGCATGCATTGTAAACATGCGTCTGATTCTGGTATTGCTTTATTTTTGCTAAGTCAATTTATTTGTTAAGGAGGTAGGTTATTATTAATTGTGAAAAAACTCACGAGATTGTATTTTTTTTACTGTAGGTACCTTATAGAAGCTGTGACGCATATATGTCATTGACTCGGGCATTAGGTATACTTACCTCGATGTTCTGTGCTACCTACTTACTTGATATTTGGTATGTTTTTGCTTTTAATTCTTTTTTTTTTACAGCAGTCCGTAAAGGTGAAGATCTAAATAAAAGCATATCTAGTAACGTTGAAGAACCTAGGTATGTATTTAGGGACCAACCAAACTGTTGAGGAGTTCTCCTGGTACTTCACCGACACCTTTAACTTATGCATTGTGATGAGCAGAAATTGCTTAGCAATCACATTTAATAATCAAATCTCAACCGTGAAATAGGTACCTACTTATTATTGAGTTAATCTGGTGGCCATCTGTGGTCTCCATCATGTTTCGCTTCACCAGATGGTGCTTTCCGAGAGCAAATGCACGAGTTAGATACTATAATATACTCCAATCGCCATAGGTGCGCCATCTATCTATTTTTTTTATTGGTCTGAGGGTGTGCCTACAAAATTTTAAATTGATTTCTCATGGATCCCGTCAACAGATCCTGACTTGATGACAGTATGGGCAATCTATGTAGGTATATGAAAAAATTAAAATATATCTTATATATTTTTTTTAAAGGTAATTGTTTATTATTAAAGATTGTAAACTTAACATTAAGTTGAATAACTAAATTTCGAGTTAAATAACATCCATAATCGTTTTTCAAATAATACCTCATAAATATTATTCTTTCACTAATGGTAACCAGCTTCGACCCTAAATAACAAATATGTAATCAAACAATACACCGGTTTATGATGTAGATATTTTTGTTGCCGATGCTATTTGAATCTGAAATTTTATTCAAAACTATTTTCTCCCAATAAATAGTGCAAAACGATTCTTTTTTCTATATAAAGTAGGTACCTACTAGCTGTTGGCCGCGGCTTCGCTGGCGTGTTTAGTTTTTTTGGAGTGAAAACTTCTTTATTCACGTTGGGCACTTTTGGTATGGGGAAAAAGCACTGAACTCGCGTCACCGTCACGCTCATATACATATACCTATTTTATATGTCGCACTGCTACTACGAGACTGTATCAACTCAAAATAGGGTAAATTTGAGATAATTCATTTTTAATACGTAAATATCAATTCCCTACTTCCCTAAATATAAAATAATAATAATAAATTGTAATAAGCCAAATTTTTCAACAAAACAACTAAAAATAATTCATATATTTTTTTTAATTTGTTCAGATAATAGAGTATTAACTCAAAAATTGGAAATAACTTGATAACCTGCAATCATTTAAATAATTAATTAATACAGAAATCCCTTAATTTTATCAATAATCTATATACAGTGTTCACTTTTTATAATCTTTAACAGGAAGCGAGTAATCAGTTTTCTGTCGTTTCTGAAAAAGCTTCATTTTGAGTTGATACACTCTTATTATAGCAGTGCGATGTGTGTGTGTTTTCACTTCTGATCTGACGACGGCTACTTGTAGAGCCCACTCTGGAGCACTCAAATCGTTTGATACTTATATGTAAACTAATTTATAATATTTTCCTAAACTTTATAAGAAGCTTTAATAGTGAATTTCATTGTGTTCAAATTCAACGGTGACTCGTAAACGGTTTTGTGGGAAATTGTGAAATCTGCTTGTTAAATACAGACCTATTACTTAAATAAATTTAAAAAAAGTCATTGAGAAGTAATAGAAAAATAAAGCTCATAATTAGGATAATATATTATTGTCTGTGTGCGATACCCATATAGCGCTCCTTTTTTTGTTTCTACATGTATTTTTTTTAAATTTTGATAGAAATGTGTTCTCTTGTTTTATATTATTTTCGTAAATAAATTAAAAACGGTTCGCCTACGTTTTGGCAATTAGGTACTGCGAAAAATAAAACGCGAGTTAAATTATTTACCTACATTCTTTAAGACTTACAAAATGGCTGACTTTTTTAATATTCAATATAATACGATAATGACTGTAATGAATGAATATAATGGGATAATGACTTGCCTATTGCGTATGTACTTAGGTATATTATACCATCATGTGATACAACAATCAATTATTGATTGAATAATTAGGTATGTCATATTTTGAAATAAAATCTTTTTAACAAAAAATTAAACCGACGAAAAGAACTAAAAAGCAAAAAGTAAATAAACCTTAAGTCTTAAGTATTAAGCTTATTTACATAAACTATCTAATTTTATATAAACTTATTTTGAGTCGGCGCCAAACAACAATCTGATTAATTATCAAAATTTTATTTGGCGCCGACTCAAAATAAGTTTATATAAAATTAGATAGTTTATGTAAATAAGCTCAATACTTAAGACTTAACGTTTATTTATTTTTAGCTTTTTAGTTCTTTTCGTCGGTTAAATTTTTTGTTAAAAAGATTTTATTTTATGGTTTTGTTCATCATCATGATGATGATGAAAAATGATGATGATTTCTAAACGCAATACCTGATAAAGTAAGAAACACTATTCGTTCCTACAATTTTCGAGGGTTTCTCTCAATTTTTCAGGATCCCATCATCAGATCCTGACTTCCTTGACATGGGACCACCCTTGAGGTATACCCTATCTAACAAAAAAAAGAATAATCAAAATCGGTTCATAAATTACGGAGTGAGGGCTGAACAGACATAAAAAAAAAAAAAATATTATACGGTCGAATTGAGAACCTCCTTTTTTTGGCAGAATCCAAGATGTCGAAATTTTTTAACCTTTATTAATGAAACTAATAAAGCATTCCATACTGAAATTCTTTATAGTTTCATGTATACATATGGTCTAATATCGTCTATAGATATTTTTGCTAAATTTGTTAACCTTTCCTAGGTCATTGCTGAGCGTAGGTAGGTAATTTTTTAGCATTTTAATTTAAAAAACTACCTTTATAGATTTGCTACTCTAACTGGCATAGTTAGCAATATTCGTAATTCTATGGTGATGTTGGGCATGCGACTGTCAAATTGTTTTAAGTTTTCACTTTTTTGAAAAAAAAAAAACAATTGACGGCATTTTTTTCTTTACACAAATAAAAATTAAAATCCAATAATTTGCTTAGCTTCTTGCAAATATTATTGCAAGAAACTATGCAAGCCGAGCGAGTAAAGCTGTTGGTGTACACCACACACTCATTAGTATGTGGATCTATTTTCTTGCTAGTTGAACGACTTCACTAAAGAGCACCTTTAAGATTACATATATTTTTGAACTATTATTTAGGATAGGTGTTATAATCTAGATATAAGCTTCTCTATCGCAAAAAGTTTTTCCTATACTTTTAGATGTAAGGCACCAGTAAATAAAGAAAACTTGAATCTTCATCAAAATAAAACAACATTTTATTATAAGTAAGTATAGCATTTATTATAGCCTCGATACTAAAGTACATAGAATCTCCATTGAATACTGATTGTGTAGGAAAGGCTATCTATACATTGATTAAAAACCTACATTTAACATTATTGTCCACGTGTAAGAGAAATTCGGAGTTGCACACACTAACACAGGTGTTTTTGGAGTAATAATGATTGATGGAAATATCTATATGTAAAAATGTACAGGGAGATTCAGAAGTCTTAGGGAATATTAACTCCAATTATCGGCGTCCACAACTAAAAGATAAGTATGAAATTGTACTAATAGCATTCACCATGTGATCAACAAATGAGTTAGTTTAGCTACTCGTATATATAAATACTAGTTCACTGGGGAGGAGCCTGAATACAATTTCTTTAAATTTTCTAAAAAGTACGTTGAAAATGAACATTATATACTAGTTAGTCACTAGAAAATAATTTCTGACATTTTATGAAAGCGCCATCTATTTGTCAAGTTAACAACTAGTGGATAATATCCAAGTTCAACGGTGTGCCGGACAGGTAGCGCGGTTAGTTGGCGTCGAGGAAATATTCCTGAGCGGCTTTGGTTTCAGGTTTGATGGTCTTGGAGCCTGGCTGCCAGTTTGCCGGGCACACCTCGCCATTCTTGTCTGTAAACTGGAAGGCTTGGACGAGGCGAAGGGTCTCCTCCACCGATCTGAAAAGAACAATATATTCATTTTAATATGCATTTTAGACCACTGTAAAAAAAAAGAAAGTGGAGAATTTTACAGTTGTGGTTATGTTTAGTTACCGCTAGTCGTAAGCCGTATTAAGATTACTAGTAGCTGTATAACAGAATACTAATAATATTTGTTTTTAACTTATATATATATATAAACAAATTGATCAGGAATTGGTATGACATCTTAAAACGCCATTTTCTCTAAATAAAGTATGTGTGGCTTGACACTGTATTGCTTATCAGCGTCCAATTTATCTTCTTCTTTGGTCCCGTCTGAAAACGATTACATTCCTAAAGAGGGTTGGCGTCAGGCAGGCGGCCGGGCGTACAATCAACCAGCAAAAACCTCAAATAAAATTGGGAAAAGGACAGACAGATGATAAAGGACCGTTTCATTAATTTTATCAAGAAGACAACACATGCGTGTGTAACAATTAAGTAACAAATAAAGTAACGGTCTATGCGATAGTGAAGGACACTCGTTATCAGAAGCACGTGTTACAGGCGTGAGATTCGCGACGTGCATTATCAAGTGTTTTATCAAACATAAGGGCTGCGACATATGAGTAAACGTCGGATTATGTCATTCATTATAATGTACAATAAAGGTTTATGAAAAGATAGCTATACATACAGGATGTGCGTGAAAATTGTTAAAAAAAATAATTTCGGGATCGATTTTTTTCTGACCCATCATCTTTGTTTTCGGGTGCGTTTCACTAACACCTGGTATCACTAAATATTATAAAACAAAGTCCCAAGCCGCGTCTGTCTGTCTGTTCGCGATAAACTGAAAAACTACTGAACGGATTTTCATGCGGTTTTCACTAATACTGATTCATGAGGAAGGTTTAGGTGTATAATTTGTACCCGTGCGAAGCCAGGGCGAGTTGCTAGTAACATTATAAATTGATGTTTGTTATCACAAAATCTCAAGTTGGTAATCAATCCCCTCTAATACAGTTATGTTGATTGCATTCAGTCTGTATGTAACCTTTCGGAAACCTATGAACTTACTTTTTCAAACTCCAGATGCTCCACTCAATCGAGGGCATGGCTCATAGTGGGGCGAACCTTCCCTCTCAAGAAGCGAAGCGAAACACATTGGGCGATCAGGGCGGTTTTCTTGTAGAGGTTTCTTTTCTCGTTACATTTCATTGTTGGTTGCCGGTTAGGGTTATGACTATCGAACCCATCATCCGCTAGGTAATTTTCTTTGAGATTTTTTTATGAGTTTAGAGGATATTTGTACTAACTGTATACATTTTCTTAATGCCTTCGTGTTCGTCCGATTGTGTTCTTTATAGGATGAGTGATCGGCCTATGACACACTGGTGATGTAGGAGTACATACCGTCCGACAGGCAGGTCGTTCACGGTGACCTGGCGCAGGTTCTGCTTGTCGTCGATGATGAAGAGTCCGCGGAAGGGAATGCCGGTCTCCTCGTTGAGCACGCCGTAGTCGCGCGCGATGTTGTGCGACTTGTCGCTTATGAGGGGGATGTTCATTGGACCCAATCCTCCTGTAACGTCCACACAATGTATACTTCAATTTTCATTATTTAACTTTATAGCTATTAGTCTTAAAATTATTTAAAAAAATATATTTGAGACCCTCACAACAAGACCTTCCATTTGATATGTCACACGATATAGTTTGTTTTTTTTGTTAAGTGTACTAAAATTCATAGCACCCGAAAAAAATTATATTTCTTCTAATGTGGGTAGCCTGAAATGTTCACGCTTAATTGCCTATTTCACTTCTTTTGGATCCAAGAATTGTGTTATTCCTTACTATAATTTTTTTATTTCAATTTATAGTCACAAATATTTTTTATTGCAAATTACTTAGCCACAGCAAATCAGCAATGCGTTGGCCGGGTAACTAGTTACTATGTAAAATTGTGTCTATCGAATATATTCGTTTCACCAATTTTGATTCTTCACAAACGACCGTTTTATAATATGTCACACGGTACAGTTTTTTTTAAGTTGTTACCAAAAATGGCCCTCAAATTCCAAATTAATTTATTTACTTGTACTAATTTCATAAGGATTCCGTTTTTCATTTGGACGTATAAAACCATTAAAATTAACAAAGAAATGAAATAAAAATCTTTTTAACAAAAAATTAATCCGTTTAATTTTTTGTTAAAAAGATTTTTATTTTATGGTTTTTTTTCATCATCACCACATCATGTAGCTGACTACATGATGTGGTGGTTTCTAAAGGCAAATACCTGATTAAGTAATAAAAAGTAAACAGAAACACTATTCGTTCCTACAATTTTCGAGGGTTTCTCTCAGTTTAATCAGGATCCCATCATCAGATCCTGACTTTCTTAACATGGGACTACCCTTGAGGTATACCCTATCCAACAAAAAAAGAATAATCAAAATCGGTTCATAAACAACGGAGTGAGGGCTGAACATACATAAAAAAAAATATATATATATATTTATACGATCGAATTGAGAACCTCCTTTTTTTTTTCGTCGGTTAAAAAGATTTAGTTTAATAAGACCCATTATATAATATTTAATTAGTATCCACTAAATATAATTGTGTACCATGTTAACGTTATCCAATAATCAGTTAAAACCTGAGTTTTGTTTGGCGATAAATGACATACAAAATTGAAACACTACAAGTTATGACTCACTGATAATGTGAGCGTGAATGTACCCGACAGTTATCATGACGCGTGTTGGCGTGATCGTGATACGATAAACATATCTATGAAGGACTACGTCTCGTTTTGCGGATTATTGGTGCGATACTAGACGAATTTCATATAATTCTCATTAGATTATATAGGTATTTGAATGAGTAAGCTTGATGATAAAAATAATCTTTTATGGATATTATAAGATTTATTTTAACAATAATAATAATTTAGGAGGTTTGAATTTCAGAGCTACTGGACTAGATTTTTTATTTCAATCTGATGAATAATTAAGAAAACCTAGGCTGTACTAAATTACATCTATACAAATAAATAAAATTGAACGAGTGTCTGTTAATATGATAAATTAATAACAGATTGAATGTGACACGGTACTTATATGTAATTTTTGTTTGTCTGTCTGACAAAGTACACAGCACAGCCGTACTAATCTTGATATTGATATTAGTATTTTCTATTCTGGAACATAGAACACAGTGGTCTCAAGTTCCAAATTAGCATAGCTTATTCTATGGGTTACAGAACATGGATTTACATACATACGTTACATTTATAAACACATACGGCTGTATCCCCGAAGGGGAAGACAGAGGTATATAAAAACTCTCATTTTATTAGATGTAATTTGGTCCCACTCACGTAATAGTTCTCCCGGGCACTTTGGGAATTCAATATACAAAATATACCTAAGAAAATGTAAGAAGGGGAGGCTATTCGTGTAAGCAATTTAGGGATATTTTTTTTTTTATATAAAAGAATACTAGTAACGTGGGTCACACATGACTAGTATTCTTGTTAACCCCTCCTGCTAAGCTAAATGCTTGTGTTAGGAGTGGGTTCACGTCGCCGCGTCGGTAGTAGAACCCGCAACCACTTGATCGCAAGTCCGACGCCTTAGCCATTATAAGGATGGATGTAAAATCCTTAGTCTATTGATGGGTGTTGGCACGTACCATGTTTGCGAGGTGTGTTGATCCATGCGAGGTGAGTGAAGTGAGAGTCGGTGGATGCTGCGAGGACCTCGCACCCGATCTTGCGGAAGTCGTCCGCGCGCTCAGAGAATGCGATGATCTCCGTTGGGCAGACAAACGTGCTGCGGACACGAACATACACACAATTATTAATAAGATTAAAAAAAGCACTATAAATCTATAGTAATCCTTATACCTATACTAATATGATAAAGTTGGAGAGTTTTTTGCATGTTCGTTTAAACACGCTCTCTCTGGACCTCTGGAAACTATCACTCAGATTTGAATAATTATTTTTGTATTGGATAGTTCATAATTATAGGCTATGTCACCCTTCATGTCCGTGACATAGCGGATAAATTGCAGGAGTGTCGTCTTCGCTGGTATGGCGGCTACTTACGTGGGGAATAAATGTCTGGCCATGATGCCTCCACCGGGCCCCGGCTGGAGGGGTAGACCAAAAAAGTGCTGGCTTGACGTCGTCGTAAGGGGTGACATGCGTGCTAATGGACTCACTATTAGGGAGGCCGAAGATCGTGCGAAGTGGAGGAGAAAAAGTTGGAAGGCGGACCCCGGGCACCGAAGCGGAAGTTTCGGTTGTAACCGGGAAGCAACGCCATGATGATGATGTTGTCACATCACGCTACGATCCATATAGTGGAGCAGTGACCATAATCGCAGTTGAAATTGAGAAGGAACGGCTAGTCTAATATATGGAAATCAATATTTGTTTGTTCGTATTGTTACCGTACCTTTCATCAAATCATCATAAAACTTTGCATACACGTTCCCAAGGAATGGAAACATTACTTACTACTACTATAAAGCTGAACGTTGTTTTTCGCTAATTCGGAAAATTCTTTTTGCATCTGATAGCCCAATTCTTGGGGAAAGTTATAGTCTATGGGCGGTAACGCTACGACACTTGGAAGCCGAGCAGTGACCATAAACGTGGGTAAAACTGGGCACGTCTAGTAAATCAAGCTGCATACCTACACTATAACTAATAAATTCTGTAATATAATAATTGAAATCGTTGCGGGGTTCTAGAAAAAATTGTCGTGTGTCAAGCTCGGTGTCATGGTGGTTGGTCCTAGTGCATAGGAGTCACAAAAGTGAGAATGTGGGTGTTTGTGAGTAGCTATATTTTAACAGGTGCAAAAATTTGTCTAGAAAATAAATCAACAAATCGTATAAGTACTTTTTAATTTAATGAGATTAAGTCTTCAAAGCCAGTAGTGGAACAGTTTGTATACTGAATTGATATCGAAAAATCGATTTTAGAGTCTAATAGTCTATTATCACACGTAATAAGATCAAAAATCTGTCTTAAAACAACTCTATGATCCTTGCAAAAAACACTAATAAAGATATTATTAACTTTGTATGTTATTCAATTATTATTTTTTACACATAAACCTCTGAACTTTTAGCAATAAAAATGCGACGGACGTAATGTTATTTAATTTGTATTGTCTTATCAGAGTGGGTAGCGATACAAAAGATCAGAGTGGACTGTGTATTTTAATAAAACAAAACCATAAACACTTGTGTTGTTATGATTGTTCTTCCGTTTCGTAATCAGTTTCGACATTATTCCAGAAACCCTTATAAATAAGAATATGTTCAGCTTTAATGTAAATTGTTCAGCTGTTTTAATGTGATAAGTTTTGTTTTGGAAATACATACATTATTTATTATACATTAGAAACAGCCGTATATGTGCACATATTTGATGATGATTTGATTTAAGTCTATTTGACCAGATATTTTATACAGAAATAATGCATGTATGTCATTTTAATTTAACATACATAATAACATAATTTTTTATATGCATGCATGCTGTTAAAAGTCACTGGGGGACGTTGTTCGGACTTAATATTCACCCTTTTAGTTTAGTACAGACACTGTATATCATGACATGTCTGTTTGAATTCCTTGACGTACAATTACGTTAGGGTACCAACCGATAGGGATGCCCATAAAAGTCAATTGTATCGATATATCGTAACCCTACTGAATTCGCTTGTAGTATTACGCGATATTATAGCAACCCTTTGCATCGATACATCGTATGGCAAGCAAATCTGACAGTACTACAATATAAATCTGCCTACCTACAAAAGTCAGCTGCTCTTGTTCTATAAACAATTTTGAAAGTTTGTGAGGATGTATGGATATTTGTTACTCTTTCACACAAAAACGACAGAACCATTTGCGATGAAACTTGGTATGTAGATGGCTGGAGACCTGAATTAACACATAGGCTTTTAATTCCGATATTCACACATGGGTATCGGGATTAACGCGGATGAAACCGCGGGGCGCAGCCAGTATTTCATAATACGAATAACAATATGTTTAATAACACTGTCATCATTTTGATATAATGTAAAGTGAATCTTAAAGTTATGAGCATATGAAACATTGTCACAGTTTGATATGATACGTAAATGCAATATTTTTAGAAGAACGATATATCAAAAGCGTATCGTATGGGCAAATAGTCGATATATCGTATAGTGCTACATCGATGTTCCGATATATCGCATCGTATCGGGCATCCCTACCAACTACTGCGAAGAATGTATGACGTGGTACCGCATAATTACTGATATATTACAGCGTTAATACACCGTAAGTTAGTAAATAGGCAATTGAATGTTCCTACTATATTTCCCACAGCTGAGTCAAATAGTTATAAATATCAATTTCCTTGATTCAATACTCATATACTTGTGCTATTACGATAACAATATGGTAAATGGCTTAACTACTAATTTCATTCGCGTATTTTCAGATAATTAATTAAGATTAACATGGAGTAAATGCATCGTTATATTGATTAGTAATCCTCATAATCATAGACATACACAGGGGGAGGGCAGCCTCTCCGGCTTTTGTATGCTTACGTAGTATTAATAAAGCAATTTTTAAGTAAAAAATTTGTTTCCTCCATGGACGAAAAAAAAAAAATTGCCCAAGTGGGCCAAAATCTGGGTATGCCCATGCCCACAATGGCAATAGCTAAGGATAAACCTCCAAAAAATGCTGACCAATAAAGCAAATCCTGCTTTAACAAAGATCTGCTTACTAAGTATGGCACGTGCCTTCAAAGTCGTAATGCGCACCATAATGCTACAAGTATCACATACCTCGTGTCTACATATGATGCATCTTCCAGAACTAACGATTCTGAGTTCGAAGCCGTAACCACTCGGTCACGCTTCGACAGAAGCGAATACCAAAACATGGAAATATGTTAAGGCAGATCGATTGTGTCCTCGTAAAACTGCAAGTATGATAGTTACTGAATTAATACTGCAATCAATGACAGTTTAAAGTGTTAATGTGCACACAAAAGTATATCCGTATATCACTTCCATGATATGTCATTAAGTGAACGTCTGGCGCGGTTCACGAGAGATTGTTGCCGCCTACTCTGACGTATGGCAGAAGAAACTTCAAAGTAAAATTAATGTCGTGGAAATGCGTTCACTGAAAAGTATTTGTAATATAAGATTGACTGATAGGGTGAGGAATGACCAGCTAAAAAAACGGTGTGCGTTGAAAGAAGATGTAGTGACGGGCATGTTGAAAGGTTGAGTGAAGAGCGAATGGCTAAAGGAAGGCGGGTAGGCCCCGAAAGACGTATACTTACCAGATCGGCAGTATACTGAAGAAGGGCTTAGTTAAAAGCACCCGCACCATGTATGAAAGGTGTCATGAATGTGGAAGAGACGCGAATAGTGGTGTCAGGATCGTGGCAAATGGCAGTTCTACCGTCGCTGCCCGGATAGGAATAAGGCGTGAGTGTATGTATAATTAAAAGCATTCACTAAATCGATTACGGAATAAGAGTGGGTATAAAAAAGGTAATTAAAACGGTTAGTTAATAGCACTAAACAGTATCTACTCTGGTATTGTGTGCAAAAATAATAACCGGTTTAGTGCGGACAGCCAGCAGTAGATAGTGATATCGCATTCTTATTACCTATATTCTAGCCACTTCTAAATATTTCTGTTGACTGTTTCATGTGTTGCAAATATAACAAGCACATGAATCAAAATCAAAATTATTTATTTCAATTAACGAGTTATAGGTATTTTTGAATTGTCAAGAGTAGGAGTCAGTCAGAATAACGCACTGGTGAATCTAGTTGCCTTTCCACTACGTAGATCCTATCGAGAAGAAACCTTTTCAACATGTGTTTTGGGATTTAGGATGACATTTTTAAAGAGTGCATTATCAACCACAGAATGCACAAAACAATAGATAGAAACACAAAAAATGGTAATGGTCAAACAGGCCCTCTCCTCCTCACGACTACGTATTTGTTTATACTGCCCCCACCACACCCAACTTTACGTTATATGAGCAGGGTCAGTATACCTGCATCAAGTTCCCCAAACCAAGGTCCCGAGACGCAGGGACCTTTATACGGCAGGTCTTACCTCCAACGCCATGGCGCCGGTACTAATTAAGGCTAGTTACCCGTATGCCTATCGGTCACAGAAGATCGCCACTCGTGAAACCACACTCGCAGCGACCCCCAATTCGCAACCAGCACACTCCCTATTGTCCAGATAGGTACCGGAGGTGTAAGGCACGCTCACTTCCCGCATATTTGCATATGCTCGCGGTAACACCGCTAGGTTCGTCAGAGAAGCCGACTGCCAGTATCCAGCTGGTACCGGAGCTGTCAGCACGCTCACATCCCGATCTACAATCAAGTGTAGATCTACCCTGGCCTACGGTCGGGTGTCCGGATCAGTGTCTAGTCACCTTTCTACTTGCTAAGCAGGCAAGTACCCGAGCTGCATCGGTCCGACGGGACCTCTGCTAAAGGACGCTCCAAGCCTCGCAGCGGAAAACCAAGAAGCCCTTCGCCTTAGACCGGTTAATTCCGCTGCTCGCTGCGCGCGAGAACCGACGCTCCACCGACAATAGTGGAGCAGACGAACGTGCCCGTTCTCTGCAGCTAACCACAAACCAACTCCAAAACCGGTATCTGACAGCTTTCGCCATCAGAGGGCTCAGGATCCGGTTCCCGTGGTACCCTGATCTAACAGCCGGACCCGTAGTTCCGGCTGCGAACCTATCTACTCCGGGTGACTAGTAGATAGGGAGGTGACTAGTAGATAGGGGTAATGGTCAAACAGTGAAAACATGAAGTGCCATTGATTGATGATGTAGTGATCGTTCGCGTGGTTATAATAATGCTGAAATCTGCAACATTTACTCTCGCCAGTAGCCATATTCGCTACTAGATCACGCCATCTGGATTGCATTAAATGGTCAATTATTTATTTTGTGATGGTGAATGATAGGATTCTAACTTTTAAACTTTCGCGTTCCATGATATAATATTATCTACGTATTAACGCGATCACGAAAAGGTATTGAAGAAAGGTATTAAAAAAAGGTAGATGAAGAACCTTCTACCTCACGATGTCGACGACGGTGGGCGTGCACCGCTGAGCCAGTCAGCCTGTGACCACGGCCAGTGCAACCTGGTCGAAACGTCAGGCAATTCAGAGGTATGAAATACCTTTTCGTGATCGCGTTAATTCCCGTTAATACGTAGATGATAGGATTCATTTGTAAAATTTATGAGTGTCGGACATGTAGGAGTGGTAACCGAACAAGTTAAGCTGGCATTTCTCCTTATTTTTATTAACCCCCGACTCAAAAAGGTGGGGTGTTATAAGTTTTACGTATGTATCTGTGTCTGTCTGTGGCCGCATAATTCCTAAACGAATGGACGGATTTTGAGTCAGATTTTTTTGTTTGAAAGGAGACTTGATCTAGAGTTTTAGCTATAATTCAAGAAATTCTGATAAGAAGTTCGAAGATCACCAGCTCTTTTCTTATAGTTAAAGGGATTTTGAGTCGGGGGTATTTCAAATTTTTGCTTGTTAGTCCGTGGCAACGTGGTAACGAAGTATAAATACCTAAATTGTACGTCACTATAAACTTTTATCATCTATTACGTCATCTAACTACATATACATATTCTAGACATTTTATTACTTACAAGTCTAACGGGTAGAAGAATAACACGACGTATTTGCCTTTGTAGTCGGAGAGAGCGATGTCCTTGAACTCTCCGTTCACCACAGATGTGGCCTTGAACTGTGGAGCGGGTTTTGTCAGCTGGAGAGGCATCTTGTTGAAACTGTAAGCATAAATAAATATTTTTGCTTGATTTTTGCCTTTGAACTTGAAGCCGGTAAGATTTAAATGGACGGTAAGATTCAGGGACGAGGGGCGACACAGATTGAGCGGCAATATGCTCGAGTATTTGTAAAAAAAGAGTTCTACAATCCATCTCTTTGCTTCATCATAATAATAATAATAATTTTTTTATTGTCACAGATTATTGTATACATCAGGGAAACAGTGAAATATAATTAATATAATATATCGTTGGGGATAGTTAACTGCTAAGCGTAAGCAGCATTGGAAAATACCGTACAAAAAACAAAAAAGTTATCACCAAAAAATAGTACATGTAATGAAGGCCATTTTACCACACCACCCACGCGCTACTATACTCACCGTCCCCAACGTCGTGTAAATACATTAGGTACTTGTACTCACATATGCCCACAATTATGAGTTGCATGAACATTTACATCACAATTCAAATACAACTTTGAACACTGTTTGAAAAAAAGTTACATAGGAACACTGACACTACTACCATCAGACCATAGTTACCAAGCCCAATCTATTGGACTCCCAAAAACGAATACGATATATAATTAATTATACTAATGATTGCTTTAATCAATTTGAGATATCTCAATTATGATCATTATTATATAATAATAATTATATAGGATAGGATAGGATAAGGAAAAAATTCACTGCACTTGAGCGCTACTAAAATCTTAAATATTAAAATTATGTTAAATATCGGCAATATTACGTTTTTTTACTTAATTATATTTGTAACAGACGTTCTTTAAGTAAATTTTAGCATTTCTAATGAAGTTTATTGTTGACTACATCAAGACCAAAAGAGTGCAACTTATCTACGTAATAAGTAGTACTAGTAACTATTCTGTGACTTTATAAATTTACTATGTATATTCAACTAACTGAACCAAAGAATGATGTAGTAAGGTCATAAGGCTGCAGACCAGACTATATTTCAGTGATGTATTTGAGACTAGCTATAGAATGACTCTCAAAGCATAGTTTCCAAAGTGAAAGTAGAGCATTCTGCAACAAATAAGAAAGTACCGCTTCACTGTGGTAGTAACGTTTCAAAGTTTTAATGAAAGTGCTATGAACGTGATTCTCTTTTAGTACTAGATATGACTATTTGTTGGATTTTAAAAAGACAATCCCACTTGGAATTATTCCTGTGTCGCGGGGCCTTTACAAACATTCAAACAACGGACACAAAGAAAAATCAGACTCGGGACCACTATTTGTGGATCAAACCATTTTTTGTCCCGTGTGTGGATCGAATCAACAATACTCGGCGCGGCCGAGTGGCTAGGCCACCACTACAACTATTATTCCATCCGTGCAGGCAACTGAACTTCGGAACGAAAATCTACCGATTTTCATTCCGGTTCCGGAGAACTAAAGGGACCAATACAATTTATCGTGGCAGGGATGTTTTGTAGTGGATTCTCTGTTAGAGATAATGACTATCTAGACGATTATACAGAAAATAAACAGTCTACATCTAAAATAAAAATATATTCTTACTCCCACTACTAAAAAGACAAATCTAATAACACATCATATTATTATGTGGAGTTCGTCAAATAGTTGACGTGACGTAGTTCACTAAAGCGTGCCAAAGAATTAGACATATAGGTACATACATACGCTCCAAAAATATTAACCTCTTTCTGCAGTCCGGTAAAAATAAAATACAATAAGATGGGATAACAAGAAAAATATAATTGAAATGGACCAGCGAAATTTATCTCTGGAGTCTTTACGTCATCACCAGACTACCAAGTAAATAAGAATACTCTAGATCAACTATCTCGAATTTTAGATAAGGACTGTTGACTGTGAATAAGGGTGTTATGGATTCTCCATAATCCCTACTCCAAAATTTACATTATCAAAAGAATTTATCAGGCTGATCTGTTCTCGAATGATTGTAGTTATCAGTTCCACTTGAGTTGGCTTAAAACGTTTCAAGCATAATAGGGTAGGGTAGGTTTTTTTGAAAAGTGTTTTAATTTGATCCTAAAAGTGCTCCCTTACCAGGGGCATTCGCCTGTAATGTAGCGTTACAGATCCGAGCATAACATCAGCGAGGGAAGAGAACCGAGATTTACAGTGCGCAACCTGTCGTCATGTTACAGATTCGAGCATTACATCAGTGAGGGAGGAGAACCAAGCATTACAGTGCGCAACCTGTAAATAATTCATTTTGAATTAATTCATGTTTGGTTTGAAATAATTCATGACACCAATATAGTTTCTTGTTTTTTTTTTACATAAATAATTTAGAATTAATATCGCCGCGCTCAGAACATCGACCGCTTCGTCTGACATTGTGGAATCAACTCGAATCATAAATGGTATATTACAGGCGAATGCTCCCGGTGAGGGAGTACCTTAAGACAACAGTAAACCACTAGAAAATGTTCTAAATTCTAAACTTGTATGCAATCGATAAGTGGCATTCAAATGCATTTCAATTTTACATTTTAAATTGCGCGTAAACTGATGAAAACGCCAGAGGCCATTTTGCTCATTCGTCATAACGTCATGTCGGCAGTAAAAGTGTAAATTATTGCAATTTCGTTAAATTTAAAACGAGTTACTATCCTTATGATGGGTGAGGGAGATAAGAATAATACCTCCTACATTGATGATAAACCGGTATTCATGGGAAATATGCCTATCATGAAAAAGCTTATTCTGGGTACTGCCTTTACAAGAACCATTTTCAATCGTAATATTTGAGTAAAATACACGGGAGGAACAAAATATTAACAAAAATACAATTTACTTAGTTTTTACTGATGCATGACGTGATGATGTCATAAGTAATGTCATAGCGGCTTGCTGCACATGTAGTGTTTTTGTTTTACAAAGTAATTGATTATTGTTTTACTGAATAAAAACAGTTCTATTGTAGGTAGTGATAGCACAAGTCATCGTTTAGATATATTACAATACCGCGAATATACATTTTCCTAACTTTACAGGACGAACAAAAACTATATAATTTTATAAAACAAAATAAAAGCCAGCTCTTTATTCAGTCATCATTTATAAAGCATTGCCGAGACAACTATTTCGGTTTTGAGACCAGCACACAGAACCTTTCTTAACTTTCAACAGCTGTACCTAAGCATAATGTAAATAGTAATTTAAGACAACAAAAATCATGATTAATTTTAATATTTAAGGTTTAGTAAATATTTATTTATGTTTACTTATAATACCAGTCAAATATAGCAAATAATCTTGCAAAATACAATCTAAAACATGCTTACCGGAACTCACGCCGCAACAAAAGTATGGCGACTAACGTAGACTCGCGGTATATGCCTAATTAACCTATGACCGTCATTCGCAGTGATACAAATTGAATTCTCGTGTCTGATTGGCTTAAATCGGATTTAAATCAGTACAAAAAGCTTTTCGTCGTAGGTAAGAATATTTTTTTGGCAATAATTGCAATTCAAGTTTAAAGTAACAGTAATTAATGACCTATGAAAGATGATTACACACACACTGGATTAGTCACTCGAGTATTAAACTAGCATCAATAATCAGTTCCATTGTACAATATATTAAACGGTGGTAAAATCATTTAGTAAACGAGTATTTTTAGTGAAAAAAATATTTTTTTACTGTTTTAAATCGATTAAAACTTAATAAATAAAATTTATTATAATTTTTAATCGAATCGACAACGTGTTTGGGCATCACTTTTTGACTACCAACTACTAATCGAACTGTCAAAAATAAAATAAACTTATTTTATTTTAATTTTTATTTTATAGTGCGGCCTTTATATTTTTAATCGACTTAAAAGGAGGTTCCGCTTTCCCTCTTCGATCCGTATGCACCTATGTATGTTTGTAATTTTTATGATTGTTTCACCAACGTATCCTAAGTATTTTCAGGAAGCTTTACATTACTTATTTATTAGTTCATTTCGACGTCTACGTCGTCTAAGTCGATTTGTGTTCTGTTAAAAATTTCATTAATGGCGACTAAACTGACTATGGTAACCGATATATTATTAGTCTGTAAGCTTTCCTTAAAATAAATATAAAATTATATGTATCTGTTAACCTGATATTCTGTACACTTGGTTCTGCTACTTTTGTCTGCGACTCAACTCTGATTACTTCAGTAAGCGAACTACGACTTTGCCTTCGGACACAGCACTTGCATAACATTACTTGTATGGGAGTGCAAGCACGGCAGATGCTGGAAGTGTGACTTAAAATAAACGTTAATATATTATGTAGTTTTCTTCTACATCGCCATTTCTTAAGCTAAGTTATCTTTAACACTTATCGTCATATCTTAGATAAGAGGTAGGGATGACAAAAAAGTCTACTGTGTCGATATATCGCATCGTAAAGTAGTCGTAAAACTACTACCTAGTATAATATAGCTGAAGAGATTTTTGTTTGTTTGAACACGCTAATCTCTTGAACTACAACTCCTGTACCCGACGGATTCTTTGTATTGGATAGAGTATTAATTGAGGAAGGTTATAGGATATGTGACATCACGTTACGACCATTAGAATGGAGCAATGACTGCAACTTCCCGAAAAGTTTCAGTCTGCCAGGGCGTAATAGACGTGCGAGTGTCAATCGATCACCATCGACCTACCCAAACCTACTAATTTTATTTCGTGGCCCCAGTATTAGACGGACGGGCTCAGGAAGCCTTTATTTAAAACTTATAAAAATAAGTTTAATGCCTATTCTTATTTGATTAATGACTGATATAAAATTATAATGTACCAAAATAATTAAAATATCAGAGACAAATATCCGGTTAGTAATTTAATTCTACATGTTTATGTATGTCTGATAAATCTTATGAAAACGCCATATTTATCTACCATAAACTAATTTAAAATGTAAAATTTAGAGAACCTTACCTCTAGAGAATATAAAAACAAATTAAAATAATAAGCACAAATATTAATAAACAATGTGACCACTACAGTTGCGGTGCGTATATAACATAAGTAAGTACGCATATCTAAACTTGAACTTGATATCTTAAAATATCATTACCGTGTCAAAAGCCAATGGAGATAAGTGATTAAACGATAATGGAAATTAATGGCTTGTTTAAATATTAAATTAATTTATGTTACGCAAATATTTTCGGGGGTTTAGGCACTTCTTTCTATCGTGTGGAAACTTCGACGGTTTATCACCTCATCACCGAGGGCGAAGTGGTATGTCGGACTCGAACCGACTAAAACCACACGGTGTTCCGTCATAAGAAGTGAGTCTATTGCATGGGACCGGGGATACCCTAAACGAGGAAGCTTCCGAGAACCCCTGCAGAGGTTTAGGTACTGCGAAAACCAGTAAGTGCAATCAAGTTAGTTTTGAGTAGGCCCTATATACAATAGGTAGGTAGACAGTAATACTTTAGCAGTCACCAGGTTTTATATATACTAATATTTTAAAGCTGAAGTTTGTTTATTTGGTTAAACGCGCTAATCTCAAGAATTACCTACCACTGGTTCGAATTGAAAAATTCTTTTAATGTTGGATAGCTCATTTATCGAGGAAGGCTATATAACATCACGCTACGACCAATAGGAGAGGAGCATCATCGAAAAATGTAGCAAAACGAGGAATTTATAAACGCAGATGAAGTTGCGGCGGTCAGCAGCTAGTGTATAATAAAGATTTTATTATTGTTTGCTTCAAAGTATTTTAAGTAGGAATTAGCCGCTTTTACCAGTTTAGAGAGCTCAACAAGATAAGAATATATATGTAATTAACTCATTTCTGCCAAAAATGTAGTTTAAACCCTTGATTTATATTATTGACAATATTATTGACAATCCGAGTCACTTACCCCGTGGAATAACTAAAACCCTACTACTAATACTAAAACTACTAGTACTACCGCTTCATTATTATTATTTTTTTATTATAATATTCCATACACTTATTTTTTTTTTTTTATATAAAATAGGATTATAAGTTGTATGCTATTAAAGGTATCATAAAAATCAGGTCGGTTGGTTTACAGATAACACTTTATTTTGACACCTTTATTACAATCCAAGTAGGTATTATCATATTGACGACCTATGTGGCGAGGCGACTTCTGGCGGTTCTTGCGCTCGAATGTTCTACACCGTGTTGGAGGTCCCCGGTGCAATTTCCGTCCATTGCAAATATATGTATGACTGAATTTCTATTTGCAATGGTGTAGGTTTATACAATATAATAATATAAGTAATATATATTTTCATAAAGAAAAGTGTCAAGTTAATTTTGCCATAAGTTACGTAAAGCAGCCTTGAATCTTGTAATAATACACAAGTCATTTAGAAGAATAGGTAGCTATTTCGTTCTCAATAAAAATTCCATGACCGTTCATGGTCATTCTACGTATAAATTTTGACCTACCGCTAAACAACAGAACGTGTGAAATCATTTCAAAATTGAAACAATCAATGCCTAAAAAAGAAGATATATTTGATGCGAGCCAGTCAACACTATTAAAACAATGTGAGGATCAGGATATGACAGGATGAGGACAATATTACTCTTTCAAGGAGTGAAACAGGCGTAAAAAAGTATTCATAAAGCATCTTGAGACAATTATATCCGTATTTTTATATTGTATTCTCAATCTTCTTCTTCCGGGTCTTTTACTTATTATCACTGAAGGGGTGAAACAATGTAGACGAGACGTACGTTTTAGGGGTGGTCCCATTTACTCAGTCCAAGGAAAGGTGAAGTCAAAATCTGTTGACCTTCGGACTGATCAGTTCTGTAGTTTAAAGATAGCTGTAGGTGACATTTATTTATAGATGACCATGAATAGCGATGGACTTCTTAAGCACGAAACAGCGGTTTCTATGACTAGTGCACAATTATCGAGAATGGAACCAACGTCAATAATGGTAACTTTCGCATAACTGTACCGATACATTTAGAATATTAAATGTTTTCTCGATCTTTAATAAAATATAATTCTTATATAATTTAGCATAACAGCATAGCAACAGCGGCGCCGTGCGGCGCGTTGCCCGGCTCCCTCCGCTTACCGAGAGGCGACGCGTGAAGCGACGCGTCAAGCGTCTATATGTGACGTTGTATGAATTTTGCGTCGTGCGTCGCGTGGAGATCAACGGTAGCTTTCGGTCTTGAATTGTGGTAATCAAAAACTCCTCCAATGGTCAATTACCTACTATTACCAATAAATGCGTACCTTCGGCGGGGATCGCGACGGCCACTGCCGCGTGCTGTGGCACATATCAAACAAAACGCGCATGAAAGCGATTCTACATGAACGCTCTCATATAATAAGCAGTGTTTGAGTCGCGAGTCGACACACGACGCGCCGCGCATCGCCTCGCGTCTGCGTAAACGGGGCCTTAAGCAATAATAGGTGTTGATATCGCAAAAGCCTGCAGGTGATTCTCATATTAGACGTCGCATATCGAATAGAGCTAACGAAAAAGTGGTCGTTTGGCTAACCCGTACTACTTATCGACTTTGGTACAATATTACACACTAAATTACGAAAGTTTATATAATAATTTGTCGTACAAGCTGAGCTTGCAGTATTCAGGATACTGATCATCAATACAAATAAATAAAATTTAAGTGTCTGTTCGTAATGTCAAAATAATAGCTTTTTTTTAAGCTCGTTTATTTGCACGATACCTAAACCTAAAAATCAGTTTTTAAAATTTTTGTCTGTCTATTTGTCTGTTTGTTCCGGCTAATCTCCGGAACGGGTGGACTGATTTCCACGGTAAGTAACTTAGGCTACTTTTATTTTGGAAAAGGAATTAGGGTTCCGTACGAAATATATAAATATGTATACGCGAGCGAAGCCGCGTCGGAACTGCTAGGGTAAAAATAAAAAAACTAACCCCAGCAACCCACTAACGGAGTTCTAGAAACCTACTAAGCATATAATTACGTGAATAATTAAGACATTATGACAAGACCAACCGACAGCTATCGCGGCGGCTCGGCATATACCGCCACACTTGCACATAGTCTGTTATTTTGGCCGTTCTCTTCCACAATCCGATTAGTAGCTCTCCGTCGCCATTGTATAAGTAATCAGTTAATATTCCGCTTGTGAACATGTTGTTCAAAATGGCTTCCAAGTTCGCGAGCCTGGGAAAGCCATAATGAAGGTCTATTATGAAGTTGTTGGATGTATCTCGAATGATTAGAGAAAGTTAGGTTACCGCCGTGGCCGTGGTTTTTTTTTACTTGTGCAGTTGAAAACAATTTATATTTATGTTGTCGCCACATTAAAAACTCTTATTTATTTTATTAAAAATAGGGACAAACTATAATAGATGATAACACAGTTCACTATTTAATAAAAATAAGTTAATAGATATTATTTTGACTGGTTATACCGGTAACGCAATACTATTGGTCGATGGATAAATATTAACAAATTGTGGGATTATAAAAGGGTAGGAATATGTTTAGAATGATGGACTTGAGTGCAAACAGAGGTACGAACAACTTGGCAAGTTGCTTGTGTGTTGCAGTTTGTTGCGGTGCTGTTAGTGATTTTCATAGTTTATATCAGTGGTTTTGAGACTGTTTCTTACATTTATTTTAACAATGCTTTACGTACTTCAATCTGCCAGTTTCTACTACTTACTTAATATAATAATGTCCTTCGCAATACACATCGCTATCTAGACCTAGCAGAGCATACTTGTCCAGAACAAGCAAGCTCTGCTAGGTACACGGATGAACATACATAGTTACATTTCTTTTTTATAAGGATACATCCTTTACATGGAACACTCAGACCAATGCCATATTCATTTCGTCGTAATAAATTGTACTAAGGTGACAGATGTAAGGATTTAGGCACATCTCCACAAATAATCATAAATTTACTAAACTCTAAAATCCCTTCAACGATTACAAAAGAGCTGATGATCTTCGAACGGCTGAACAGATTTTCTTGAATTATATCTAAGAACACTCTCAATCAAGTCATCTTTCAAACATAAATCGCACTCAAATCGATTCATCCGTTTGGGAGCTATGATGCAGACAGACAGAGACAGATAAATAGGCACACACAGATACGTCAAACTTATATCTAATCTTTTTGCGTCGGGGGCTAATAAACAAAGAAATAGAAACATAGAAACATAGTAACTGTAAAATACACTTCTAGATATTCTACAAAACCGCTTGATATAGTTATTTTATGTCAGTTCTTCTTAAGTGGCGATAAAAAGTGACGGCTTAGGAATTTAGATTAGACATCACTTTAGTGGGATGTTAGCTAATCTGGGCGAATATTCTTCTGCTGGCCTCGTAGTTTCAAAATTTAAAACTTGCTATAAACAGATAAATTCATACAATAAGAGATGATAAATACTAAATACTATTCCTTGATACACAATGGCTATAACGGGAATTAACGCTATGCTTTAGATCAGCCTGTGACCAGCCAGTGTAAGCCTAGTCGAAAAGTCTAACGGTTGAACTGTTTGACTTTGACGAAGAACAATTTCCGTTAATGTGATCGTACTCACAGATAAAACTGTACTTAGTAGGCACAATATAATATGGTAAACAATGTTTTTTCATGAATACGACCCACTCGGGTCTGTGTTGTGGGTATAAGTATCAAGACACTGCCTATATTATGTACCTACTACGTCAGATTTCATTTTTTGCTGTGTCGTGTTTTCACAGTAACATTATTCCGAGTAACGTGACTTCCATATCTATACTAAGACTATAAAGCTGAAGAGTTTGGTTGAATGCGCTAATCTCAGGAACTACTGGTTTGAATTGAAAAAGTATTTTAGTGTGTTGGATAGCCCATTTATCGAGGAAGGCTATAGGCTATATAACATCAATCCAATAGGAGCGGAGTAGTGACTATACACGCAGGTGAAACTACGGGGACGGCTAGTAACGGTATAATAGACAACGAACATTCGCAAGCATTCGGGGTACAGTGATCCGAATTCTGAATATGTGTTATTCATGGTTCTACAGGGCTGAATCAACGTGAACAACGACAAACAGACATATATAGTTTAAAAAGTCATGAATCAAGCGACGTTTGTATGACGTATTGTGGCGTCGCTTTCTGCCAGGTGCACGTGAATTCGATCGTTGAATGATGAAATCAATAGAAATATGGCGGTAATATGACTCACAAGGACATTTTTAATAACATAGTGTTAATTTAAAAAAAAAATGTACATCCCTACATATAATTATGTAATGCGGGTATAACGCGATCGCATTTTAGGTACATTTATATTGCTTATGATATCGAACAGAGCCCTATTTATTAGAAATCCATCTTGACGACGAAGATTTTCGTAAAATCGTTTTTATAGCCTCCAACAAAATAGGATTCTTATTCTTAACAAAAGTTCTGAATGTTCATGACCGTTATACCTTTTTAATCGGTCTTAAAATGTTAGGTAAATAGTAGGTACTCTAACAGTTTGTCACATTGAAAGTAAATTGCCTCTAATTATGTTTTTCTCTGTGTTGCTTATTTGAATATTAAATTAAGTACTAGTTGTGTAAATATTTATCAGTAATTTGACTACTTAAATGGATATTTAATTGGACTATAATTAACTAAAAATACAACAGACTTCAATGTACCTATCCTCTATTTAACCATGCTACTCTTAAAACTTATTAAGTTCGTAGCTATTTAGCCGCCTTTGGGTTAGAATTTTCTTAATTTTTTATTGAAGGAGAAGAAAGTAGAATAATAATATTGTAATAGATGTCGAGTATGTAATAGAATTCCTTAAACCTTATTTTGAAATTGGTTAATTATTCAGCCACTTAAGTATGAATATAATTAAGAATTAATTTTCATTTAAGGAACACTTGACACAAATAACTGAATGTTTACCTACATGTTAACTGACACGATAAGACAATTAAAAAACTAATTAGATACTTCTTTGTTACAAGCTTGTGGAAAAGGCTGAACCCAGTCAGCCTTCTGTATTTAATTATTTGATTACTGTTAGCTTTTCTGACTGTGTAAGTAGTCACATAAATCATTTAATACTACCTGAATGGAGATAAGAATAATGTATACTTCTGCCAATATTACTTTTAGTATAAAAATTATATGTTGATTAACGACCGTATAATCAACTGATTATATTATAACCTAGTTGCTTAATAATACTATCCTAAATAACTAATTCCTTACAATGACTACATTTGTACTAATAATTGAGTTAATAACACTACTTTTGTATAAATACTTACATCAGAATGTTGTCTGTGACAAAATAAATTGGGTATTTTAAACAATATTTATCAACATTGGTATTCAAATACTATTCTGGTGCAATTTAAATAAATTCACACCCTAGTATATTAGATTTAGGTACCAAATAAGAGCAATATCTATTTAAAGTTTATATACAAAATACCATTAAATACACAATCATAATTTTAATTGAGATACTAACAATTCTAGAACCTACTCTACTAAGAAAAACAGTCTTTCACCTCATAGAAAAAGGTCTCATCATTGGCAATAGGTGATCAGGTTTGCTGAGTTCCAAGCTCGTGACATCATCGCCACGGCAGTAACACTTATGTTCCATCGTCATCTCTGCAGCTGACACTTAACAATTTGGACTTGAACTGGACAGGAGAGAGGGATAAGAGGAATGAATATTACTTAGAATATTGGTATGGATAATACTGGCACTTTGCACTTTAAATACTCTTAAAGATGATGAACTACTTTGGGACTATAAAGAAAAAAATAATTGTCTCTGCCTAATACTTTACTGAGGCTCTTCATAATGCATTGAGAATTTGGTAGCAAATGTTAAACCAGTCTATGATATTCATAAATAAACAGTAATTTGGAAACAATAAAATTATTAACATTTTCTTATTTTAGATTTATATTGAACAAAGGTTTGTATACTTAAATTGCAAAAATACCTATTTATTGCCTTTTGTTTTCCATTAAAGATACCAAACTCCAGAACAGTGCTTATGGCACGTCTCCTTTCTGAACAACTCCCGATATATGAAGTGCCAGCATTGCTGATAGAAGGTGGGAAAGGCAGGGCAGATAAATCATGATTTTACTATACAATAATAAATTCAAACCAATATTTATATCAGTCAATAAATAGGAATCCTGATACACCATAGTACCCAAATATAAAAAAAAAAATATATAAAATATTTTTTACACATTTTCTGGTTTATTTTTAATTATGAAAGGGTTTAAGCTAAATCTGCCACTACTAAAGTATTTCCACATAAAAAAACCACTTGTGTGTAAAGTATATTATAAACAGAAAAGTTTGAAGGTGGTTCAAGTTCAATCATCAAAATGTCAATATACATGGTGTCATTTAGCTACTATTACTGTAATTTATAAAATAAAAGTAGCTGACATTAGAACTATTATCGTCTACTTAAGCTAACATATACATATTTATTTGATCGAGCAAAAGCCATATATCTTGTAGGAGATTGACTTAAAACTGTCCCTGATAACACAAACACAGACAAACCTCAAACCCTATACCTACATGCAATTAATTCCTTATAAGCAAATGATTTAATGAATTCTCTTGAACCAACTGGAAGATGTAAGCATTCACTAAGCCATATAACCTACCATCGTCTGTGTAACATGCTGCTCAAGGTCAAATGAATTACATATATGATGAAATAACACTTGCATGACTTGAAACTTCATAAAGTTGCCATCACAACCTTGAACACTGATGAAATTTTGTTTAATATTTAATAACATGATAATACTTTTCTATAATACCTTCTATTGCCCAGTTTAAGAGACAATATTTATTAAAAATACTAATTTTTGAGAAATTTTGGACTGACTTTTGTGTTCAAGGAACATGGCAAGCAGATAATATTTTCCGCACTTCTAAGTATTTTCCTATACAAAGGCGACATGCCAGACCTTTCACCTAAAATCCCAATCAATTCCATGAATTAAAATTATATTTTAACCCTTATTTCATAAAACTACCCTACACCGCGTACCTCTCTCTCAACACTTTTTTCGCTAAATTGCCTTCCCCTGCGTCCTGGGAATCACTGCGGACCCTTTTCCTAACAATCCTTGTGTCTTGCATTACCTTTGATTTAATAAATCGTGCTTTAATATGAACAGCAATTATTCTAACAGTCTTATGACAAGATTGACTGTTATAGGTAGATACTACTTTTACATGGCTGAGATCACGATAACGAT
Organism: Callimorpha dominula; assembly: GCA_949752705.1. Classification (NCBI taxonomy): domain Eukaryota; kingdom Metazoa; phylum Arthropoda; class Insecta; order Lepidoptera; family Erebidae; genus Callimorpha; species Callimorpha dominula. Next base: position 921,123 of record OX456991.1, read on the forward strand.
TCATTCAAACGTTAAATTTTATTAACGGGTTATTTATCAGTAGCGGATCCCTCGTGGTATCCACGACAAGGATGCTATGCCAGCGAGGAACACTTACAAAACTCACGTCGTGTAACGTTTTTTGCCTTCCAGACGGATCTTTCGATTCATTAGCTGGACGATAGAACAGTCGGAATTTAGAGAACATAAATTATTAATTGTAATAATTCCGTGGTATCAAACATATATCATCGACTTAGATGAATACAAATAATTTATATATCAATAAGTGTTACTTACTTGAAATTGGAGTCGTGACAATACAAAATGAACGACACAGCCGCACCGTACTGAATTCAGCCAGAAAATAAATGAGACTAATGAAATGTCAAATGAGAGTGACAGTGTTTGAAAATGACAGCCGGCCGGCTGAAAAAAATGGCGGATATAAACGAGCACAGGCCGCCTTAGGCCGTAGTCCAATTGCCGGCAATGTAAATTATTGTTATGAAACTATGTAGTGAAATTCTAAAAAAGAGCAACATTTGTGCTCTAACATAATGTTACAAGTGTTATCTAAGTTACAACTCTTCATAGATTCATTGCTTGTTTATGAATGCTACCGCTGCCATCTGTATTCAGTTACTAATACTGATATTTCACGACAAGTCATCTAAATTATGTACTGTAGTTGATTTCAAAGATGTCGCTAGATGTCACTGTAATTAATATTAATAATTAATGTTTTTATTAATTTGTACCATGGAGCAGATAATCTGTACATTCTGTACTAGTTTAGCACTACTTATATCACACCTGATTGTCGTTTAACTCCATAGGCTTCAATAATAAGTAGGTATATTAGGAAACTGGTATTGTTTTTAGTATAGTTTCTTAATCTTAAGACTTACATGCTGGTAACATTTTTTAGTAAAAATTGTTCACTGTGTCAAAAGTTCTAAAGTAAAAAAAAAAAAGTAGTAAAACTCTTTGGATCTCTGCAACGCTAAATACGCATTTGAAACCAAACAAATAATGTAGTGTACCTCATCCTCATCATCCTCCACACCTTTTGCCAACTAAGTTGGGGCCGGCTTTCAGCCTAACTACGATACGGCTGAACTGCAATATTGTACGTGAAGCGACTGCCATCAGACCTCCACAACCCAAGTATTAGGGGGTGTCCAAGTTCTGTAGTTAGATCAGGTTATCGGACTTTTGCTCTCCAAGGCACGGAGGGGTCTCAATGTGTTCATCCTAAGATCGACCGGGCTAGTATTACTTAACCTTCTAATGTGCTAACCTACTCGGTTACCACTTAGCCTGAAAATAGTGTAGATAATTTAATGGTAGTCCTATTCTCCTATTACTGTTTCATAAAATCAAACTAGAAATAATAAATAAAATAAAGTGAAAAAAGAACATACATTGGATAAAAACTACACTTATTAACTTATAACTATGTTTTTATCAAAAAAAAACGAGTTCCTTATAAATTTTAATCAATTAATTATTTGTATTTTAATTATTTAATCTCTTTATAAGTAGGTATGTATAAAAATATACTTAGGTATATCTATAGGCTAGTAGTAACTAGCGGTTCCCGCGCAACTTCGCTTGCGTGTACATATTTATATATTTTGTGCGGAACCTTAATTCTTTTTCATTTTTAAAAATAAAAGTAGCCTAAATTACTCTTTATAACACCAGCTATCTGCCAGTGAAAGTCCCGTGGAAATCGGTCCACCCGTTCCGGAGATTAACCGGCGAGCCGGAACAAACAGACAGACTGACAAAAATGTTTAAAACTGAGTTTTAGGTATAGGCATCGTGCAAATAACTGTATGAGCTTAAAAAGAAACTATTATTTTGACATTACAAACAGACACTTCAATCTTATTTATTTGTACTGGTGATGATTGATGTGTAACATTATCCGTTTACAAACATACTTTTTCAGCTTAAAACATACTAGCCCGCACAAACTAACATACCTAATTTTAGAGAGACGTGTTCAATCAAACAAAATATTTGTATTTAATGAGAATCCAACCCACGACCATCGTCGTCATAAACCGTGAAAACTCATGCTAGAGGTAGACACTGTCTGACCTGTCTGAATTCTAGAAGGTCATAATTCCACAAAAATTCAAGACAATGGAATGATACCTCAGCTTCCTACAGAGGCTTACAAATCATAAATAATTGTACTGGATGCCCATTGTACTAATTTTGGAGAAAATGAAAAGTAAAGCAGGCTACCTTCACAGCGGGTGGGGCTCGTAAATCTGCACCTAATGTGACCACTTGACCGCTAACTGATTTGGAGCAGAACGGTTTATTACCATCCCTTATATTATTTGAAGACCATTGTTCGTGTTGAAAAAATAGTATTACATTAGTACATTCTTCGGAGTAAGAAGTTAAAAATTTATACAACTCATAGTCTAAACAACAAAGTTTCTTGAGTTTTATTTATATAACTGTTTAAGCATATTATAGATAGATAGATTTTTTTGTGGTATAGGGGGCAAACGAGCAGCCGGGTCACCTAATGGTAAATGACTACCGCCGCCCTTGCACCTGCAACTCAAAAGACTCAAGTGAGTTGCCGGCCTTTAAGGTGGGAGTAGGAGAAGGAAGGAATAAGGGGCGAAGAAGGGAGAGAGGAAAAGGGAAGGGTAAGGGCCTCCGGTAACCTCGCTCACTCGGCGAAAAGCAATGAAAGCATTGCTTCACTGCCGGTTTTCTGTGAGGCTGTGGTATCAATCCGGTCGAGCCGGCTCATACGTGCCGAAGCATGACTCTTCCCTCCTCCCACTGTAATGTTATTTTAGAGTATCCTTGTGGTAAACAACTCTTTCGTGAAGAATCTGAAACACTACGAGCTATATGGAAGCCATGTATGTTAGTTGCTCATAAATTATTTTTAATTTTTTTTACGCAAACATTAATCCTAAACAATTTGTTAATTTTTAATTGAGGTTTTGTTTTTTTTAAACAGCAATAGGCTAATAGCCATATATTGTAGTTGAGTACGTAGGTACGTACAACCGGACTTAGTACAATATCGTTAATCACACCCGTAATTATTGTGCTATGTTGTGGAAAAACCCACAATAATCATCCAATCGCATCTCAAGACGCCTACCTATTACAAAAATAAAAAGAAAAGGGATTATTTTTAGTTAAAGCCTGTTAAAAGGTTATTGTTAGCCATAGACAAAGACAAAGGTCAGAGGAGTTGCAGTGTATAATTGATTGAAAATAATATTATCATATTATATATTACACATAAATATGTTTTCACATATAGAAAAGCTGGGCTAACTAGCTTGGCTCGGTAAATTTTTGTCAAATCGTTATTTTTTTTTTAAATTCGGTTTTTACAGGAAATGCAATTATACAGTTGATCTTAAAATCCAAAAATCTAAATTTCATTAAAATCGTTAGAGGCGTTTCCGAAAAACCCGAAATATAAATATATACATACAAGAATTGCTCGTTTTAAGTAATAAGATATACATCTATTACTATGTATTGTATATATATGTTGCACGGGTATCATGAACCTAACCACTCAATAACTAAGGTAGTGCTCCTTTAATAGTTTTTTTAATATTAGGTAATGTTTTTGAGAGCATGATGGGTAGTGGCATTCTATAGACCAATGGCCTAAACTGAAAAAGATTTATTCATGAAATTCATGGAAGGCATTTTCAATGTCAAGTTCTCTGAAGACCTAAGGACTCTTGAATGTGTGTTGTGTAACAATTTAAAACGTTCTTTAAGATAAGGAGGAGTGTTAGGATTGAAAAGTGTACTATATAATAGTGAAAGGATATGAATATTCCGGCGAAGGCCAATAGGTAATCATTTGAGCTTAATTCGATATTCAGAAACGTGGTCAAATCTATCAAAAGTTTTGAAGTCGCTCAAGTTTGTTTAATTGGTCTCGGTGAGATCGGGACAGCTGGCATCTGCGTAATTGAGAATGAGAAGAAGGGATTGGTATTGGTGTAGGGCTCTGTTTCCGCATTTAGACTCATAGATGGTCCATTATGCGTTCAGATAGGCTGACTAGTTGAGCCAGCCTAGCTCCTTCCAGAAGCACAAAAGCCTCCTGGGGCGTTCGCAGGCTTCTAGGAGCGATCTCGCACCCGCGAGGATACTTGCCCGTTGTGTGGCCACTCCCTCGCACTCCAGGATAACGTGGGTGGCCGTTTCCTCCGCGTCGAGACATCCTCTGCATAGAGGACTGTCTGTCGCACTGATGCTGAATAGGTGCCGGTTTAGGGATAAGTGGCCCGTAATGGTTCCTACAACTATTCTGATGTCGAGTCGGTTAAGACTGAGCAGTCTGCAAGTTAAACGTGGTGAGACCTCCGTCAGCACCAGTTTAGACTACCTACAGCCGGGTGTGTCGGCTCAACGGCCGTTGTGCGCTTCACGAGTCCATTACCCATGAGCGAAGTTGATTAAAGGGAAGTGGCCTTCCTTGCCAGCTCATCGTTCTCTAATGAATTACTATGCCCTCTGATCCATTGCAGAATTACCCCATTGACAGAGGCTAAACGCTCTAGCGTCTCGTGGCATTCATAAATGAGACCGGAGTTAATGGTGTTGCCCTCCAGGGCCCTTAAAACGGCCTTACTGTCTGACAGTATTCGGATGTTATACTTCTTTATACCTTTTGACATGACCGCAGTTGCGGCGTAGGTTATTGCAGCACACTCGCATTGAAATATGAAACTGTGTTGACCAAGCGCCAGTGATATTTAAATCTTGTGAGAAAACTCCGGCTCCAGTCCCTGACGCCATCTTGGAACCTTCCGTGTAGATTCGCACTTCATGGATGCCAGATTGATCTCGGTCGTTTTCAAGTAGTTGTATTTGATACTTCCTCTCAAAGATGTGTTGTTTCGGGATCCTGTCTCATGCTGCAGTGATTAGTGGTTGATATTCCACTACTTGCAACTGCCCTGTCAAAAAACGAACGACGAGGGATACCTACACCTATCAGTTTTTTTTTTCTGTGTCACTAGGGATGATGTAAGAATTCTAACGATACCCCATAGGTATGTACATCCAAATCTGTTCATTTAGAAGTCATGGTGGAATAAAGAAACTAACATAAATACGAAAACATAACACCCTCCTTTTTTCAGTTCCAGGCAGTCGTGTAAGAATATTTTATTCAAGTTTCAAAGGAACAAATATTCATTAGACAGATTCATATAAAGTTATATTTCTTTCTTTTTTACAAATATTTATAAATAAAGCTTGGAAATTCCGCCATTTTGTCCTTTGAAACTGAGCCAAGACGCTTGTGTTACTTCTTATTACCGAAGGCAATAAGGATAGGAAATTTATAGTAGTGTACAAAGGTGGGTTCCTTGGCTAGAGGGATCCTGGAGCACTGTAATGAGTATGTTGGTTTCGAATGTTTGTATTTATGGGAGTACTTCGTCAGTTCCAGATATATGTAGCATCTACAATATAAAGGATATTTGTGACTTAGTAAATTCATTATTATGTTGCTTTGTTGATAAAATTAAAAAGTTTCGTTTTAAAATAAAGCCGTTATTCTATTAGTTATAGTACACTAGGGTCAAATAGTACTTAATATTAATGTAACAAACTTAAAAGAATGTATTTTAAATAAATTTTTTAGCTTGACACTTCAGCACTCAATTGAGTTAGTTAGGTACAAGTTTTTATCAAGTAGTAGTCGAATCCTCAGCGTAGGCTTCCCCCATTGCATATAGTCATGTAAAAATATTATAGATTTAGATAACTGACTGGTTCTTATTAAAAATATCAACTTGGCAAAATAAAATCAGAAATATTGGAAAGCAATACGACTATGGTGAACGTCCTTCTATCCGGTGGTTGCAGTAAAAGTGGACGAGTGCCACCGCTCGCGCTTCCACCTTCCTTCCTGATCCCCTCCGCAACTGTTAGCTCCCCCACATCACGCCACTATGACGTTACGGCTAAGCCCCGCCTACCAAAGTTTTCGTTTCCGCTAACTATAGATTGATTATTGGTTACAATACATACATTCCGAAAAAACAGCAAAATCGATTGCATTGTATATATTATATCAATATATATATAATTAATCCCTATTTCCCTTCGTCACGTCATAACTTGATACCGACTAAACCGACTTTGTAGAAGGTTCTTACGGAACGAAAAATTAAGATTAAGGTTCCCATGGGATAAATTTAAATTTCCACGCGAACAAAATCGCGGGCAATAGCTAGTCTACACATAAAAATGTCTGTTTGGGAGCTCGTTTTCTATAATATGTTCACGAAATGCCTATTTGATTACATTGAAACTACATACGGTTAATTTTGATACTTGCGTAAAGGTTTTTAACATTGTATCTAAAATCTCTAACAAAAATGTAACTCGAACAACATCGGTGGCATTTGGTACAACATGAGCCGTAATATAATCCTTCACTCGTGTCTCAAGAGGCCTAAAGCAAAATTAAGCCTGTTAAAAGGTTATTGTTAGTTATAGACCCAGTTTAGGGCCCTAAATCAGCAGCAAAGAGTATTCAAACACTACGATCAGCAGCGTCTGTAACCCGACTTCTAAAATCTGTTACAAAAATGTAACCCGAACAGCATCGGGTACGAAACGAGTTATTGTATTATATGTATATATGAAGATACGTGTTACGTTTATTGTATTATATGTATATATGAAGATACGTGTTACGTTTATTGTATTATATGTATATATGAAGATACGTGTTACGTTTATTGTATTATATGTATATATGAAGATACGTGTTACGTTTATTGTATTATATGTATATATGAAGATACGTGTTACGTTTATTGTATTATATGTATATATGAAGATACGTGTTACGTTTATTGCTGCTTACAGACTGACTCGCTTGATTTTTTTTTCGATTAATGGGTATAAATGGACTCCGTGTGGTCTTAGTCGCATTTGATATTTGCCTAGTTGGTCTAGGAACTGCTAATAATCATTATAAGTACTTACCCTGGAAGTGGAGCAGTGGAGCAGTAGATGCGAGTGAAAACGCGGAAAACGACTAGTATTATGTAAAAGACTAATACAGTTCTTATGCTTATTAAACAATTTCGAAGTAACACTTTCATATCATCCACGGTCGGCATACAAGTTACTATGGACTTTTACAGTGTACCTGCTAATTGGCCATTATTCATTACATTAAATAAGATCAAAGTGTAGTGCCTCTGTGGCGCGGTGGCAGTGCCTTCAACTGCCACTGTCATTGGTCTCAGTGTAACCTACTAAGTATAATAATGCAGTACCGGCCCTAGGGTAGAACGAGTGGAGCGGTTTAGGCACCAGGTGGCAAAGGGCGCAAAAAGCCAATTGCGAAAAAACAATTCAAAGGAAAATAGAATTTTCACGGCGCCTTATTAAGAAGTGCTAGGGTGCGCACCTGGCCCTTGATTAGTTATTACAATATCTGCACAGGAAAGGATTTTATTTAGTGACAGAGTGTTTTATTTTGCACAGGATTTTATATGCACAAAATCATTTAGTGACTGATTAAAATGAGGTCTAATAGCGGTAGGTCCTTTCTTAATGTTAAAGTTGCAGGTTATTAATAATTATAGCTACTTGAATGTAATTTAAATCCAAGAAGTGTTAATATTTGCCATAAAAGTTGAGCTTTGAAAATTTTGCAATTGCAAATTGATTTACATAAAACCGAAATACAATTTACGTGAAGTAGAAAAAAGGGCGCTGAAAGACATTCACGCTCAACCCTGATCAAATTTAGGCCGGCACGTATGTATTTACAAAAAAAATAAAGTTTCTATGCGTCATAATAGAAGTTCTCTCTGTTTAGTTTGGATCCAGATAGCGCTGTGTGATATATTCCAGGTTATTATTGCTCTAAATATGACGATACTTCCATACAACTTTTCATCCCCACCTTTCAACTCCTTACAGCCATTGTTTCGCATTAAAAAGTAGCCTATGTCCTTTCTCAGGCTCTAGACTATCTGTGTACCAAATTTCATTTAAATAGGTTCAGTAGTTTTGGCGTGAAAGGGCGACAGACAGGCAGTTACTTTCGCATATTAAGTAAGGATTAACGTCTAACCTCTTAATACAGACAAGAACATCTAAACATACAATATACATGTTACGTATCTTCAAACAGAATAGTTTATAGTTTTCCTTCACAAAGGTAGTATTAAGTTATTCAGGCAAAATGTTTCGCATTCCCTACGTGGTCTACCTTGTCTTAGATAACTCGGTGAGCTGTCTCGTGACACTTGAATCCTTTCACAAACGTCCGAGAATGTTACAAAACTTGCACGTGTCTTTGTGTAAGTGTATCTCGTAAATCAACATTTGCAGGATTATATGCAGAAAGTCGGACTACAAACCTGGCTTCATTTGTTCGTAAACGTTGCACCAGAGTAGCTAGTTCTGTTTACAAAAGTAATGTTGCACCAGAGTAGCTAGTTCTGTTTACAAAAGTAATGTTGCACCAGAGTAGCTAGTTCTGTTTACAAAAGTAATGCTAGCAAAAAAGCGTTTTTCTTCATTTTAGTACAGGTTACATACTAGACTTAAATGGCCGCATCTTTTGATTGCTTAACTTAGAAGCTTCAAGAGACAGCAGACATAAGTATGTGATGTTAATTTCAACTTGATACCTTCACGCGTTCCTGAAAAAAAGGGTCTAAATAGACTGACAGACAGACGAACAACGCGGTTATCCTATAAGGGATCGTTTTCCTTCTGAGGAACGGAACCCTAATAAAGAAAACCGGTCAAAAACTGTAGCAGAAAAGTCTATCATTATTTGTAATCTGACACAATTGAAATAAATGGCATAAAATGATAGTCAAAAGGCAGCATTGGATTCCTTATACCTTCCATAACAATTCTTACAGTAGATCCGTTCGGATATCTTCGAGAAATTTACTTTGTTCGGCTGAGGCTTTTGCAAGTTACAAGTGCCTTCAGCTCCAGTGATTGCTTTGCTTATGACGTCACGTCCTTATTTCCGCCATCCAACTACCGGTTAAAACAATTCCAGTACAAAACTTTACACTATTTCCTATGATTCCTTAAGTTATCGAAAACAAATGGTTCTAATGTGTGTCAACTTATTTTATTGCGACTGATATTATGTATTCAACTGAAGTGCTAAGCCGACGCTTAGCACTTCAGACGTAGGTAAAACCACAAAATAAATAATAGTACAGGTACAGAAGCCTCACTTTGCAAAAACATTTAAATGAATAGCGGCTCTTGCTCCGTCGCAATAAAGTCGCAATTCAGGTCACACAGCGCTAATTACCTACAGTTATATTCACCTAGAAGTTGCTACTCTTTCTTTTGCGTCACTCTTATCTGTTCTAACGAAGAAGCAACGTTAGGGTCGTTTTTTTTAAAATTAATCTGTATATGTAATTACAAGTAAGTTACGTGTCAATTACTCTATTTTTGTGAACAAGTAAACCTAGGTTAGAAACTAATGAACTCGGCGTGCACAGATACGCACGTTTAAATTAAAACAGTCCTCTTTTTTGCATCAGGTATTAAATAACTGGACAAAAAAAACTGGTTAGTTCTTCTGGAGAAGTAACTGTTAGTAGACCTGAGTGGTTCTTTGTTATCTTGTAATGATCACCTTGTATAACGACAAATCAATCTTAACATTTTAACATATTCTACCCTTTTTGTCTATAGTAATATTATAAAGAGGAAACGTTTGTGTGTATGTTTGTAATGTTTTCACACAAAAACTACTGGACCGATTGCTATGAAGCTTGGTATGTAGATAGCTAGAGACCTGGTCCCGACATTTCCACGGGACCGGGACTTACGCGGGAAAAACCGCGAGGCGCTGCTAGTGTGTAATAAAAAAAAAAGACTGTGGTCAGAAGGAAATGAATAAAATGTAACTGTGTGCGGTAGAACATTCTGAAATGATTTCAAGTTTCCTATGGAAATGTGAGGTTCTCATACGAAAGTACAACATTATCTAACTACAACAGAGATACCATAATAAAAAAAACCGGGCAAGTGCGAGTCTGACTCGCGCACCGAAGGTTCTGTACATACTTCTACGTAGATAGTTCGTCCATCTCGGGAATTGATTCTCACTACATACATACATTACATTATACATTGATGAGCGTCACAGACAATTTTCCGAAAATACAATTTTGTAATTTAAGCAGATTTTTTTTTTATGTGATATAACAACAAATTAACGACCTTTTCTTCTATACTCGTGCTGTGAGACCTTGCTTCTTACCAGTTTTAATGATTCTAGGTCAATGGGAGTGACCAGTACACTGTCTTGTGTTAAAATTTGTTAAATTATAAGGCTTAAATGGTCGTATCTTTTAATTGCGTTGACATAGAATTTTTTTTGAGTTTTCTGAGTATTTAATGTAAATTCCAACTTGATAGTTTTATGCGTTCCTGAGAAAGAGGGCCTTGACGTCTGCCCTTTTATCAGACAGACGGACAACGCAGTGATACTATAAGGGTTCCTTTTTCTTATTGAGGAACGGCACCCTAAAAATACATACTATAATGTCACTATTTTAAAAGTATTTACATGTTTAAATATCCACTGTCTGCATCACAATATAAATCCAATACAATATAATATCTAGGTATACAATACATGAGTGCTAAGTGCAAGGGCAGGTGAACAAGGCTGTTAGATTGGAGATAATTGGGCGACTGTGTTAACAAGATCCAATGTCTCTCTGGAGACGCCTAAAGCTGGGTAATGGCGACAAAGCCTTAAGTTTGTGAATCAAATTAGTTTTCAAACTTTTTTGTGGCAATTTGTTCGGAAAATTTAAAGTTGTTTTTGTGTAAATCTATACTGGCTAATGATTGCAGTGATCGTTTCGGCATTAAGCGAGTGTTGTGGGTTCGATTCCCACACAGGATAAAAATATGTGTGATCCACAAATAGTAGCACCGAGTCTGGGTGTTCTTTGTGTCCGTTGTTTGAAAGTTTGTAAAGTCCCCGCGACACAGCAATCATTCCTTGTGCGGAAGTAGTATTTTTTAAAGGTATTTAAGGAAAGGATATCTACCTAGGTAGTAAACCAGAGAGAGTAAGGTTATCACCTTACTCTTAAGGAATCAAGCGACCTGCCGTCAGTGTGAGGCGCCACACTTCGCAATCAGTATTTGGTCTGACGCCGAAGCGGCTGGTCACTTTACCTCTACCAGTCTAGTCAACAAGTTGAAAAATGTGTTAATGATACTGCGAATTAAAATACGTGCGATAGCTGGATTCGTAACGACTTCTAGTAAAATGTGCAAAAATTTCAAATCCGCTCATTAACAATTCCAAAAGTTATAAACAATTAAAGGTTCCAAAAAAGGGGATCTACTTTTTCGAAAATAACTCAAAAGCTTTTGGAGCTAGAGAAATGAAACAAAAAGATTCTGAAAGAGAAGGAAATTTAAACATAAAAACATCAATCCCGGTACTTGATTTTTATTGTTAATAGTTTTATTTAATGTTGAAAATATGGCTAGACGCGGCTAGCGCACTACCGTAACATGCCACGAATCCGGCCGCTAATTACAAAACATATTTTATCTTTTATTTAATATAATATATGGTAATATATATATGTGGTATTATATTGCGAACATATGGGTACTCGTTATTCTGTAGATATACATTATCTGTTTATAGTTTAGGTTTTTAATTTTACGTTTATTTTAATCCCTTTAACGTACACACTTTGCCTGTATTTTTTTTCTTTACTATCCTCCCTTCACTTCCAAGGTTTGCTGGAAAAAACTCTACTATGGGTTAAGCTCGCCTTTGTACATGCTATTTTCCTTCCTGTACTTATAAGATTGTTGTTTTTGTGTACAAGAAAGAATATGAATATTATTTAAATATTATTAACACGTTTTTCAACTTGTTGACTAGACCATACATGAAAGGTCTCCTTCGGGCCCAAAACTCGTCGGGAATCCCTGGAATGGAGACGTGACTATACGTATACATGTATATCTTTAATTACATAATAATGAAAACCACTCACGAAAATTTTCATTCTAGTAAACATATTAATATATAGGTCCGAGTATAACCAATGTCATCATTAATTCACATTACTTGCCATCATTAAAATTACCCTTTAATGTCCAGCTGAATGTAATGTAAAGTTAACTGTTATGAATGCCGCCATAAAACCACTCTGGCCGGGCAGTATAAGCAGTAACATTTCAAACAATAAAGCAGGGAATGAACGCGCGGTTTCCTGTGTGGGGCGCGCGATTACTGTGTTTCCGCTCCACGGGTACAATGGACCGTGGTCGCAGTACTAAGGTTCTCCTTCTATTTAGATGAAAATGTCTTTGATATAGTAAGTATTTAAGTTTGTTAACGAAGTGGTTTGAACATTAATTCCCAGGGTTGAGATTCGTTTTCGGTTTCCAAGGATCGGATCTCGAAAATGAAATCCTGCGAGTTTAAAAATTGAAACCTAAACTTTTAGATTTTATTTCGAGTAAACTTATAAAGTCAAATAATTTGAAGATTATACGGGTTTAAAAGATTAATTTTGAATTTTGTTTTTTATTTTTTTTTCTTCGGTTAATGCTTTTTCTAGTATAGGGACATATTTTTAAACAACATTATGTGAATAATCATGTCAATTTCAATAATTAATTTTTTTATGCAGATATTTTCAAAATAATCTGGATATTTCATCGACATCCTTTGACCAATTGTAACTTAGCTCTGATGTGCACAGTATTAACAGCTTTGGGGTTTTCCAAAATTTAGAGAGAAGTTAGTAGTACTGGAAGTTTTAAGAAGGAAACTGTTAGGGGATCTAAAAAATTTGCTAATGTTGTTGAAGCGCTTACAGATGTCTAAAGAGAGGTTAGTAAGCGGTTTCAACTCTAGTAGAAATCAGCTGTGTCCTTCCAAATTTGGTTAACCAAATGTCCTTTTACAGTTTGGCCGATCGCTTTTTTTTTTCTGTCTTTTTGTTTTTTCATGTTCTGTTAGTCATCCTGATATTTAACCGCTGTTATAGATACATCGGACGGAGGTGTATGAACGTGATATCAATCGACGTGTTCCGATAGTAGTGGTCGTGCAGGTTAGTTAGTCTTCCTGATATGAGGGTGCCTGATCCGCTGACATGTCCCACCTTCACAAGACCTTACGTCTGACATTGTATTTACCCTCGATCATTTTTTAATTTGTCCTGTTTTATGGAGTTCTAGACTTTTAGCTGTAGGAGCGTAAGAAGGTGGGGAATTGACTATATATATGTTGTGGATCAACTAGTTTAGTGACTTGTTCAATTAATCGACTACTTAAGGTCTATAACTTAAAATTATGAATAATTGTCACGCGGAGTACTTATTTGTTTATGGTTTATATCAGTGAATAAGTAATTTACAAAAAAAAATAAGCCAATTCGCCGTTGAGCCGTTCTCAAGTGACGCGTTTAATGACGAACTGTTTTTAATTCCTAGTCATGTAAATACAAACTTTCACAAACTTAAATATCTTTCAGAACACGCCCATTGAACACAAGGAGTTCAGATACAGTTCGCAATAAGTAGATACAGAATTACATACAAACATGAAAAGTTATTATCGAACAATAGCTTTTATAGAAAATTTATTGTTTTCACTATAATTCTTATCACAATTCGTTCTCTTAATGATTCTTTGCGGTGATCTAAGCGTTGGCAATACAAGCAAATATTAGCACCTTTGGTGGTCCCACTTAGACGCCGTTATCATTGACGTTCTCTAGTTTCTAGGTAAAATCATTGTATACAATCGAAGAATCAACAATCATTTAAAAACAAGGCAGAGAATATTTAGGCGAGCCATAAAAATAAAGGTAGGCAGGCTGCTATTATGAAACACTCCCTTCGAGCTCCAATAAATCTTTTAAGAGCGCGCATCTTATCAATAAAACATGGCCGCCTCGCTGAATGTATCCAATCTATCGTTTATTCGCCAGCTTATACGCCAATGTTGATAGATAACTAGTTTAATGTATTATTTATTGTTGTATTTCATTGGTAGCAAGCTGAGAAAATTCCTGATTTACTCTACTGTTTTCAGAAATCAATAATTCCAGAATCAGGTGTGATGATTTAGTCATTGGTATGATATATTGTTTTCATTCATATTTAAAGTAAATAAAAGTCTTAAAACACGCATTTTGTTAATTGTAATGATTTTGTAAGTCTTTTTTTTGTGTTTCTCCTGGCACCACTCTGCTAAAAACACTATGATGTGGTTAGAAAACAGTGCAAAGTCAACTCAGCCCTAGCATTTCATTGCTCATTCCGATGCGTCAGGAACAGCAAACACGTGTTTTATACTACTATGAGGGAAGCAGGTGATATGTTATGAGTTATGAGATGACTCATAGTAACAAGTACTCTTTTAAACAGAGGTTATGTTTTACATGTTACCTATTCTTGTAAATAAGTATGTTTTTACTGATATTTAGTCGAGTCGTCTATTTGTATCTCCTTATCCTTGACTATGGATTCGATGGAAGCAAATTCTAGTGCAAGGAATCTACCACTGCATTACTTATTAAATGAGGTAGCGGTAGGTAGGAACACGTCTCTATGTCGCACAAGACTTACCTAATAGTCGATAGTGTAAAATATGATTTAAGGTCTCAAATCTTAATCTCTTTAAGCAAACCCGTCGTTGAACAGCTATTTTATTACTTTTAGTTCGCTTTAGGACAACAGCTATTGTTCAGTTCTGTTTCTGTTACGAAGTAGTTTTTTGGAGAGTTTGTTTTCATTACAATGAAAACTGAATGCTCTCAAACTAAGATTTGAAAGGAAATTCTCGGATTTCCTTTATATACTGCAACATTCCAGGTATTATAGTACAAAGTATCAGAGTCTGTCTAAGGATAAACACCTTTTAAAATTTAGTTTATCTTCTCACCTACACACGCATCCAGGCTCTATACCGTACCTTTATAAACATTGGCAATTTATCGCCCATTTGGCACTGAAACCAATATCGGCCATACACTTTATAAGGTGGCAAAGGCTCAATGTACAACGACGTCATCCATACTCTATGGTTCGTAATAATGTGTTGCTTGTTTTGCTAAGACGCCACAAACTTGAGACGGCATGAGTCGCAATTAATAAGTTGCTTAGCTTGTAGCCAAACCGTCCCAGCTATGGATTTAGGCATGGGCAAAAGTTTCTTAATGCTAAGACCAAATAAAGAAATAATAACTCTGTCACAATGCCGAGGCACAATATTTATACCGCAGCGTTGTTTTTTCGGTACGACGCATTACTTTTAGTGCGCGGCTAGCCTCGTACAGTACCATGTGTTACATCGCTTTTTTGCCTCGTCAAAGTTTGTAGTGCGCGTTGAGCCTCAACTCTTTTTAAAACCACACGATGTGTCATACTGCGCCTTAAAAAGGAGGGATCCAGGAACAGCTTTTAAGACATTCAGACTCTTCCTAGCAAAAGCGCAGGCACAACCTTCGTATGAAAATCTTTCAATTAGGCGACGTCCAGGCGCCGCGGAGCCGAGTCCTTACAGCAGTCGCAGGTTGAGATTTAACCTTAGCCTATACTAAATATATGTGTTAGGAGCTTACGGCTGAGTTCACGTCACTAATGTAACGGTTCTTTGTAAGTCAACCAGGATTTGTAACATCTAAGCTGCTGCCTTATTTAAAATACAAAATAAAAACGTTTTAGGACTTGACAACAAAATGGTATAGTGATACAGATGTGTTTACTCACTCACAATTAATAACCATGTAAGAGAAAGCACGATAACTAAGTACCGACGGTCATCAACTGATTCCGGTACGTAATGGAATATGGCGACAGATTTTAATAGTTCCGTCCATATAATTTATACGATGCTTGGTTTTAGCTTCGACCAGATAGAACGGCATAGAGTAAATAGCAATAGTGTCCTATCTGTAAAATGTTTCGTAGATACTTATTACATTTAGATATTTTCGTCATCCTAGATAATATTATTAATAAAAGTGAGTTCGTTTGTTACACTTTCACGCCTTGCACCGATCATCACAAGTACAGAAAAAGGATAAGGGTACCTTTCATTCCGCAGGCAAAAGCTTGTTAATGGTATTCAGAGTTATGAGAGACACACGTTACGGGGTTATGATTATTCGGCTTAAAAAATCGACTAACACCGACGTGACAGGTCGCTTCAACATTGATAAAGACCCCAAACGGGCATTGAGCCCAAAATTTTTTGCCTCGCCCAACCAATCTCTGGAACAAATTGTCGCCTGCGGTATTTCCGGACCGATACGACCTTCAAACCTTTAAGGTAAGAGCGTACTCCTATCTCAAAGGCCGGCAACGCACTTGTGACTCTTGAGTTGCAGGTGTCCATGGGCGAGGGTAGTCACTTGCCATCAGGTGACCCGTCTGCTCGTTTGCCCATATAATAAAAAAAAAACTAGACACTGTTAAGCGAAATATACACTAAGAACTTAATTTAGCGATAGCATTAATACTTAGTTACAATTAACAGTCTACTATTTTATCAAGTTCCTATTAAAATACGAAATACCATAATTTTTTCTTCTGAAAACTGTATGATTAATTAATTGAAATTGACCCCTTGTCATCGACGCCATTTTGCCATATTAATGGAAGTTTGAATACAAATCGATAAACACTTAAAATGCGTTTTCATGGGCTCATTGGATTTATTCCCCTGTAAAACGCTTCCAAAAAAGGTCTGGTGAACATAGCGGTGGTGAGAGTTAGTACCCATCGTAACTCTTGTAGGTTTGTGTAGAGACTGTGTTGTGCAGTGTATCGTCGACGTAGAGCAAATAAAAATTCTTGTTTTTTTATAGCGAGCTTGTCCATCCTAATTTGGAATTCTTAACAGTACACCTCTGCACTAATTGTAATGCTAAGTCTTAAGAAATTATAATGAACAGTAAGGCACACCTTCCCCATAAAATCACAATTAATTAGTTTTCTTTGAATTTGGAATTCTAAGTACCATGAAAGGTATTGACTTTCACACTGGTTACTATAAAAAATTAACAATTTCATAGGTAGGGACTGCCGTCCGTCGTTCTTGCCGTACGGCCTTCCCGAATATTGAATATGTAGGAGATAGGGCATAGCAGAGATTTCTGTATGTGTTATTTTATATTATATATTAATAATATCCAGAATAATAAACAAATTTTAAGTCTGAACAGTCTTCTCCCCCTCTTCCCCTACTCCCACCTTAAAGGCCGGCAAAGCACTTGTGATTCTTGAGTTGCAGGTGACCCATCTGCTCGTTTGCCATGTATACCCAAAATAACAAAAAAAATCAAGTATACAGTAATACTATACCGATGCCTAAAGGGCTATTACTTAATAGTGGATTATATAAAAGATAAAAACGCTAGGGACTAAATTGTTTTTAGATTCACAGGCTATTTTAAATATTAAGGTAATAGAAATGTAACGGTTCTCATCTTCCGTCATTTATAATTTTCTTTTCCTTCCTTTTTTATTCTAACTTGTGATTATTTGGTTGGTTGGCCAGTTTTTCTACTTGTCCTAGTCGCCTCTCCAACCACAGGGCATATGTACATACGAGTACGCAATCCCAGCTTCTTCGAGCTACTGCAGTCTCAGTCCCGTTCCTCATCCAGCAGCACCAGGCTATTTATGTATGGAAGTTGACGGGTAGAAGAGACGATAACGACTAAACAAATGATGGATGGACTGTATGAAAAAAGATATGCTAGGAAGGGAGTAAGCAGTGAAACGACGAACGATAGAGTAGAATGGAAAAATAAATATATGACACTGACGGCAATGGGAAGCAAATGATGTTATTGTGATTATAATAATTATACTTTGACGAAGCAACCTCTTATTGCGGTAACATTGTGTGCTGATCTAGTATTTAGTTAAAAATAATGACGATTTCAGGAATATTATAATTTAATGATGACTTTCACTCCTCTTTAATTAGCTACGACATGAGAAATTACTTCAACACTCTATGGACAAAGCAGGAACTAAACTCAATTAGTGTACTTTTAAACTTATATATTAACCAAAGAAAAACAATTGGGCATTAACAAATACATAACAGCTGCGTAACTCTTCTTTGAACGCTAAATAAACACATATATTCTCTTTATATTCCTTTGAAAGGTAATAACAATGTTTCTTGGCCGCCATAAAATCAAAAGAGGTGCCCCTCTGTCATAACTTGTCCCGTCTGCCCAACGACACAATGTCATCGAAATGAATTTATGTTTGCGTACCTAACGTTGGTCCTGGACGCGTTATATTGCAGCAGTGAATTTGTCAAGTCTGACTAATGCCTTTAAATTGTGGAGTTTCAGAACGTACTATTGTCGGAGCTACTCTTCATTGCTGATGTTATGGTATAAATTACCTGACTAATAAATAATTAAATTCATAATACCGCAACATGAGATAAAAAATTACAAGTAGGTGCAATTATTAAAAGAGGCAAACCTGGTTCCGTAATTAATAAGATAAACCTCATTATCTATTTTACTAATTAGTGAGGCAGGCGATCTTTTCAAGATAGCGTAATTTAAATGTAAGCGTTTTGTAAACAGTAATTTTGGATGATTCCACCGAAATGAGCTTAAAGAGATGTGTTTTGCAAAGGGTTTCACAGGAGTCTCTTTTGTATCACTAAAGTAGAAGACGGGTACGACTGGGCCACCTTAAACGGATGGCCCTTCGACGAGCGCATCCGACAGCTTGGTCTAATCCTATTCAGCACTGCACCCGTCCTTGGTTATGGAAGAAGAAGTCGCAGAAGACATCTGTCAGAAGATTCAATATTTGTCCAACGTATGTAGCAAGGGGGTAACGCGGGACCTGCACTTTTTTAAAATTCATATACGTTCAAGACGGCTTGGAATCCTATTATTATTTATTATTATTTATAATAATAAATGCGAAAATGAATTTGTTTGTTTGTTACGCTTTCACGCCTTAACTACTGTTGTTGCTACATCAAAAAATAAGTTAATAGACATTGGTATGACTAGTTATACCGGTAATGCAATGCTATTGGTCGGTTGATAAATATTGATGAATAGTGGGTTATAAAAGGCCAGGGATGTACTCGTATTATGAGTTGATAACAATCACTTGAGTTCTGATTGAGGTACGAACAACATGGCAGTTACTGTTAGTTAGTGATTTTCATAGTTTATAGCAGTGGTGGTGAGACTGTTTATGACACTATTCAACCGGTCATCATGATATTTTGCATACAAGTTGTCAGGGGTATAGAAAAGGACACGCTATTTTTCATCAAATGAAAGTACTATTTCTGAGGATTCGAAAAATATTTTAGTGAATTGATAATTTATTGCGAAAATTTTATTATTCACACTTCCTTTTTAACCGACTTCAAAAAAGGAAAAGGATTTTCTATGTTCCACTGTATATACATTTTTTTAAATGTATGCTCACCGGTTACTCAAAGACGCCTGGACCAATTTGGAAAATATCCCCGGGGTGGTCCCATGGTCATCAGGTAAGGATCTGATGATGGGATCCTTGAGAAATCGATGAAACTCTTAAAATTTTAAAGGCACACTTGTAGCGATTTAGGTATTTTGGGGCGCATTGAAGTCGGTGATACTTTTTTTAAAAGATAAACATAATATTTAACTAAAGGTCATATAAAACAAAAAAAACTACAGTACGCTCTCGCTCTCGAGTTACTCCTTAACTTAGACTGACGATTTGTTAAAGGAATTCCAGCCACCGGTTGACTTCACTATTCACAAGTTCAAAAGATATTGAAACCTAATTATGGGAACATTATACTCTTTGCCTTTACTTCTAAAAGACTTTTTCAAACACAAGGGGTAACACCAGCCAGTCGTCAACACCAGCTCAACACACAAAGCAACTAACCACGTTAAAATCAGACATCATCGTCTGAAATACCTGACCTGACCACCAAGTTGGAAGTCACGTCTGGCTGTAGCCGACGCGATGAAGCACTTCTTGGCCACTCCAAAGACAAGTTTCTGCTAACATTTGCATCTATTGTGTCAATTTGTGCTACTTGAATTGTAAGCACGCAAACTGAATTCGGAATAGACTTAAAACTTTGGTTTGTACTGATTTCTGTTTATTAAAACGGCTGCGACAGCGTGTCCTAACACGATGTTACCGTACTACTGCCTATAAAGTTATAGATAGTTTGTTATATAGATTTTTAATAAATCAATATAAATGTTGACAATGTTAGGCAATGTAGACAACATTGCCTAATTAAGCGATCGCCTCAGACAAAGGTTATACTTACAATACGTAGGTTCAGTACAATAATTTGAAGATATGATATGATTTTACTATTATTATATTTATTATCATATAAAGCTGGACAACTTTTTTTGTTTCGCGCTAATCTCAACAACCATCAGTCAGATTTAAAAAATCTTTTTTTAAAATCTGTTATATAGATAGAGTACTTATTCATTGAGGAAGGTTATAGGCTAATAAATCATTTGTAACACATAACTTAAGCTAAAACTAACATACGAGTAGTCTTTTCTATTATGCATTATTTATTATTGTAATCAAGGAAATCGTTTAACGTTATTTTTTATTCATCTGTTTATACTATTTCCAATGTTTGTAGAAATTGAAGAGTGAAATAACTAGCAAATTGTTACTCCGACAATTGGCCAGTATTTAAGTAATGTATGATTTTTAAAGGTTTTTAAATGAATCGAATAATTCGAAAGTTTCAAGAAAAACAGTTGGGAAAATATCTACGACATATTATTTAAGTCACGGGAGACATAAGCAAATGAAGCGTCACTTGAATCCCTTCGCGATAAGTTCAATTTAGGGGTGTCACGTACGCGCTGAGCACTATGAAAAACACGGTGTCAACATTATACTTGTTTATATTTTCACGAACACCCCACATGGGTTTTTGTTTTACTAGGTGTTCTGCGACGTCACCCGTCTTAAATTGGATTATACACCTCGGTGCACGTACTTGGCAACGGTTCACAAGATTTTCTGAGGTTTGTGCTTTCTGATCCGCTCCCAAAAGTCATATAGCAATGTTTTACAGCCTAAGAAGTTGCTCAATAAAAGGTCTATGTAACAATAATAGTACATTTTTAAAACGGACTTTTAATTATTGAGATATAAAAATATACTCTTTGTGTTTCCAACTATAGTATGTGGTCTTCGACCATTTCTTAATTTTGGCAGTGTATGTGCATATTTGAATTTGATTTTCACTTTAACGGTGAATATTCATGTGCATCGTGATTCCTGATTTTTCTATAGTGATATAGAAACTTCTTTCTGTTTGAAACTCACAAGTAGTCTCTATTTCTTGACTGTTCTTAAACCGTAACTTGTTTCAATATAATTTTCATTATGATTAAACTACTTGTTTTATATAACCAGAAAACTTCAATAACTTCTAGCATACTTCATTTTCCAAAGATTACTTCATTAACTTCTTCAATCATTCAATCTTTACTATATCTAAAATATTAAACTAAGATGTAAGTGTCAAAGAATTTTGTCTGTTAAAATAGGGTTAAATTTTTTCCCGTTCATTTTCTTAAATTATTTCCAACCGTTTATATATACAATACATAGACAATTCTAATATACTGCCTAAAATTAAATACATATCATAAACATTTATATACAAGCATCATAAAAATTCTTCCTCATTTTCTTTCATTGGTACCATTTCCGGAAGGCTGGCAGCATTACCACGTTGAATGACAATGATATTTTTTTATACAGAGCACGTTGATGAAGCAGCAAATTGATTTTCTGACTATAATTATATGCAATATCAATAACAGTAACAAATCACAGTTCGTTACTGGTAACACAATACATATCTCACAAAATAAAAAATAACTCCTTTTATGTTTAATGTACTTATTGTACGTAAGTATGTATTTCGGGGTGATTGACTAGTTCCGCGCCCTACAGGGATCCTTTATCAAGAGATGTAGTTGGTAACAGGTGCTTTATAACTTCATCTTAATAAAAGAATACTAGAAATTAAGTAAGTATTACGAAGATTCTGTTCTATATTAGTGAGTATTCTATGTAATAAAAGTAGAAATGAAAAAATCACTGCTATTATTTTAAAGTGAGTTTGTTTGTTACGGTTCAGGCTTTAACTGCTCAACCGATCATCATAATTAATTTTGCAGACACGTTGCCAAGGATACAGACTAGAACATAGGGTACCTTTCATACAGATAGAAAGTACTGTTTCAGAGGGTATAGACAATGTAACTCTTAGGGGAGCAGAGCGGCACTGCGGCGAAGTTAGTTTTTTAAACTTCTACATTTACCTAGTTATTACGTAAAGAAGTTGGATCGGTAAAATTTACGTTGTACCTTACTATAAGTACATGTAGCAATTTTGAGGCGACTGGCAACGGCAACGTCAAATAAACTGCAGAATTTCTAGTTTTATAAGGATTTGGAGTTAAGAGCGTTAAGATCAATAAGTTTACAGTCTAACATTACACCTAAAATAAAAAAAAAAAAACCTTTTAAAGTCTGGCCCAGAGACTGTAAGCATCTTCAAAGATAGCCCCTGTCTGCAACTACGTCCAGAAGCTCAAACAATTTCACGAAGAATGCCGACCGAGATCCATCCTTGGCTAAGTTAGAAATTTAGCAAACTTTCTTCATATGCCTTTCACAGCCGCTTCGCAGTTTCAGCGTCAGTTTGAGGCCAATACTACAGCGACAGCGGTTTTATTATTTGCAAAAATATTTCTTAGCATATTATGGTTGTGTTTATCCATACATCATAATAGCCAGAACCCCAGATCTTGGAGCTTGCAGTTCTTTACAAAGAATATTAGGTAATGAAAGATTCATGACTGTGTCGACCATAATTCACTAAGTTTTAATTATTTTGGTTTGTTTATATGGCTAATGTAGATTGTCATTGAAACACGTTTGTTGCTAGCGTTGGAGCCAAATAGTGCTTGATGCTTAAAAAAATGTGGAATGACGTAAGTAAAGGAGTATGTTTTCATAACATTCAGAAGGATAACTAAATTACTTACGTCGCTTATTTCTTATATATTACACCACAGCGACGTATTATACTACTATATTGTGTTTTTGTACACAATACGGCTGCTTTAATAAATTTGCGTTGACTTAGATGTTGGCAAACATTTTGTCAATATCATGAAGGTCGATAGTAGATGATACCTCTTTTACAGTAAACGTGATGTACAATTTAATTGATTCTTTATGTCGATTAATGTAAAACAAAATATACATTCAGGCACGGCTTCAAACACTGATAGGATCTTTAATCTATTTGTCATAAGCCGTTACTATGGTCATATAGCGTATAACTTTTCCTAATTAATACCATCTAATACAAAATAATTATTCAAATCTGACCGATATTTATAGAGATTGGCGTGTTTAAACAAACAAACAATTGAGACACAAAACCCTTCAGCTTTATTATATTAAGTATAGGTTACGACAAATATATCACTCTAGATTCATCGTCTTTGTATTAAATCTTGATAAATTTAAAGAAATCGAAGTCTTCTGTTCATATTTTTAAAGAGAAGGACAAATATACAGATAATTTATTTGCCAAACATGTGTTCATAAATTTTTTTTCTCAATGGAGGCGTACAAACAGAAAAACATAAATAATACACAATGTTAATGATGTAGATTTTGGCCTAATTAATAATAAACATATGCATAAAACAGTTAACATTTAGCTGTCAGCGGATAGGCTAGAAAAAGATAGGCTTTTTAAATGAAGTATTCCTTTTTTATTTATTTATTTATTTAAAACTTTATGCACATAGAGTACAGGCATTCTCTGTCAGTCGGGTGATGTAGAGAAAACATGAAGTAGGTGCATTAAAAATATTACAGTTTATTAGGTAAATTTGCACATTAAATATCAGACAAAAATACATAAACAAAGTATATAGGATCAAATACATATCATAAACATACATACAAATATGTACACAAACAAAACATATACATATATATACATACATACATACAAATAAAAACACAGTAACGATTTCGATGATAAATTATGGGCAAGTTGATTCTGCTAGTTTTATTCTGTGGTAGTTTATAATAAATGATAGGGATCATGCAGAAAGTAGTTTTTGGAGTACACAGTAAGCTAAGTCTACCCTAAATAAACGGACAAAGACATTCCAGTTCTCAAAGTAGCCAAGAATTAAACCACAATATTGTTCAAACTTTGTTGTTACATATTCTTGTTATTATAAGATAGGAATAAGACCAGTGCTCACTGACCTTACTTCAACACAGCTGTGCAAGTAATGAAACAAGAAAATACGTCGCACATTTTATGTTTCTTTATATCTCCAGATTTTATCTCGGATTAACAACATTTAATTAAACGAATAAACTTCTAAACAAAAACAAATAAGAATAACTGTAAATAGCAGAATTACTACTAGATTACTTCAAAGATGGTCCAATATTACAGCTGAAGAATAATCGCTTGAAACAAGTCCCAATTCACTGTTTTGGTTCCAATGCGGCGGGTCGTTTCACTCCTTGAAATTCACGAAATATACACGTGAACACAACCGTGTATACTTTTAAAAACGAAGAATATAATACTTTTAAAAGAAGAATAACACTCTCAGAAGTTTCTATCATATCATAAACAGTTTCGGAGTAACTTTCATGATTTGTCTAGTGATTTGATTCATCACAGAATAAAGTTTTTATGGAGTCAGAACAGCATTTTTCTCCTAGAGTAGGAGCTACTAGAATAGGGAGCTATTTTCTCCTAGAGTAGGAGCTACTAGAATAGGGAGCTATTTTCTCCTAGAGTAGGAGCTACTAGAATAGGGAGCTATTTTCTCCTAGAGTAGGGGCTACTAGAATAGGGAGCTATTTTCTCCTAGAGTAGGAGCTACTAGAATAGGGAGCTATTTTCTCCTAGAGTAGGAGCTACTAGAATAGGGAGCTATTTTCTCCTAGAGTAGGAGCTACTAGAATAGGGAGCTATTTTCTAGACTAGAAGATAACAAAGTTTTTTTTTACTGGTGACTATTCAACGACGAGTCGATCAACTAGTTGAATTCATCGACTAGTCCACATGTTAACTAATGTAAACGTAAACTCCGTCCGCAACGACGTTTACGCTGTTTACGCTTGATGTTAGTCACTTGAACGAGTCTTATTACTCTACTCTTACATTGTACTCTTACAGTAAACTCGTTAAAGGTAAAGTTAATTTAGGACGTAGTATTCGATGTTACACTTTTCTTAGTCAAGTAACACACCTACTTAATTTAATTTGCAAACACAATATTATAATTGCTTATCAAAATTAAAAAAAATATCTCCCATACCCAATACAATGACAATAAGATCTACCCAAAGCAAATGTAAGCAGATATCGACACGTTTGCCCACTAATTGATTTTGCTTTTCAAACATCAATCTGAAACTTTTCAATCAATATTCGTAGAATAACAATTTCCAAACAAACGGCCCCTCAATCAACGTAGAAGCAGCAAATTGCGAATAACGAACGCACCTCTACCTGTCAGTGTCTACCACGCAATCCATCATGGCCGTTCCCGCCAAAATGTAACTCGTTTTGTTGCAAAACGGCCGCCGCGTTCTCTTTAATAAATGTACGTCACTAATCCCATGAATGTTTTGATTTCCATGTCGGGAACGTTTATCAATAACACTTTGTTTTGGATTGACTTTTGTCGCGGTAATTTTATGTTCACTTCGAATTTTTGAAAGTAAAATTTTGTTAGACGCAATTCGAGTGTAACTTTGACGTTTGCTCAGACTGAAGTACCTCGCACAACGATTAACGCTCGTCCCTCAACAAAGATATTCTTAACTATTATTATAAATGCATTGGTTAGTTTGTTTGTTATGCTTTTGCTCCTTTAATACTCAAACGGTCATTAGGAAATTTTTCAAACACATTAACAGGGGTACAGAGAAGGCGTAGGACATCTTTCATCTAGAAAAAGTGCTATACCTGAGGGATAACGGAATAAATCGATAAAATCTACATTAACGCTAGCAACAGCTTCTAATATGGAAAAGTTTAAAGTAATGTTAATATTGTTAATCTCATCACCTCTTTTTTACTATTTCGTGGAAAGTAAATGATATATACTTAATCCCAAATATAAAAAAAAGTAAAAGTTTCGAAATTCATATAAAAAATGATTTGGTCCGCGTTTTAAGCCGTGTTAAAGTTACTGTTTCGCTCTTTTGGGTACTACCGAGATTTTATGCATTCATTTCCTCATTAAATACAACGTAAAAACATTTTTAAAGTGTTCATACAAAATGAAAAAAACACGAACAAACTCTTCAGTTTTATTATGGATAACAGAGCAATGAATTTTATATGGTGCCCTATAGAAGACTCATTTCGTTTTTTGATGAGGAGATGCTCAATCTTTAAGGACGAAGAAGATTATAGAACATTGTACGAAGATGCTCGCTGGCGTTTATTTAGTAAAGAAATCCCGGGAATTTCAACCCTGGAATCCTCATATGTCTATTTTTATCATTTCTGTGTTGTACGAAACAACAATCTCTCGTCGAAAATCTTTGGATCGAAAAGATGAAAATTACATAAAAGTGATTTATATGTTTTAATAATAAATCGTCAGTTTATTTATTTCATAAACATAATATAAACACATACGTAAATACTAATACACAATATCCAAATGAAACTTTTAATGCAATGTATTAAACAAAATAGGAACGAAATTGTAAGTAAGTTGCTATTAAAAATGTATAATTGTAATGGGTATCTGCTGGATAACTTTCTCAACCAACAACTTTGTCGTTTATTTCCTACATTTAAAGCCCAATCATGAACAATTTTTAAACAATTCACATTAATATAATGGTCCCATTCTTTATGTCATTGCCAACAATGAAATAAACAACAAAGTAACGTTCATACAACGGCACCTGATGCGAACGCTCAAAGCAAATGGACTTTCCTTGTACTCAGCCAATAACGCGAACGTAGATATGGGGCGGCGGCTTCAGACCTGCTTTCTACTTTCTGTTCTTACCATTTGCTTAAATCTTTTGTAATCAACAATATTTTGTACAAGGTTGCGTTAAATCGACCACATGTATATTGAGTTTCACGTGACATTATTCTTTAAGACGGTATATCCGAGAGTGTTTAGCATTATCACATACAAACTTAGATAATTTTAATGCTTTTTTATTTTGTTTTTTTGTTGTTTTTGGATAGATGATACATAATATGGAACAACTTCTTTCTAATGATTAATACCATTTCTAAACTACTCAAACTGTGCGTGCGTGTGACAAAACTCACATGCTGGGCCTATTGCTTGGAGAGGTGATAACCATGCATCACGATGACTAAGCTGCCAACGTAGATCCTGACTACCCTGGTCCTATATGTATGTGACATTCTCATATTAATTGTATGCGAGGTGCTCGTAAAGTTTTGAGTCATCGATAATACCGCTTTACCGTCTGGGTAAGTTTAAATAATATTATTGTGCTCTGGTTAAATTATCTCGAAATACGGAACTAATTAAGCTCCGGAACAAATAGCAATATCAACTCGAGCCATTGCTCACCCTTCCCAATACATCCGTACCCCATACAACTTTTCGTTCCATTGCCTTTCAATATACTCCCGATTTTCCCATCTTTGATTCCCAATGTTCCCCGTGGACGGCAATAAAGATCCTAGTATGTAAGTTGATATCTGTATTATTAACATTTATTATTCAATTTGTCCGCAATAATTATTTGAATTGAATTGAATAGCTCCTATTACGTGAGTAGGACTAAATTACCTATAGTTAGTAAGATGAGGGTATTTAATACGTCTCTGCCTACGTCTTTGGGGATACGGGCGTGAATGTATATATGTTTGAAGCCTTCCTTGAGTATTGCATTAATATTGTACATTAGTATATTTTTAAGTACCATTAAAACTAAACCAACTAAAAAAAACAGTTATTTATATTTCGCGCATTATCAAGTTCAAGGTGGTCTCACGAAAGAACTTGTTGTCCTTCGAGCCGGACAGTCTATTAAAATAATAATTTGTATCACATAATATTAAAAAAGTCTTTTTTTTTCTTGTCTGTTAGTATGCTCAGGTGAGTTTTGTATTTGTTGACTATCATAGTAAATAAAAAGCTACATTATGACAGCAATAAATTTTACGCTACTAACGTCAAACAGCGTCTGAAGTGAGATTTGTGTTAGATTTAACCACTTGTAGTGACTTATGTGAAGGAGTAATCCCTCCAAGATTGTAACAGACGGTGATATTAAATTTTGAAGTTGAGACTTAAAGGCTTATTACTTAATTACATAGCAGTGCTACAACTAACTTTATTGTTATTTGAAGTACCACCCACTCCAGACTTCATATCATAGGCACTGCTGGCTTCATATTGCACTATCAATGACAAATAAAAATTTAATGATATTTTATTTATTTAAATTAATAACTAAAGTATGAGGTTAAAGCGTCTTTAGCTTTTTAGCCTACGCAAAGTATTTTTGTTGTGAGAATCTTCTTAATATTATTATCGTCTCATTACCTCTCTTAATATTGTATGAACATTTTGATATGTTTAGTAGACTTGATTAGAATGCTAAGAAGGCGAGTTCAGTCAGTTCAGTCAGTCACAAGTATGAAACCACTAAATATGTAATTAAATACTTTTACTCTCTTGTTTATTGGATCTAACAGGCCATTGATAACTTTCAAAACGGGATAATGGCAAAGATGGAAGTCAGGTGAACTGAATGACTGCCTACGCATTTAAAATTTGTAGTGGCGTTGTTTATATAGATACAATTAGTGACGAGTGTTGGAGTGTGTTAGAGGTCTCGAACTTCGAATATGAGTGGGACCAAAAGTTTTGTCTCTGCCAAGCCCTTCGGATATTCAGGCGTGAGTGTCTTTATGTATGTCTGTAGGGTATGACAAGGTTACATTTAAATTCTGATATTTATCATTTATTTATTTGTATCACTATCTTTATATTATATTTCTTGTGCTTCTACAATTATAAGAGATCACATCTTTGTAGCCTTGATAATAGTAGTTTAAAATAATAATAATTATGAAAACAAAAGAGACAGTAAAATCAGTAAAACTTACAAAATATAACAAACTTAAAATAAGGTCAATCGTCCTCCGCGCCTAATGATATGATAATTAAATCAATATGGTCAAAGTAAGTTTACCTGGTAACCTGGGTTAGTAACTTACTAATGTTTTGGAGGCTATAAGTTCAAACAAATAATTTATGGATATCCGAACTATGTACGCAAGCGACTATACTCACTTACTGATTCAAATTTCTTCCTAATGCTCAAAGGTTCTATACCACATGAGTTTAGGGACCCTTGCCGTCTCCTAAGGAAAGACATGATAGATTTAAAAGACCAAAGCAGTAGCAGTAAGCCAAATGCTGAGGGACGTATACCATTTTTTTGTACTGGGTCATTCTAGTGAGCATCAAAAATTTTAGTGTACTTTGAGATCCAGACCCACGCTTGATGAATTAAAGTTTATTATTCTAGAGTAGCTAATGATATTGACCTCAAACAAAAGGTTTAAAATAATTAAAGGCTAGGTTTTGACTACAGTAATAATTAGATTATTAATAAATTTGGGGCAGAAGTCATTAAATTTTGTAATTTATTTTTAACGATAGGTTAAAACCGAGATTAACTAAATGAAACTAATTAATTTTAAAATGTTAACACAATCGCTACGTAAGATTAAAGTTACGTGTCTTCTACCGCGGGGACAACAAAAAAACCCTGCATAAATAACAAAATGCTCAAAGTGAGCGCAACAGCGTCTTGGCCGTATGGTAGCTATCGGTGCGGGAAATCTTTTGCATTGAGATCGTGGTATTATCCATGGTCGAGAGCGAGAGTGCCTGGAATTGAAAGTGTAAAATGGCGATAAAAATCGGGGTAAAAGAAAACTCTGCTGGCTCCACAGCACGAAATGCACCACGGCGGCGGGAACAAGGCCCTCCTCCTTTACGAGTGTGTCCTTCTGCCAAGGTTCCTGCATGCCCGTTCCTAGATTATATTTATCAGGGTGTTTTTTCCAATAGATCCACAGTTTAAGTCAATTCGATCCCAATATAACACTTTACCTTCCAGCCTGTACTAAGTGATGACCTGTTTCATTTTGAGTAACAACTAAATTATTTAAAAAATATACCTTGAACGTAAACCAAGTTGATACATACTTTGTCTTATGCTTTGAATACACTATAAGCCACCAGCACAAAACTTCTGATGGCCAGTATCAGAAGTTCCCACTAGCTCTCTCTAACTCTATCTAACTTAGGTCATCATGATCTACCTGCAAGTTATAACTTACACTAGTGCGCCAACTTGTTGGGCTATTTCCCATTTTATATTCTGCACCGAAGTTTGAAGATGAGAATTATAATAGTGTTTGCTTACCTTTGCTAGAGTCACTTAAAGTTTATTTTAATAGCATTAGGATATTCATAAGTGGGAAGGAGAATATTTTTTACCCTTAATTCCCTTCTACTAAGCAACAGCAGCAAGAAAAGAATACAAGAAAATTAAATCTTGTTGCCGGCCTTTAAGGTGGGAGTAGGGGAAGGGTGGGAAGAGGAGGAAATGGGGAGAGGGAAGGGTTAGGGACTCCGGTAACCTCACTCTTGCAATGAAAGAATTGCTTCACAGCCGGTTTTCTCGGCCGTGGTATCACTCCGGTCGAGCCGGCCCACGCGTGCTTGCATGGCTTTTTGTAATTTCGTGCATTTTTTTAATTGTAGTTCATTAATAAATGAAATAGTATGCCCTGTTATATAATCTAGTAGGTTATTAGACTGCTAATTAGTGATGTGTTCAATAAACATTAAGTATTCGGTATTTGGCAAGTTCCATAAATTGGGGGTATTCGTATTTATCGAATAATTCGATTTTAATACCATATATAATAAGTTAAATTGATAAAGTTTCGAAACTCATTGGGGGATTACGTTATCTGAATATTGGATATTAAATTGGATTGTTTTTAAATTTTTGCGAGTTGTTTGCATATGAGATGTACCTATTGGGACTTAATCGCGGTATATTTATAAGGTAAGGGAGGTACGATACCTTTTCGATTACCAGACTTTTGGATTAAATTATGTAAACAAAGAGGCGTTTTATTACAGCATATTATTATACATTATATTATTAAATTTAGAAAACTAAATTAAAATTAAATTAACTAAATTTAAATGGTAACATTCAAATTTTTGAATCAATTCACAACAATATTTATTGAAGATAAACGGTTTCGGGGATGCCTGATTAGTTTTCGACCCGACGGGGTGAAGATTGTTACAAACCGCGTGTGTGAAAGCGCTCTTCGAATTAATTGAACCCTCGTCATTCCTTCATCGGACTGACAGAACACAGAGGCAGACAGAGGTTCCATCCTTTCGTTGTCGAAACACACAAAAGTCGATCAAAACGCTTTGACAACTGCTTTTTGGTTCGAGTCGCCAAAGTCTGGAATGAACTGCGTCTATTTTTCTGGACAATCATGATCCTGGACAAAATCAAAATCATTTATTTCAATTAAACCAATAATAGGTATTTTTGAATTGTCAGGAGTAGAAGTCAGTCAGACTAAGTCAGTCGTGAAGCTAGTTGCCTGTTCCAATACGTAGATCCTATGGAGAAGAACAGGCAAGAAACTCCAAGGACACTCTTTTTCAAAATGTTTTTTACAAATTTCTGGTTACATTGCTTATAAGCGTAAATGAAATGTGAGGACAATGTAACATACCTATTATTCTAAAATATAAATAGACGCGCTAATTACTACTATACATATTTAAGTAATAACAGTCCGGAGACCAACGTCCAGCCCCGACCAACGGCACCCGTTCACGAGCATGACGCACACGCCAGCCATCGTACAGATCAACCATATTGAAGGAACCGAACGACCCGACATATACGCCACCATAGGGAGGACTTCTAGGCGACCTTAAAGAGTAGAGAGAATAAGTATAATTTTGGATAGGCGTGTACCATCTTCTTTACTTTGCAGTGAGTTGGAGTGTACAAGTGAGTTGGAAGACAAACGCCTATTCTGTAAATATGTATATATAAATCGTGTGATAGTAGACGTCTATCGCATCCTGTGGACATTGCAACACCAGGGTTTTCAAGCGCTCCTTCAAAAATCTTTTAAAGTTACATTTGTAGGACCTCATAGTTTAGTCATATATAATAACCAGCCCCTTTTCGTAGATGGTTGGGGTTAAGGTATTTTGTTTATTTAACATCTTTGTCTGAAAATATGTTCTCGACAACGTAAGTTTACTGTTGTTGTATTTCAAAAATCAAACGTACATAATTATTACTAGTACGACATAAATATTCGCTTGACATTTCTAAAAATGCGTTAAGAATTTTTAGGTTTTTATACAATTTTGACAGTATATCTGAAGAATTTTAGCTCTACTGTTCTAAAACGCGCTTATATGATTTTACTCAAGGCCCCAGCACTCCTCGAAAGTTTAAAAGTTTTAAACGGTTTTTACTTTAAGAGAAGCTCGCCACAGACTTTAATTTCGTTTTATTACCGAGTAATATTTTTCACATAAGCCTCACGAATTACTTGCTTTATTTTCAAAGCCAGTCTCATTCCGTAAGCAAGGGAATGACAACTAGGGATGTTTTCCCAATTTATGTACGCGTCGCAATACTGTACAACATTGCGTCTGGGACATATTTTCTGTTTAGATCCCGTGACCTTTCGCGATATTATACAAAGCCAGCAATAACTCAGGCTTCAATTCGCTCGTAAAAACAGCGTGATGGTATGAGGCAAGTTGTCAAAACGTCTAACAAGACCAATGAATCTCATTGAAGTCCCACTTTCAACTTTTTCTAATAAAGCGAGGCGAGGCGTAGTTTTTGCTTCGCAACGAGTTGCGGCGAACTTTTTGAAGAATACTTGGGTGGTTTTTATTGAGGACACTTGAGAGCCAGTTGTGAAGAAGAATTTATTGTTTGGTTGGTAATGATACAACATAAATGTTGTCTTGATTTTTTTTGTGCGTTGTTTTTTTCTTCTCTGTAGCTTTTCAAAGTGCTCGTTAGCTATTAAGCATATTAAAAGAAACTCATGGCATAGATTAGAAGCATTTGCATCTAGAATTGTGTACTCTTGGACTTAAAGAATACCCACACTGCTGCGGTATGGATGTACGTTCGTCTTGGAGTAGAATCTAATAAGTAAAAATTTGTTTATATGTAAGTATATATATATGTTTAACATATTATTTAGTGTATATGTGGTAATATATGTATGTGGTATTATATTGCGAACATATAGGTACTTAATATTCTGTAGGTATACATTATGTATTTATAGTTTAGGTTTTTAATTTTATGTTATTTATTTCCCTTTAACGTACACACTTTGCCTCTATTTTTTCTTTACTATCCTCTCTTCACTCCCGAGGTTTGCTGGAAGAAAACTCAACTATGGGTTAAGCTCGCCCTGTACATGCTATTTTCCTTCCTGTACTTATAAGATTGTTGTTTTGTGTTCAATAAAGAATATATGAATATATAAAAAGAAGCTTTCATTGAGAATACGTTTGCTCCAACATTTGAACTGTTGTTGGTGATTGAGCATTTATGCTTACAAAGGTCGGTGTGGGAGTCTGTCTAAATCTGTTGACAACAATCTATGCACCCACACTTGAATATTATTTTCCTTGTTTAGTGGTTTTCTTCGTTACATTTCCAAAGAGCTACTACTTTTACTGCAAAATGCTTATGCCGATATACTTGAAACTCATCGCTTAATGGTTAATATTAAAAACACGATATTGTATATTTCGACTAGGAATGTTCATATTCCGCTTTTAAAGTTTTGAGGTTCACATAGATTAGCTAGATATTAATTGATAAATTTAAGACCTGGTTTGTTTTTGACCACTTCTATGCACCAAACAATGTGTGAGTGTGATAGCAATTGGATGACTTTAGAAGCTAGTAGTGTCATCTCTACTGTGTTGTGCTTTAGGGGCGTTAAGGGTGTCTATAGATACTAATATAATAAAGAGAGATAGAGAGAAGAAGTCGTGTTTTAAAATAACTTTATGCATTTTATAACCCAATTTTTGAGGAAGATTATAGACTATTTAACATCACGCCACCACAATTAGGAGCAGAGCACTGAAAATTAACGAAACCAGAAACTGTAATAAACGGCTAGTATCCCAGAGAGAGAAAACAATGAAATTTTTCGTTTCTAATCACAAAGAAACAACACACAAAAAAAGGTCCGGATGCAATTTTTTACAAATGTCATAACGGTAGGTTAATACGATAGTTTTGCGAGCATTAAAAATGGCATAAGTGGTCGTATGTTTTAAGCAGCTTATATTCATGATTAAGTTTTGATGTTACTTAAGGTGTCAATTTTCACTATATAGCTCTACCCGCTACGGAGACAAAGACGGCAGACGGACAACCAAGACAGCCTTCCATTTTTTTTCCTTTTCAGGCACGGAAGCGTAAAATGAATTTCCGGTTACCTTCGTTGTTGAAACTTCGAATTCATAAAATTTATGTATAAAGGGTATACGCCACAATGGTCACTGGGCCAACATACCTGGCTGCAGCCAGTCCAAACGTGTGCTGATGGAGGTGACTACGTTAAAATTGCGACTGCTGTCTCTACCGATTCGACATCCGGATAGTAGTAGTAACCATTACGGGCCTTGAATCGGCATTTTTTCACCATCAATGCGACAGACAGTCTTCTATGCCGAGGTTATCTCAACGCAGAGGAAACAGCCGGCCACGTTATCCTGGAGTCCGTGACAGTGCCACACAACAGGCAAGTATTCTTGCAGCCTGTGAACGCCCTAGGAGGCTTCTGTCCTTCTAGAAGGAACTAGGCTGGCTCAACTAACCAGCGTTTTCTGAATGCATAACGACTTTGATTCTAAATGTGGAAATAGAGCGATACCAATACCAAAAAGGGGACGCCCTTACTGTCTTCGGCTCTCTCATATATTTATTTATGTTTTAAAATTAAATCGTGCAGAAACAACATACATACAAAATTACTTTAACAATATTCATCTTTGTGTGTAATGTACGCAAACTGCGAGTAGACGTGTGACGTCACTACATTAATAATAATAATCAGCGTGACGCGTCATGTCGCGAGCGTGTTGCGTGTTTCATAACATGTGACCTTGGAAGAATATTAAACAGTACACAGAGAAAATTACTTTTGTTTATTTAGAAACTAAAACAGTCTCTGTGATGAATTCTTGAACCTACTTTGTGCTAAGTAGACACAACCTGCAGAAGGTTCTAGAAGTCTTTGTAATAAACATTAGAAGCATTAAGAAAAAGACGATCAGCAACTTTTCTACAATAAAGATTACAAATATGATAAATTTCAATCTTAGCTTATGCATATAAGGTTGGGATTGTCATGTCGTCAGAAGGTTGCTTACACGGTTGTTGTTATATTAGTATTTTACACATATACTAGTGAAAAACAGAAGAAGAGACAAACAACTGTTAATGAATGTCTTTTTTACTTATATATGTACTCCGTCAGTCTTCAAATTTAGAATCGACATTGTTTTCACTATGCCTATGTTTGTGCTTTGTGCGTGATCATGATTCCAAATTTTAAATTCGGTTTTAAGACAGTCGAGTATGTTTTTTTCATGAATCTCTACTAGACAATTGACACAGTCATGTTAGTATAGCGTGTCGTCGCACTCAAATGATTCAAGACGTCTTCCTTCTTATATGTCCGCAAGAAAAGTCTTTGTTCTAATGTTGACAGGAGAAATATTTAAAGCGCATAAAACAAAAGATAAAAGCCAACATGGTTATCAAGGTGTATCATTGAATGTCATTTCAATACAACGCAATACCTGGAATAATGAATGAACGAACCAATTTCCCAAATGTACTGTATGCGTAAAGCAGAGTCGTCGTCAGTATCGTAGTAGTAGTAAACAAATAGGAAAATATTGTATTTTCGCTCACATTTTTGTTTCCAACTTTAAACATAGTCTATATAACATTGGAGTATTTTTTCTAAATGTTTAACTGCCTATAAAATACTTTGATATCTCGCAACGGATTTCATTCGAGCAGGTGCAGTTGATGTTCGAGACTTATTAAGTCTCTCCCTACACTACTTACTCTGTTATTAATTAGTCTCTCGTGAATGTTAACAATCCTGCTCTACATGAGCAGTTGAGAAAAAACTTCAGTGTTTGCAGAAAAACAACGAGACAGTTGTATCTTACAACTGTAAGTAAGACTTTTTAGAGTTTAGTAATGACACAAACTTGAAAAATGCCAGCAAGTTTCAATTTTAAACATCTTTATCCCACTAGCTTTTGAGCGAGGCATCGTTAACGTTAGATTGACAAAATCTATCCCTCGGGTACGGTACTTTTTTTTCTAGATTAACACAAAGAAACTCAAATTTGAATTTATAATATTATTTAGGAAGTTAGGATTTCATCAAACCCGGCGTGAGCTACACAGGGTATGTCCCAAAGGGGTAATGTCGAGTGACACCCATACCTGGTAAGTTTTTAAATGCAAATGATGTTTCAGTTACCGGAGATAAGGGCGTGAGAGGCAAAGTGATGCTGCGATCAAAGCGCAAGATATGGCTCGGGTGTGTCACACCCGACAGCCTTTGTTAAAATTTTGAATTTAGAATGTGTTCATAATATTTAGTTAGTGTAGCTAGATAGATAGAACATTCACAAGTGGACAGAAATTAAACATAGTTAGTAACAGTTTATACTAAGCGACAAGTACAAGTGTAAAAATATTGCAATTGTTTCGGAGTATTCTGCACGATTGGTATTAGTACCCGAAATTAACGTACCTATTTGTATTAATGGTAGTGTTCCAGAAAATTGTTTGAGATCATGCCTATACCCTTAATGTTTGAGATCATGCCTATACCCTTAACGTTTTAAATTGTTTGAGGTCATGCCTATACCCTTAACGTTTTAAATTAGACACCACTAATATTATGGAATAATATGACCGTTCTGCTATTATTTTTCTATCAAAGTACAGAAATGATGACAAAGAAATTGAACAGGTTTCAACGTTGTCATGATCCAAAAAAATTAAGTCACATAAATTGCCGACTTTCAATATTAAAAAAGTTGTCTTTTTCCAGCTTGCTAGCTGAAAATCTCTACTACATACATACGCGAATGTGCCTCGTATCAGGTCCTCGGTTGAAGTATAAAACGCCATTGTATTCTTTGTTACCGACAAATGTATGGATGCATTCATCGTTCAATTAATGCATTGTATTAGTGACAATTGAAATTAGCTTCTTGAAATGGTATCTATGTTCCATTATTGTTCCGTGGTCGTATCAATAGCGATTTGATTGTTTTTTCCCAGTGTGTTTGTAATATACTCGTAGTCATTTTTTGGGATATTCTAAACTATTTTCGTTTATGCAAGGTTTACTATTATTTAATATTATCTACGTATTAACGGGAATTAACGCGATCACGAAAAGGTATTACATACCTCTGAATTGCCTGACGTTTCGACCAGGTTGCACTGGCCGTGGTCACAGGCTGACTGGCTCAGCGGTGCACGCCCTCCGTCGTCGACATCGTGAGGTAGAAGGTTCTTCATCCACCTCAACTTTTTTGATATTTTTGTTATTTTCGTTTCGCCATGTACCGTCACATACTATACTAACAGTGTCCCTATTCTGTAAGCAAACCGATGTGGCCCTATTCTGGTGTTCACCCGACTGCGCATAAAAGCGAGGTGGCATGTTTTTTATCACTGGATTCCACGCTGTAGTGCTGAGCCAGTCAGCCTGTGACCACGGCCAGTGCAACCTGGTCGAAACGTCAGGCAATTCAGAGGTATGTAATACCTTTCGTGATCGCGTTAATTCCCCGTATATCATGGAACGCGAAAGTTTAAAAGTTACTATTATTTGTGTTTAATTTAATTAGTCTGTAAATGTTTCGTTTTTTCAGCAACGCGTTAATATTTTTAAAAATATACTGTGTCCAAATTAAGTTTATAAAGAAAAAACATTAAGAAAACGGAAGTAGGTATTAATATAACATTTGAGTATTTTTATTATTTTCATATCTCTGTTCATCGTTAATGCAATTGAACTAAAAACTAAATTACTAGCTTACCTACTAATACTTGATTAATTCACTTTTGCACTTTGTTGAAGTAGTTCTAGGGATGTTAAAATAATCTTACTGTAGAAATTTACACTAAGATTATTTTAACATCCGTAGAAATACTCTAAAGCGCCCAATACACGGTAGGTTTTGCTGTCAGTTTCGCCACAATGAAAACGATGATTGACGAATAACCTATCGTTTAATGCAGTGATTGACGGTTGAATGATGAGATTTTAATGTCAATATTATCTAATCAATCATGACTTTTGGTAATAATTGATATCCATAGGATCTACGTATTGGAACAGGCAACTAGCTTCACGACTGACTTAGTCTGACTGACTCCTACTCCTGACAATTCAAAAATACCTATTATTGGTTTAATTGAAATAAATGGTTTTGATTTGATTGATTTGATTTGATCAGGTCACTTTTCAAGTAAAAAACTAAATCAAAATCGGTATACCTGTTTAAGACCTATGATGCCACAGACAAACACACTGTTACACAGACACCCAGATACACACGTAAAACCTATAATCCTCCTTTTGCGTCGTGGGATAAAATCAGTACATGTTGCAGGCGAGAGATTCTTTACCAGCTGAAGTGAAGAGAGATGTCTCTCAATCCATTACTCTTCACCGTATTTTTCAAAATGTCTGTTTACCGTTTAAAGGGAAGCCCTTGGAAAAACCTTATCGAAAGCGACCGTGACCTATTTTCATTTCAAAGTATTTTCAAACTGAAAAAAAGTCATTCCGTTCAGCTTTTAGTTTACTCATATAACAAAAGGGAAAAAAGTTTAGTATTTTCGTCATTTAATTGTATTACATCGCCTTTTTTGTTTAGAAAAAACTGTGTATTAATTAGGTCACAATATAATCAAAACTCGCATTTATTGAAAGTAGTAAGTACCCTTAAAGGCAACGAAATCCTGTGCGATATTAGTATAGCTAAAAGTGTTCACATGGCGAGCATTTCTTAAGCGTTAAACGCGCTTCATCGTAGTCCACTTTGAGATCTGTATTCATTCAGAATGACCGTAAAAACAGAAAATTAAAATCTATTTTCACTTCTCTATCAAATCGAGTGTATTTCTTGTATTTTATATTTTTATTTTATACAAAAATACACTGCGTGAAATGTATGAAATGAAGGGTCACCGAACTCATGTGCTATGTGAAAAATGTTATGGTGGACTTTAATTTCAATATAAGGCAGACCAATATCTAAAATCAAAACGCGCGTTAGCATGTAAACTATTGTAAACTACTTAACCAAAATGTGTGTTCTTGTTGCGCGTTCAACCTAAGTCACAAGTGCGTTACCGACCTTTAAGGTGGGAGTAGGGGAATTGAGGGACGAGGGGGAGAGGGGGAAAAGAGGGAGGGGAGTAGAGAAGAGGGGGAGAAAGGGGTAGAGGGAAGAGTTAGGGCCCCCGGTATCCTCACTCACTCGGCGAAACACAACGTAGCGTTGCTATGAGGCCCGTTTTCTGTGAGGCCGTGGTATCCTCCGGTCTAGCCGACCCATGCGTGCAATCATTAATTATAATTATTATATTATTTATGATTTTTCTTTTTTTTGTTCTTTGCTATGGTCAAATCATTTACCTAAATTGGTTTTAACAATTAAAAAGAATAGCGAATCAATTTTTCAAAGTCTTTTTCATTTAACATTTTATTACATTACTACTGTTAAATAATTTATTATAAAAAGGACGAATGACTTTATCATCACCACCTCCCTCCAAACCTTCTCGATAATCAATGAATGATTCTTTATGAAATCTTATATGTAGAAATATGTAGAATAGGACTGCTCGCTTCCACACAGCTGTCTACTGTCGTACCCAAGGGAGACAAATGCCTCATTGTGGACATTCCGAATAATAATATGTGCAGCCCCTTAGGCTTTATTAGATCAATTCCCAGGCCAAAGCCACAAGGGTATTATATAATTAACTGAAACCTGATTTTCCCGCTGAATAACGTATACAATGTGGATAATTATAAATTATTTCATTGTATTCATAAATAGTATAGAATAATGCTTTCACATGAAAGGATATTCTCTTGGCCAAAAGCAATTATTAATCTAACAGGCATAAAACAAAATTCCACTTAGTTATTCTATGGTGAAAGTTATTTCGACTTTTAATTAAAAAGTACAACGCCATCTATGAAGGCATGATATATAATTAAAATAAGTTTCATGGTACTAGGGTTTGGCTATAGACACTGGCACAACAAGCCTTAGGATAGTTTTTGTAACACTTTTTTTACCTAAGGGATTGGTAGAGGTGTAGGTGTAGGTTCAGAAAAAACTGGTTAAACATAGGAATATGTTTAACCAGTTTTTTCTGAAGTCTTAATTAAAAAATGAAGAGCTAATTAATATATTATTATAGCCTAGGTGAACATGACTTTTTAAAAATAACGACGACATTTTTAAACACATAGAGATGGTAAGTACGTCTCTAATACCATGTCAAACTAGGTACTGCGATGGGGATCCTTTCTTTTCGCATAATGCTTTTTTTACCTATATACCTTGGAATTACTATTTAGGTATTTACGTCACTCAATTTTGTCAGCTATCGTCAAACTTCGTGAAATAGCAATATGTTACATTTTTACAATTCCAAGCCCCGGGACTGCGACTGAGCATTTCTCTGCAGAAAATCCCTATCCCCCATGAGCCGAATCCAGAAGCGACACTGACTCAATCGGTCATTAAACCTAACCTTAGTTAATTCAAAGTTCTTATTTCGTGCAGCTGCGGCAACAAGTATTGTAGGTGTCAATTATTTTGTTTGCTAATGTATATTCTAGAATCGCATTATTTTGCACAAAGTGTAACAGTTTCACTACATTTCTGTCCAACGTTGGTCGTAAATGGGGATTGGGTGAAAGGGTTATAAAAGACAAAGTTGCACATTGCTACAGTACTGCAGCTATG
This sequence comes from Callimorpha dominula, assembly GCA_949752705.1. Taxonomy (NCBI): domain Eukaryota; kingdom Metazoa; phylum Arthropoda; class Insecta; order Lepidoptera; family Erebidae; genus Callimorpha; species Callimorpha dominula. The sequence continues at coordinate 962,438 of OX456991.1, forward strand.
TCACAATGTCTACTCGTATTCCTTTACAATAGTGCTATAGTTTTATGGCAAACATTTTATTACCACTTAATAGTATTGAGTAATTGAAATAGAAAACAGAAATGACAGTTTTGAATAATAATAACTTAATTTCAGAGATCGCAAATAGCGCTATCTTGGTCCTAATTGTTTTAGAAATAAAACAATCATATTTAGATACATTATATTTCTTTAATGTATTGTCCACAGAAAGACAGAAAATATTGCAAGTAAATTTATGAATAAAAATATTTGCACTAAAAGGGAATCGAATCCATAGCCTCTAATAGTGTATCTAGTCGTATGTATCAACTAACTAAGCTTTCTGTTATTCATATCATCAAATAAATGGCTTATTGGATGGTCCTCAAATATATTACGTAATAAATAGTGAGGCTCTAAGAGTTAACAACTTTTACACAGCTTTTGTGTTTAGTTTAGCTAACAGAATGCGCTAAAATTCCTTTTATATTTCTATTTCATTTCTTGCGCTTTTACAGAACCGCTAACATTCTACAGAAGCTTGCAACAGAACGTGATTTCAACTTTTATAAAACATTATTTTTTTGCTGGTTTGGCACAATACATATTATGTTAGTTGATATATGTATGTTATGTTATTTATATGTGCTCAAAAATAGATCACGAGTAGTTAACTAAAGTTATACAAATCGCTTTACTTACTACAGTTACTGTTTATTTAGCTTGTGCTTGTACAATAGAAAGTTAAGATTCCTCCAGAATAATGGATCGTCACACAAAAAAGTGTATCAACTGATTCCATATTTTTTCAAAAATTTTACCTAAAATATATCCCGCTTTTTCCAAAACATTTGAAAAAAGAAAATATAGCAAGGACCAAGGTTTAGCCACAAGACTAGATCTTTCCCAAACTGAAGTCCCATTAATACACAATAACGTACTTCAACGTAAACATAAGTTAGGTATTATCTATGGCATGTTTGTTTCTACCCTGTACGCAAGTTGAAACAGTACTGAATTAGCATGTTAACAAGGTGTGCGATGTCTGTGAGCTTTATACTACCAGCTGAGGTACATACACTGAACCCATCTGGTACAATCGGTTTGATAGCTGTTCAGTTCAATAGTTTCTAGTGCTTCATTTTTGTTGATGTATCTTTAAGGCTATTTTAGGGTGCTGTATTTTAAAAAGAAAAGAAAATCCTAAATTATTACTCCATTGTCCGTCTCTCTTATGTTGATTCGACGATATTTATATACCAACTCACAGACTGCACGGCGAAAGGGGTATGACGGACTCAAACAGACTAAAACCACATGGCGTTACGTTCAGAAGTACATTGTCCTATGGACCCTTGGACCCCAGTCAACTCCAGAGTGACATCATATTGAGAACGCTTTACGCCATTGCCTCAGGACTACTTCTTGTGCCGGAGGTTGGTCGACCCAGAATATATTAAGTATCGCGTATCGGTTCGCGAATTTGATACATATTAGATGTGAATTTTATCGCGATAATAAATATAAGGTACAATACCGTTTTGGTTCCCCAAAGTTTCGTCCGTCTGTTCCGGCTAATCTCCAGAACGAGAGGACCGATTTGAACGGGACGTATACTGGCAAATAGCTGGTGTTGTAAGGAGTAACTTAGGCTACTTTTATTTTGGAAAAAGAATTAGGTTTCCGAGTAAAATATATAAATTTTTAAATAAGATACATCAATGTATGTCGCTGCAAAAGTGGGACTAAAATTTTTAACTCTCTGATAGTTTGAGCCAAAGGAACCCGCTAGGGCCAATATAGGACGACTGTCATATCGGAGGTTGCGGGTTCGATGTCCGCTCAGCGAATAATTGTATGCATGAATATGCATGCACCCAGAACAATACACTGGTCTGGGTATCTTTATGTTTAATAAGTATGTATTTATGGAAACAAAATGTATTTAAATATGTTTATCCATGTTCTAATACATGTAGCACAAGCCTTGCTGATTTTGCTGTGTAATCCCATAATATTATAAAAGTGAAAGTTTGGATGGATGGATGGATGGATGTATGGATGTTTGTTACTCTTTCGTGCCAAAACTACTGAACCGATTGCGTTGAAACTTGGTATGTAGATAGCTGGAGACCTGGATTTACATATAGGCAACTTTTTATCCCGATATTACCACGGGATCGGGACTTACGTGGGTGAAACCGCGGGGAGCTGCTAGTATTATAAATGTGATAGTTTGGATGGATTTGGTTTGGAGGTTTGTTACTCTTTCACGCAAAAACATTAAAATTAAAACATTAAGATGAAACTTGGTACGTAGATAGCTGGAGACCTGGATTAACGCATAGGCCACTTTTTATGTTGATATTCCCACGGGGTGTAATATGTTCAAGAATAAGTGATGGTCTTTGTGAAAAGTACTACAACTGTTACATTTTCTTATTTCTTTGACAACTTTCATCCCCATCACCTGGATAATTGGCAATCCATCACTGTGCGGTTTTCCAGATTTTTTTTGCCTCGCACAACCAATCTATGAAACAAATTGTCGTATTCCGGTATTTCCGGACCGATACGACCTTCAAACCTTCAAGAAAAGAGCGTACTCCTATCTCGACTACCCTTAGCTATCAATATCAACATATATATTTCAATGAAATATCAAACACGTCTACAGATTTATTACAGATATAGAAGAAAGACGATTACGTGCCATTTTTCAAAGTACATTCTTTCCAACGAAAAAATAATGATTGCAATCGGACTACGTGTTAATGAATTACAACTACACACCCAAAGAGGCCAAACTCACATCAGTTAATCACGTAAATAACTCACACCCGGTAGGTTACTCATTAACAAACTAATCGAACCCTCAATCCAAGGTTCAATCTTGGGCCCTAAACTTTCTACCGCTACAACCATTCACTGCAACATATGGACGTAACAGTGACCTACTGATTTTGTTACGTAACACAGTGAGAAAGGTAGGAATTGGCGATAGATAGTGAGACTATAACCTGGTCGAAACGTCAGGCAAGTCAGAGGTATGTAGCACATATTTCGTGATGGCGTTAATTCCCGTATAACTAAATATCTAGTTCTCACTAGTTATGGAGTTATAGGGGATTAACGCCATTACGAAATATGTTTTTAAAAGCTGCGTAGTTGCCACTGCAGTAGTCTCCTACTGTAGTGGCACCTTTCAGCTTCAGAAGCAAGTGACGCGAACATCACCATAAGACGTAGAATGAAATTTTAATTCTTGAAAACTGCGGACGAAATTCAGGAATTAAATGCTGAGAGCTTTCAAGTAAAATGCGAGGCGTCTTTAGTACAAATATCAAGTTATAATGACAATCGAGAACTCCCCTTGAAATACTTAAGATATTGTAACAATAATGGTATGATTCCTTTGAGCGCGATGCTCTGATAGTATTTGCTCCGCTGAAAATACTTAGTAGAATTTAATTGGAAGGAAATATGTATAATGGTGCCGATTCTATTGTACACTCGACTAAACTAAAACCTGACTTAATTTCTTCATATGAAATCAACCTTGTGTTTTTTGTAATAAGGTCTATTTCTTACTGGCATCTATTTCTCAGCGCCACTAAAACCTGTCAACGTATACTCAACTTTATTTCCACAGCGAGAGTCCCCATTTATTCCAATGCCGTATAAAAACTTGTTCAAAATGAAATAAGATGACGTTATTTTAATCGACACCTACGAAGACGCTTACTAAAAACACAGAGCAAAAGAGATGGCATTAAACGGATAGCGGCTCTCGCTACGTGGTATTAAAGTTTATTTAAGCGTATCAGACTTTAGTCGACAAATAAATTGCTTATTTCGATGGCGACATATGTTACCTACTTGTTTCAATTTGAAATAAGACTTTGTTTCGAAATGTACGACGTTTACATCTTATATAAAGATAATTTTGTGAATTTTAATTTAGCGAGTAAAGTGACAGATCTATTTTTAAACACAGCCGTTTCATTAGGACTTAAACATGTCTTAGGTTGCGATAACTTATAAATGCATTGATGACCGCATCTGTATCAAAAATATCCTTTCCAAAGAAATCACCTATGTTTTCTATGGTCGTCGTTGTGACTTTATAAAAGCTTTCAGTTTATTTATAATCACTTTAAATCAAATAACATAATCACGTAAATAATTATTGAATACTTTAATTTTAATCATGATTGTTATGAACATTCAGAGTATTTTTATTTTTATTTTTTTTCAAACTAAATCTTTTGTAGCGCGCTACACACACAGCTGCTACTAATATATTGTTATAAACACATTGCCAAAACTACTTTCCACCCTTATTAAGCAAATTTCGAGAACGGAGTAATGTGAAATTTGAAATATCTAAACTTCATATGTAAAAGAAGTGTAGAAAGCCAAAATGTATAAACAATATGTGTAATAAACTTAAAAAAAAAATGTGAAAACGGTTACAAAATGTACACGTGTCTTGCTGGACGCATTTACCACTAGGTGATCCATCTGCTCGTTTGCCCACTGAACCATAAAAAAAATAGGCAGTCATTGAACTGCTGACAGAAGTAAAAACTAAACGAAACGACGAACTTAAATAGTCACATTAGCAAGTTGGTGACATTAATTAATAAGGAGCTGACAGAACTCAATGTTTCGATTAGCTTCTTCTAGTAGATCTATATATGTATTATTGGCGTGACGGCAGTGGCGTAGCTAGGTAACCAAAGGTCCTGGGGCAAAAAATAAACTAGGGCCCCAACTAAACTTTTTAAAATCGTTTGTTCCGTATTCGTCGTGTTCCGACTTCCACGTACTCCAGATTTGTCGTAATCCATATTCAAGTACAAGTTAATTTATATTCCGAATGTGGGAGAAATTGTCACTAGTTCAATTTATAGTTTGTAAGTCGGAGTCCGAGGGGCCTACTGAGATTGGGGGCCCCGGGGCACTGCCCCGTCTAGCCCTCCGGTAGCTACGCCACTGCGTGACGGTCACGAGTTCAGTGCTTTTTCCCCATAGTAAAAGTGCACAAACGTGCCTAAAGAAGTTTTCATTCAAAAAAAAAATACGCTGATTTGACAATGTACTAAAAGTCTATACAATGACGGTTCAACTTGTACTGGTCTGAAATAAAACAAAACATTAAATTTTAACAATTATTGAATTATGTTCGAATTTCGACCACCAGGCGATCTCTTATACCAATATAATTTCCAAATATAACAATCTTTATTTAAACGACCAATCTTCGTCTTCCCTATTCAAGTATCAATCGACAAATAGCAAAATTTTCAGGGTCCGCACACGGCTGGCTGCGATCCTCTGTCAGAGCGAATAAATAGAAATTAATGGTTGCACTCTGACCCCGCCCTCCTCTAAACTTCCCGCTTTGACCCGGTACCCATGTCAGCGTTGCGTAAAGCAATTGACTAATCACTTTGAGTAAATTTGTTGTAAATATGGAGATGTTTCGGTATATACATTTATTAGATGTTAAGTCGTGGTTACGTTGAATCATAATCTAATTTCAATAGACACCTAAAGTCAATTACAGTTCAGTACCTTTTTCTTCTATGTTTATCAACCAATTAAGAACGGTCGGCCGTAAGTATTTTTTAGTATTTTCGACTGCAAAAAATCGGTTTCTCGTATTTTTTCCACGCCATAAATAAAAAGGTTTAAATCACACATCCGAGTACCGCCACCCCTCTGCTTACTCCTATCTCTAGGGCAGGATTAATATCAAGCATGGTTCGTTAGACGGGTAGATTCACGACGTCAGCTAAAAGTGCAGTGCGGAAGAGCCTTATTTTCTGCCCCGGTTCATCTTAATCTCACGCTGAGTACACAAATCCAACTATTTCAAATTAAATGCTTCCTGCAATCACTTTGTCTTGCTCAATAATGAAAGCTACTTATAGATACTTTTTTCTGCTTCAATATAAATAGTCTGGCCATAAATGATGTGGCGAATTTAAAAAACAATATTAAAATGTTTCTTTTTTTTCAAATTTATATTCGGAACCTAATAATAATAATTTGACACACCTTACACACGGTCGTCTGATCCCAAACTAGGCAGAGCCTGTACTATGGTAGCCAGACTGCTGATAAAATATACTCATATATTTCTAAATACATACACATTGTAGATAAATTACACCAGGACACATGATCGTGATTATGCTCATCACCCAATTGTTTGTCCTTAGTGGGAATCGAACCCACGACCTCTGGCTCAGCGGTCAGGGTCACTAACCACTAGACCAACAGGCCAGTCAATATATTCATAGTGTATTATTACTCGATCTACTCTCGACCATCGGTCAATGGATCAGTTCTACCTATTATAGTCTTTTCAGATTGGCAAAAATAATGATTACAACTGTTTTTTTCTATAACTATATTTATATTACGTAGGTAAATTTGGGGTATGTAGGTAGACTTTAGGCTGAAATTCAGAGAAAGTAATTACTAATAATAGTTCCACTGCAGTCTTTAACTTTGTTTTTGATAGTAATCTACGCAAAAAATATACATTTAATGACCGCAAAATAGTGAAACTCATGAAAATACTGTAATTTCTCAGAACTCCGACTACTGACGTATTATTAGTATATACATTTATCCGCATGGTTGCGCTTTAGTGCAGATACAATCAGCTCTTTGCTTCAAATTTAATGGTACAATTTGATTGTACCAAACGGGCGATGCATAAATTGATGATAGATATAGACTGGAACCAGTGTTTGTTAGTGTTATTGTGTCGATTTTGGTATGTATTATAAAAAGGAAAACTGTATAATATGACAAATTGGCTACAACATCTTTTTTATATAATTTGTTGCAACAATTGCGTTTATGTTAAGTCCACTTTTATTCCACTCTAGATTTCTGAATATCATCTCAAAGGCTGCTAAGAACAACTTAGGTGAGATTGCGTCTCCCCGCCGGACGCCTGCCGTTGTAGATCGCTTCCAGTCTGATTTGGGCTGTGCAGTTTTTTTTAAGGCTACTAGTTAAGTGGGTCACACGTCACTAGTATTCTTGTTAACCACTCAAGCTAAGCGAAATGCTTGTGTTCGGAGTGAGTTCACGTCACCGTGTGGTTTTAGTCGGTTCGATTCCGATACACCCTCCCATCGAAAACCCCGATGGGGTGACGGCCCGAGGGGGTTTCCAAACGCGCAAAAAAAAAGGAGTGGGTTCACGTTGGTAGTACACTGGGTGGGGTTCGAACCCACAACCACTTGATCGCAATGCCATTACACTACCGCCTCTTGTTGTTGTTTGACTATAATGTTAAGTATTCGTATGTTCTTTCCTTGTATTCTTTGACTACGAAATGCTTCCTCGCTTTGCATATGTAGGCTATGGGCTATACAACATCACGCTACGACCAATAGAAGTGGAGCATCAATGAAAAATGTTGCAAAAACGGGAAAATTTATCTCTAGCTTTCCTAAGTGGCGCAGACGAAGTTGCGCGGGTCAGCTAGTATTACATATATTTCTACTTCTCTGTACCATTGCTTGCGATAGGCAACTGATTTCTGTTTCTGTTCCGAATATTGAAAGAAGAAAAAGGCAGGCATTAAGTCCGCCTCTGTACATATTGTGCATAAAGTATTAAAGAAATAAATAAAATAATAAGAAATGACATAATAAGATGATTATTTGAAGAGCGAATTTTATCTCTTACATTAATTATAAACTTTCAGCAATGCTATGTTAAGTACGATAAGTGGTTAAATCAATTTGTATTAGGTCTCCTTTCTTTTACACTCTAGTCTTCAGTTTCATAAAAGACTAAATAGAAGAGAAGATAATAGAAGAATAAGAAAGTTAGAGAAATCTAACATTTCAAAGCAGTTGGTTACAGCAAATTGTCCCAATTCATCGGGAACAATTCATGGGTAGTTTTAAACTGCGATTGCATTGTGGCCAGCAATAGAGGCGAACAATAAACAGCGAGGCTACTTCCGACGGTCGATTACCGTTTCCGGTCGGGCTCCGACCTGACCGGATGTGGGTATGAAATACTTTTTACGTTGTTTTATAAATTCAATTCGACGGGTATTGTAAGTTGCAAATGACTTGACGGTTAATGAGTGAATGGAAATGAATTGCTTAGTTTCATAATATGTACAGGCGTTATGCTGTGAAATGGAAGTGAAAGAAATGAAATGGAACTGAAAATGTTTAAAATGTATGTTTTGTAATACTATTTAATAGACAATCTGCATAATGAATGCATTTATATTCACCACAAAAATATGTTTTCTCTTTCTCGATTAGCGTAAAGATTTTTAACAGGTTGGGCATTACAAAATAGTACAATCCGTAAATCCATTGATGCCGCGTTCCAATAAACAAGAAACGATTCGTTTTGCTTACGGACGATAAAATTTCGTTGAATTTTCAAAGAAAATTTTATCGTCCGTAAGCAAAACGAATCTTTTTTGTTTTTTGGAACGCAGCATGAGACAAATACGATCAGTGCAATTCTATCAAAACGTCCGGTAAATAAAGAAGAATCACCTTATAAATATTACCGCGGTTGATTAGGCCCATGTTCAGATGACGAGCGTTTAGCGCGCGTCAACAAGAACACTAATTTGTTTCAAGTCGTTCACTTAACATGCTAACATGCGTTTTAATCGGAGGCGACACGTCTCGTTCAGATGAGCACGCGTTTTCAAAGGGATAACAAGTGATTTTAATTAAAGGATTTGATGATTAAAATAAATGTACCTACGTATACCATTCTTCACTCCATTTCAAATATTTCACGAAGTAAATTTTTTATTAAAATGATTGATAGAATAATAAAAAAAAAAAAAACCGGCAAAGTGCAACCGAGGATTCCGTAAAATATTTTTATTATATGATGTATCTAAATATTTACGGTTTTCGCAATTTTTCCTTTATCTGTGCTATAAGACTTTGCTTCGTACCAAATTTCAAGAATAATTTACGGGAAGTACCCTGTAGGTTTTGATTCCCTTGCGAGTTTGATTTTTCACAGCTCTAAGGGACAGTAAACCTGAGTATTTGCTATAAATTTCAGCTTGATACCTCCACGCGTTCCTGAGAAAAAGGGTCTTGACAGACAGACAGACCTTCGGACGGACGGACAACAAAGTGATTCTATAAGGGTTCCTTTTTTTTCTTTCGAGGTACGGAACCCTAAAAATGTTGTAATTTTCTGATTTTTGATCCTTCTTCAACTAATACAGATCTTGAACTGAACTGCGACAACGTGCATTCAACGCCCGGGAAGCGCTCTCCACATCCAAAATTTGGTTTTGGGTAGTGCTCAATGACTGTCATCTGCACATAGTCAAGTCAAAATTGACATGTATGTAACTAGTAGAACCCCGTAGACTAGTGTAGTTTACTCTGCCATATTATTTACTAGCCATACACCCTGTGTTTATGGTCACTGCTCCGCTCCTATTGGTCGTAGCGTGATATTATATAGCCCATAGCCTTCCTCGATAACTGGGCTATTCAACACTAAAAGATTTTTTTGCGTTCAACCAAACAAACTCTTCAGCTTTATAATATTAGTATAGATTAACCTCTTTAATCTTCATGCAACATCTATCTTTTGGCGGGATTAAACAATACAATTTAAGGTCGACTTAGTCTCACTAATTACAGTTTACTGTTCTTTTGATAACTTTTAGCTTAATTGCCTGTTATATACTCGGTGCTGCCTAAAATATTGGCATACTTTACAAATGCGTAGGCTTTGACTCAAGTAGGCACACTGGTACAGTTTACGCTATGTGTGGGAATATAATTCTAAGATCAGTTAAATATAAAATACAATGGAATTGGGTCCATCTCAAAGGCAGGAAGGATGTCTTAACCCATAAATGTAGGAGTCTTGTAAATTATACAATTTTAACTTTTAATTTAATATTATAACTATTTTATACTACTGAGGTGGCAAGCAAAAAAACGGTCCTCCCATTGATATTTTGATTTTTTGTTGTGAAATGGCATAGGCGTTTGTCTTCCAACTCACCTGAAGGAAATTGACGATGAAGGTGACGATGGTACACGCCCATTCAAGAGAAACCTATTCACTCTACACTTGAACTTGGTTACTGCATAACGCAGGCATAAACACAAAGATCCATTATTATCATACTTTAAACGATTAGAAATATAACTATGGCTTATCGAATACTTTTTGTTTTAGTAATTAAGTGTAAGCAATCAGAAGCTCCTTCTAGAAGTACAGAAGCCTCCTGGGGCGGTTACAGGTTTATAGGAGCGACCTCGCATTTGCGAGTATCCTCGCACCTGCGATACTTGCCCGTTGTGTGGCCACTCCCTCGCAATCCAGTTTCCTCCGCGGTGAAACATCTTCTGCATAGAGGGCTGTCTGTCGCTTTGATTTCCCTGAGTGAAGGAGGTTGAATTCCCGTCGGTATCAGTTTGGACATCCTGCAACCAGGTATGTTGTTGCAATGACCGTTGTGCGCGTCACAAGCCCGTTGCCTTATCCAAAAACGAAGTTGGTTAAAGGGTATCATAATGAGCGCGTGGCAAAATTATATTTCTAAATGGTGATGATAAAGTAAACCTACACTTCTAGGTTGTCGGAGACTTGTTTCTTAGGTTATACCTGAGCCCCTACAACAGATCAACCTGTGACGGCACACCGTGTGGTTTCAGTTCAGTTCCATTTCGATTTACCACTTCACGATAACCCCATTAAGGCAAAGTCTAGTGGGGGTCTACAAACGCTAAAAAAAAATAGGCAGTCATGGGATTGCCGACAGAAGTGAAAACTTAAACGAAACGACCTATATATGTATTATTAGCGTGATGGTCACGAGTTCAGTTTTCTCTCTCTCTCTCTTTCTCTCCCTCTCCCCCTGTCTCTCTACGCACTCTCTCACGCTGTACATTTAAATATAATAAACTCGCCTCCGTTGTATGAATTTTCGATGGGGATGGACATCAGGGTCGGACGTCAGTATCTGACATCAGGGTCACGTGTCCTGAAGCGAGTGCAACATTTTTTACCCATCTAAAACTGCACAACGCCGCTAAAGAAGTTTTCACTTCAAAAAATTAAACATACTTCAAATACCATATTTTAACCTAAAGTTAGGGCCCGAAAAGTGCTACATAAATACTTGTGCCATAATCGATGTGGAAATGAGCTTAGTGCCCAATCTCGATAAGACGCCCTTTTAAATAGGGGCAATAAAAGGGAGTAATTAACAGAGAATTAAGGCCTCATTTTATATATAAATTGTAGACGGGCGGCAGATGGATTGCCGTGTATTTTCGGTCGAAGAAATTTCTTGTGAGCAAAATTGCTTGTTAACTTAGAAGTACCTAAGCATCGTAACTATGTGTGGAGTTATGTATTGTATTTACGGCTTAATGAGAAATGAAGTAGAAGCCTAAGTAGTGACGTCATGAAACCTTAGCTCTCATCATCAACATAATAATATGGTGTGCACGTGTTTGATTGCATGCAAGAACGACTAAATTAAGTTTTTCTTTCCATTTGATTTGTGATAACTTTGTACGATAATACTTTATTATCAAAAAAAAAAATTATATATAATTTATAAATTATTATTATTTAATTTTTCGTTGAAAACCCTTAACAAGTACTACTTGTAAAGGGTTTTCAACGTATGTAGACCGTAGAAGATATCCGTTTCGAAGAAATTGGGGCACTAAAAGGCCTTAAACACTCAAAGACATTTCTCTGGAGGATTCAGTGAAGTCACTTCTGGGACAAAACAAATTATGGTGGTACTATGGGTACATTTGTCGCGGTGCGAGCGCTCAGGTGGAAGGGAAAATTCAATTCCGATATAACAGCACGGCTAAATAGGAAACTCATAAAATACTTACGTTGTGTAGAAATTTTATTACACCTTTATTTTGTTACGGCGCGGTGCAAGTTGTAACAGGAGTTGAAACACCCTATAAATCTTATGACCATGGCTAAAATCTTTACTTTTATTAGCGTCATCTAGCGAAGACAAGCTGAATTAAGTAGTAACTACTGATTCTGAATCGCGTTATGAAAGTTCTGGCACTGATTAGTATGTTTTCAATTTCCCTACATCAACCGTTGGAGAATACTTTTATTCGTGGGAGAGCCATGCTTCGGCACGTATGGGCCGGCTCGACCGTAGTGATACCACGGCCTCACAAAACCGATAGTAAAGCAATGAGTGAGGTTACCGGAGGCCCTAACCCTACCCTCTAACTCCCTCCCACCTTAAAGGCCGGCAACGCGCTTGTGACTCCGTCGGCTCGTTTACCCCCTATACAATAAAAAAAAAACGCTTTGTGTTGTAGATTTCTCCAAATCAAACTCTTTCCTCTACGAACTCTTAGATAAAGTCACTTATTCATGTAAGATTGACGTTTTAGTATTATTTATAACTATTACATGTTTGGGTACTTTCCTCTAAAGCGTTGCTGGCGATTACTTGAAAAATGTCGACAAAAAAAACTTTTACAACCATATAATATTTGAATAGTTTTTCAGATATTTGATACAGCAGATAGCAGGCTGCCAAAGCCTCGTCAATATTCAGCTTCGGTCATCGAGTTTGCTGTTAAAATGTAACAGTTTATACAGACGTATAGTCAGCGAATGTAATGGAAATGAAAATAGGTGAACTTGTACAGAATGTCGTTGGTTTGTTTGTTTTGTTAAAATAGTTGTATTCTGTGTAACTGCTTAATAAATAAACTCCTCTGGGGCAAATAACACAGCGCTATTTAAACCTTTTACTAACAGGGATTGTACTTTTGAGCAAACGAAAATATCATCGACGTATACAATTTTTAGATATTTGTGTATTTTTTAAAAAGCAAAGCTGTCGAAAAGCAGCTTTTTCCTGGGAAGTATACCTTTTGAAACAAAAAAAGAATTTTCCAAATTGGTTCAGGCGTCTTCGAGTAATCGGTGAAGATACATAAAAAAAAATCCGACTAATTGAGAACCTCCTCCTTTTTTGAAGTCAGTTAAAAAACAGAAACCTTAACAAAAGTGGACCGGTAAGCATATGGAAGCCAAGGAAATGGTTTGGTAAGGAATGGTTGGTGGTTATAAATTGGAATCCGCTAGTCGCTATTCTCTTATCAGTTATACCAATAAAACCCAATCGTCAGAGACCTACTATTTTCGTTTGAAATTTTATTTAGCTGTCTGAACCTAACTTTCAACATTTAGTTAATTTTCGCAAAACCGTTTTAGAGACCGTGTACATGAACCATTTATTGTAAAAGTTTGTAATATTTGTAATATTTGTAATATTTGTAATATTTGTAATATTTGTAATATTTGTAATATTTGTAATATTTGTAATATTTGTAATATTTGTAATATTTGTAATATTTGTAATATTTGTAATATTTGTAATTTGATGCGTGACATTCTTCACGCATATTGACTGATGAAGAATTGAACTATTATCAGATGTTAGTTAAGAAACTGTGATGATGCTCCTGACAGTTTGTATTTCGCAATGTACATGACTTCAACACCAACCAAGTAAAGATTTGATGACAAAACTATTTTGTTTATATACTTTGTTTTATCCTAGGTAGCTGAATAAACTTATGTATGATACACAAACGAAACGGCTAAGACGATTTTGATGAAATTTTGTAATCAGATACAGTTTTGCATTTAAAGTTCAACTGCATAGTTGTATTTCCTGTAGAAACGCAATTTTACAAAAAAAAAAATGATTTTACAAAAAGCTAACGAGCGAAGCTCGGTCTCTTAGGTAGTATATAATAAAGGTATATACACATATCTACTTACATGCGTCTAGGATAAAGAGTAAACTCCAATAAAACACAGAAAGCACAACAAAGGGTTAAAGTGTAACGCTGCCCTCCGATCACAAAATTTTACTCTTCACATTTTTTTCATACCAGGCACCCGGCCTTATATGAAAATCGATTCTTAAGGAGTAAACCACAAAAAATTAAGCGAATCAATATCAGTGTAAATGTTCCTCTATATGTTACCCTCGAGTAATAATATTTATTACGGAATTTTATTTCATAATTTGGAATTTATTACGGGCTGATGACCGGTCTTTGGAGAATCAATTACGTATTCTTTTTGGTACCCCGTCGTCCCATTTATTAAACTCAAATAATTTCTCTTACGGAATTTGCTATTTAATAACTTGGTTACCGTAAAAGGTACCACTTTACAAGTGTTCTTGATAATGATTCGAACTAAACTAAATTCTTGTTTTAAGATTTTGTTTACGCTAGTAGTGTACTCGGTAAAGTTATCCGCAATCATTTTATCGCATTTCGCACCGTTAGCGTTATTACCGGTGCGAAATTGCTCTTGATAAATGTACTTTAAATGCTGCATTGAATTGGCGATTTGTTTACTAACTAAGGCAGCAAATAAAACCGTGGTCACAGGAGTCACCCATATTGGATTACAATTTGTTTTTATTGACTTACTTAAAGTATTATTGTCGCCACATCAAAAACTCTTATTTATTTTATTAAAAATACTGCCAAATTATAATAGATGATAACACAGTTCACTATTTAATAAAAATAAGTTAATAGACATTATTTTGACTTATTATACCGGTAACGCAATACTATTGGTCGATTGATAAATATTAACGAATAGTGGGATTATAAAAGGGTAGAAATAAGTGGAGATCGAGTAACTTGAGTGCGAATAGAGGTACGAACAACTTGGCAGTTACTGTTAGTTAGTGATTTTCATAGTTTATAGCAGTGGTGGTGAGACTGTTTCTTACAGTATTTAGAAAGACTGTTCTACCCTGACCTGCTCAAGCTATTGCTTCCACTCCAAAATCCATCCATATAGGAAATATCCCTTTGCTTTTATTGCCCCCCCTTCTTAACTAAATCTTTCCCTTTCAATACAATGGCATTTTTCCCATCTTTAATTCCCAAAGTGCCCGATCGAAGGCAATAGGCCTGCCCCCAATTATATAAGTGGAATGCTCTGCCTTCCCCTTCGGGAATATATGCGTCGGTATATGTATGTTTGTTAAACTATTTAAATTTCGTCCCATTTCATGGTCGGTGAATCCTTATTACGCCGTGTGATCGCTATTGAAGTCGGAATTCAGAGTAGTCAATACAATGTTGTACTGTGTGGGTGGTCACCCATACTTTATTTATTTCATTTATTTATTTGCGAATATGGGTATATACCTACATTAAGGTATTAAAATCCTATAATTATGAACAACCACATTCTAATTCATCATCATCATCATCGGCCTAACGCCGTCCACTGCTGGACGTAGGCCTCCCCCAAGGCCCTTCTACCTCAGGGCATGCAAGTATATCTACCATCAATTTAATATTGACTGAATGACTGAATTGTAATTTTACTTCTATTTAAATAGCACTAACCGTCTTTGAATATTTCTACCTCAAATTGTTAGTAGGGCTACAATAGGGAATATGCATGTATTTTTTTTTATCTTTTATTGACTTGTTTCATCATTCTACCCTAATAAAAAAAAATAACCTTGGCAATGTTCACTGTGTCACTTTCATGTAAGCATATTACAATTTAATTGCTAGTATAGTGTGAATTAGTCAGCAGTGATTTATGTTACTTTTAAATATCAAGCAGAAGGCCAACTTGCTTGTCTACTTAAACTAGGTAACAACAGTCCAATAAAACTTCATGAAATTAAGTAACTGTACATATCTTACCTATCCTTTAGATTATAATATAACAAGTATTATAATAATTACCTTGCGGCTTTCACTCCTTTAACCTCAGCGGATGTAAAATCTGAATTTGATACAAAATATATAGTCATCATGAATGCACCTATTTTCGGTAGATTGTCCGATTGTGCTTTGACAAAACTACATTCAGTCATTGTCCTAGATGATTTCTAATTACACTAGAATGCTTAAATTGCACTAGCTAAGAGCAAAAACCGCAGGAACACCTATCTTTTTCCGTAACACTTCGAATATAGGCGCCGATAAATGACAGAACGTGGAATGTCACGTCATGTTTTGTTTCGACCAATGGTGAAGCGTTTTGCAAAGTTAATTTTCGCGCCCTTATTTTGCATATTTTAATTAATATTTTTTGCAATTAAACACGAAATAAATAAGAAAATAATTGTTTAGGCATAGTATCTGGACAATAAAGATTCAAGGGAAAATTAATCAAGTAAATTTAAACAACATGCATATTCCCTATTAAAATGATCTTGAAAAATCCATAAAAGTAACAAAAGCACTCACGAAAACGTCACCGCCATCGTATACATTAGTCCACATTAACCGGACGTATGAAAACGACTTTGTCCACTGAAGCGTAGATGGAAATCACCAGAAAAAACACTGCAAAAGCATGATAAAGTTCTCGATTTACCTACATGCGTGACTACAAACTTGATAGTCCATTAAATTTTGCATCGGGCAACATTATAAATTTTTGTTGCCCGCACTGTAAAAATACGAGCAAATGCAATAAAATGATACGAGTTAAATTGGTGCTTCACCGTGCAGAGTTTCAGCAGGAAATACCTTTTAATAAAAAAAATATTTAAACGCGTTTGTACTGCAACAACTTTGCGAGTTGAATATAATCCTACTAATATTATAAACGTGAAAGTTTGTGAGTATGAATGTATGGATGTTTGTTACTCTTTCACGACAATACTGAACCGATTGCGATGAAACTTGGTATGTAGATAGCTGGAGACCTGGTTTAACATATAGGCTACTTTACTCACTTTTTATACCGATGTTCCCACTGGATCGAGACTTACGCGGGTGAAACCGCAGGGCGCTGCTAGTGATAAATAAATGTAATTTTGAATTTTGTACAAAATAGGTTTATTCTTTCATATTTTGTGTTGTGTGTGTATGACAATAGCACATCGTAGTTTAGTGCTATTCTTAGCTAGTTTGAGTACTTTAAATGCTATAGAGTTTATTAAACTATCTCAGTAAAGCTGGCAAAAATATATATGAATTTATATATATATATATACATATACTTATAATAAATCTGTAGCGGGATGAATTCTGTACATTGAATATATTTAAAAAAAATCGACTGAGGGGTATTAAGATATCGATACTGATGCCGAATATGCGATTCAAACAATTTTTTTCCGTCTGTCTTTCTGTCTGTCTGTTTGTATGTTCACGATAAACTCAGAAGTTGCTGAAGGGATATTCTTGAAACTTAGTATGATAATAGTTTGAGTGCCTGCGCAGGTTATAGGGTACTTTTTATCCCGGGTTAAACTTTGGTTCCCACAGGAAAATCAACGAAAGCTGTAATAACATTGTAACGTTAGTAGAATGTATATACTTATTTCGAAACAAACTACAGCGGGTGTTTAGCTTATCTGGTGTAGAGTACGAATTCTACTAGGTTGAGTGCCGAATCGAATCCCTCTTTGACACTCTTTTCTTTTTTTGTACTTTTTTAATATATAAACTTATTTACTTTTTAAACTTAGGTATCGTTTTTAACCGACGAAAAAAAAGGAGGTTCTCAATTCGATTTATGAACCGATTTTGATTATTCGGTTATGTTAGATAGGGTATACCTCAAGGGTGGTCCCATGTCAAGGAAGTCAGGATCTGATGATGGAATTCTGATAAAATTTAGAGAAACCCTCTAATATTGTAGAAACGAATAGTGTTTCTGTTTACTTTTCATTACTTTAGGTGGTTCTTGACTATGCCAACGAGCTATTTTGCCTCTCGGAACCATTAAATTCATAAGTATGTTTTAGGGCATTATTAATAATAACAACTTCACACACTTCATACACGGCCGTCTAATCCTAAACTAGGCAGAGCCTGTACTATGGTAACCAGACTGCTGATAAACATACTTATATATTTCTAAATACATACCTCCTAAATAACACCCAGACAGAGAATAATTCGTCCTGGGTGGGAATCGAACCCACGACCTCTGGCTCAGCAGTCACGTTCACTAACCACTAGACCATCAGGCCAGTCCAGTAAATATACATATATTTATAAATAGAGTTATAGAAAAAGAAGATCTAAACTTTTAAACTTTTGCGTTCCATGATAATATAATTATGTTGACGGGAATTCACGCGATCACGTATTTAAAAGTATTATAGGTACAGGCCTGTGATCACGGCCACGACCGAGGCAAAGCAAAGGTATGTCATACCTCTTAAATACGTGATCGCGTTGATTCCCGTCAACATGATTATATTAGAATAGAAAAGAATTTTTATTTAAAGCATCTATGACTTAGTTGTTAGTTTAACTTGACACTTTGTTAGTATTACATTATTTTACTATACTAAATGCATGGCAGACACTATCGCCAATAAAATTACATCTAAGCTGAAATATTGACATGTAACTGGTGAAGATTTTTTTTTCACTTTCAGACCATTTATTTTCCGTTCGGTTACAGTAGTGTAAAATCTTATGTTACACCGTGACTAAACAAAGCTCAGAAGCAAACATTTATCTGTTAGGTATACCGAGAGGGCCCACAGTGACTGGCCTGTTGGTCTAGTGGTTAGTGACCCTGACTGCTAGGCCAGAGGTCGTGGGTTCGATTCCCACCCAGGACAAATAATTGTGTGATGAGCATGATAATTTGTTCTGTGTCTGGGTGTAATTTATCTATAATTTGTATGTATTTAGAAATATATAAGTATGTTTATCAGCAGTCTGGTTACCATAGTACAGGCTTTGCCTAGTTTGAGATCAGACGGCCGTGTGTGAGATGTGTGGAGTTATTATTATGTATGGAGTTATTATATTTCTAGGAAGCAGCACTGACTGACTGACTACAGCAAGAGTCTCCCTATTGGTCGGACGAATCGAGATATTAGGTTGTCACAGTTGTTTTAAGACGATTTTCTGCGAGGAGAACATCTCGCGCAAGGAGGAGGTGACGGTGTGGATTCGGTAGAAAAACTTCCAGGTGGAACCTTTTCACTCGCGCTTTCATGCGTACGCTAAGAGTGGCCGTGGGTGTATGAGACGAGTTTTATGTTCTTCTCCCAAAGCAGAGTCTCCCGTAAAGAGGGTGTCTGGACATCGCCCAGTTGCCATCCGCTAGCCAGCGCTGGGTGGATCATTGGAGGCAAAACGTCGCTGTACCGACGGTCAACTCATAAACGGGGCTGTGAGGCACACCGTGTGGTTTTAGTTGGTTTAAGCCTGATATACGGCCTCATCAATACCTCGGTGAGATGAGCTTCCACACGAAAAACAAATGAGTACTGTTACCACGGCCAAATTATGTCGTTATTTCACGTGTAAGCAACCAAAACAACCTTTTTTGTACGCTCCAAGTTGTTTCACCGCTAATACAGTTTCAGAAATACTGCCTGGAGAAAGAGGTACTATGCAATAAGAATGAAAAAAACGCGAACGAAGTCGCGGGCACAGCTAGTATATATATATATATATATTCACACTAAAGTTCTATTATAAAACGTTGGCCCGCAAATTTTCCTACTATTGAGATGATATGAGATTGATTGAATGAATTGAGATGACTGCACGGATGGCGCAATGGTTTAAGTGGTCACCTCGCCACTACGCCGCGCCGAGTGTTGTGGGTTCAAATTCCACACGGGACAAAAATTTGTGTTCCTAATGCGGGAGTTGTCTTTATTTAAAAAAAAAGATAAATAATCTCTCTAAAAAAGACAAACAATCTCTCTACAAAAGATAAACAATCTCTCTAAAAAGATAAACAATCTCTCTAAAAAAATCGGTATTTAATAACTTTAATTTTATAATGTGTGAATAAAAAGGTTTTGCAGTCTCGTCTTCGTCAGTCGTGGTAAGACTGCACAGATATATGAGCATATATGTATCTAGGCGTGACTGTCACGCGAGTTCAGTTCTTTTTTCCCATACTAAAAGTGCCCAACGTGCTTAAAGAAGTTTTCACTTCAAAAAATACCGACCAACGTAACGGCCCTGATAATTATGTTCGTTTAATTTATTTTTTCTGTTATAAGTAATTAATTTCACTGGAAGATACTAACACCAAATTCCTCATGACCCATGACGAACAACGCCAGCTAGACTACTTTTAGAACGTATGCCTAATAATATAACCTTTCTTTATAGCCATGTAGCAATATCCATTTACATCAAAAATATACTTCACTGTCAGCATTGACGACAAGTGAATTCCTATAGCTTTTTTACTCTATAGAAGACCAAGCTTCTAAAAGTAATTAAAATACCCTCGACTCAAAAATCCTTTCACCGACAGAAAAGAGCTGATGATCAAGTCGCATTTCAAATAAAATTAACTAAATCAAAATATGGGTGTATTCGTTTAGGAGCTATGATACTCAGACATACAGTCATTAAGGCCGCATATCTCAGCATTCACAATAAAATAAAAATCTATGACAGTGTGTATACCTTATAGTAAGGTCTATGTACTAATCCACTTTCTGTAGACCTAGGCTCATGAAATGTGGTAATCAAAGAGTGACAGCACAAGTAAAGAAATAAATGTAAAACATTTTTAGGGTTCCGTTTCTCAAAAGGAAAAAAAAACTCTTTATAAGATAACGAAAGCGCGAAAGCTTAAAAGGTAGAACATTATCTGTGTTTTCTTAT
The DNA here is from genome assembly GCA_949752705.1 of Callimorpha dominula. Taxonomy (NCBI): domain Eukaryota; kingdom Metazoa; phylum Arthropoda; class Insecta; order Lepidoptera; family Erebidae; genus Callimorpha; species Callimorpha dominula. The sequence goes on from OX456991.1 coordinate 983,110, forward strand.
ATTTTTAAAGGCACGCTGACTTCAAATGGTTGCCAATATATATTTATGTAGTTTACAATAACCGTTATATTCTCCAACAATGAACGATGAAAAATCACTCAACACGTTGAAAAGCGAAAAGTTAAATTGTGTAAAGAATATTTTGAACGCAGCCCATTGAAGTTTATGAATGGCGTTGAAATACCTGTATTTAATATTAAGGTTTTAACTTTAGGATTTTTCTTATAATTAACTAATTAATGAAACGCTTAAATGAATAATGAATTATTAATTGTATTCACTCAAGCACTGAAATAATGGAATTTAGCTTCAAGTGTTTTATGTGCAAACAACCTACCAACAACTGTTTTTATAAATTTACATTTATGAGAAATTGGCCTTTTGACTTTATAAAAGCTACGACCCTTGTTAATCGCAATTTTGAGTACCGAAAGATACAGTCCGTTTGGTATATGCGTATGCTACACTGACTGCTAGAAACAAACTCTAACACAATAGAAACGCAAGGTCATGTTGGCGCATCTAGTGTAGTACAGCTTCAACCAATGCGACCGGTCGCTTCGCTCCTTGATAAAGGTCTGAAACTAGACGGGCTTCCCCAAGGGAGTACAACTTACGGAATACGGAAATTATTATTCTAAAACATATCACAAATGCAGATATTTTTAATTACTTTAAAAAAATCCATTGTAGCTCAATTTAACCAAGCGCAAGTTTGAAACTAAAACACTAATAAGTACTTTCATTGAGAAGATTGTTAGTGCAAAGTTTACACAGACTCTCTTAACGGGTAACTTCCGCTAATAGGCTTCAGTAGATCATTTAGACTTTTACCAAGTTTTGTATAATAAAGCTTTGGTAATAGGTTCCAGTTGTTTTACGTGCCTAATTGCTTGAATTATATCTATCTATTTAATTAATACGATTTAACTTAAACAACAAGGATTACTGTTAAATATACCTTGGTATGGTGGTCACGGGCTCACGGGTAAACTGACATCGGTGTAAATAAAAAACTATGATACCTTCTAATATACTACGTATGAACTATGTATATTTGCTGTGTTAATCGGAACTTAAGGAGTTCCTAAATGTGTGTAAGACCAAAGAAATTTTCTTCCCAATAACTTATAGGTCCTACTGGAATTATAAGTATATTTTGAACAAGACACTAATGACTTAAATTCACAAACTAAATATGATAAGAAAACACAAAGAAAACTTTTATTTTCTAACATGTAAGCGTAACAAAGAACATTGTTCCATGCGTCATATTTATGTAAAAATTACACCATCAATTCGAACACTTCATAGCTCTCTTACAAACGTAATTTCAGACATTAATAAAACTGTAACAGAGAAATAACATTACTATTTGCGAGGATATAGTCCAAACATAGTAAATACTCGTAAACCAACTTTTATCTCTCTCTGTCTTCAGCTAATGTGTAAGATAAATCTGAGACGACAAAAGACCAGTTTCGGGATGGGTATGTCACGTAATTTACTTTTATGACCCCATCAGAGTGGTCATATGATGGGCATTTGGAGGATTCCCGAGTACTTTGCGTCGGGAGTTAAGACTTGAATAAATGTCATCCGTTAAAAGACTATTAGCTTTTGTGTTACAGATCCAGGTGTTTCTTTTCAGCGTTAGGTGGTTAATTAGGAATTTATTTGCTTTTGCTGATTTTGTGTCTTAAGGTCGTGGGTACTCATGGTTTTAATTTGGATATGTTTTCATTTCTAAAGTTACTTTTTTATAAACTAACTTTAGAAATGAATTATCTGAAAATAAATCCGAATAAGTACTTTCCATTTCTATTTAAATGCCTCATAAATACATAACTGCGAGAATCTAAATTAGAGACGAATTGTAAACATAGCGGAAGTACGGATGGCTGTAATTCATCTTTGTAAATATAAACGCATAAGAAATCCTGATTCCTTTCCATAAATTAAAGATGTAACAATCCAAACCACATTTGACTATTAAAGCTGATTGCTAGTCCAATTTACCTCCACTCATAACAAACTATTGAAGTTTGAGTAGATCAGTAGCAATTCAAAATCGCCAGATTACATAATATTTAAGCGAATATTACAAATCCGATCCTTCATAAATGCAAATTTCTATGCACTTGAAACTTCTAATAGCAAGTTAATAGTTCTGTGAGGGCAACATTTAATGGGAGTATAAGCAAAATTGGATGAGCCGGTGTGCGCCGATTCGATTAGGGCTTTCACTATAACTAACAATATTATTATGCTTAGCTATTGTCCTGATAGTAAGACAATGTTTTCGTCGTTTGGAACGGATCCAATTTTGGATACGACACGAGGTAGATGTTACACGACTCGAGGAGAAAGTTAAACAAGACAATTATAGGACGGGATTTGTCGTAAAGAATATTATTATGTATATTCTTGTCCAATTTGGCCATATTAATATGTTTATATAAATATCAGCTTCTAAACGCAGTATTGTAATGCTGCACTATTTATTTAAGGTTATAATAGGTGACACTGTTGATAAAATTGTTACATTCATATACTCTGGCCGTAGCCCCGAAGAGGTAGGTAGATGCATATTAAACACCCATATTTTGCCAACTATAGTTCCGTTCCACTGACGTAAGGGGGCAAGCCTATTGCCGTCATCCGGGGACTTTAGGAATTAAAGATAGGAAAATTAAGAGTATATTGAAAAGGGAAGGGAGGTAAGAAGGGGAGGTAATGGAAGGAGAGGGATGCTTATACGAAAGGAATAGCGAATTCATGACCACATCTTTCTGTAACATCCCGTCCAACATACAGAATATTGGACGAGAAAGGAAGGTAAGAAGGAAAAGTAATGGAAGGACTAACAATGATGTAATTATGATGAAAGTAATTTGTGTTCTTTGGATTCAGGTGGGAAATACAAAAATTGAGAACATGGAATAAATTATACGGTACAATTGCTCTATACATAAATTAAACCAGCCTTATCCGCGCTTTGCTCCTCGTGGCTTTGCTTTATTTTCAATGTAATAATAATAATAACAATATTCTGGGACTAGTGACACAGTTACTTAGACTCAAACCAATCACGTATGCACCGCAATCGTTCTGGTTTAATATTAATATGCGAATATTAATTACTAAGGTCATATCTACTGCCTACATTAAAATCAGCCACTTTCTATCTTAACACTCCATATACATGTCCATTATATGTAACCTTTCTTTTCTGTCGAGTTATCCAGTCATATTTTCTCTTGTTTAATGGGTCATGTTATTTTTCTCCGGCTCCCAGTGGCACAATATTTCACCGCCAAACATCTGCGGATGTGTGTAAACATGTCTATAACTATGTCTGATGAATGAACTTTAAAATAAATATTATTTGTTTACATATAGAGACTATTTATGAGTCTATATTTATTCTTCTGGTCTTGAACAAACTGGTATAATGTTTAATTGTTAGGTATGTATTACCACATAACAAAAGAAGGTTATTTTTTGTCCTATGCAAATGTCACGCACAATAACTAATTATTAATTTATAAACTAAACTATATTATACATATGTGTATGTTATATACTAAATGGGTTATCAATATTATGGAAGTTATTTAAATTATTTAAAAAAACTAGGAACGTATACTAAAGCGTACTTATGTATTAGATTGTGAGTAGCTTCGAGGACTCGAAGTTTGAGCAATAATTTTGAATAAGGAACATGGGTTATTGTTTTTTTTTTTCAAGAATTCCATGTATAATAGACAAAAAGTAACTAAATACATTAAAAAATAATAATTTAATTTATTACCAAAAGAGTAGTTTAAACTGACAGTTTACATTTGCGCACAAAAGCGACCTTGCAGCTCCGATGACGTGACTCTGTCACGTGTCTCTCACTGTTCATGAATACTTTACTTTTGCATTTTTAGTTCTGACTTTCCAGATATTTTTTGTACAATAGATATATAATAGGTAACTAAACAAGGCAATTAAAGGACGTGACAACTAAAGTACAAGAAGGTTAACTATTAAAAATGGACCATTCTCATCATCCATCAGCATCAAGTAGACACCACCGGTAATTTTCTGAGAAAAAGCCATGTTTTGTGCCGTTGTGTCTATCCACTTCGACAAAGGGTTCATCCTGTGATCCTTCAATACCTGCAAAAATATTTTTGAAGTTCTATGAAAGACTGAAAGTTCATGTATTTTTTGCAATAGGTACATATATGAAACTAAGCTTCACAATGGTTGAAACACTTTAATGATCATGATGTGTGAAAAATCATGTTAATATTATCAGTAGTAGAGATAATATCTCAAGAAATTACTGGAGAATCCAAGTATCCAATCATGCTTGAACAAGGTGTATGAACACTTGTAGTTTGTTGGTCTTGTCGAAAGGAAGAACTCTCTCTCGCTCGCTAAACTCTGTTTCCCAATCCTCATAAGATTACCTTGTTGAGCTTAAATAACTGCTGTCAAGAAATGAAATAAAATGTTTAAGCTGTGATCGTAAACTAAAATATATAATAGTTGACATAACACAAGTGAGACGTCACACGTGTCATTTGAAGCTGATTGTTGTATTAAATAAAACACTATACGTTCCACGTTATTTCAATTTGTAATTATTGTAAAAACAATATTAACTAAAATAAACACGTTGCAGTAACTCTTTTTTATAAATTTATAACATTTTAATATCACATTTTTCATAAACATCTTTAGGAACTTTAGTATTAGAAACGTTAATTTATTTCGTTCGACTCCTTCTCGCTCATTGTGTCAAACTAATTTGTCAATATGAGGAATAATCTAAAAATAAAGTTTAACCTATTGTGTAAGAATTAAGTATATAACTACCCGTTATTCTTTTATCTGTTATCGATTTTGTCCATCCAAAGGTTGCCTGTAAGAGATCGCTCTTAGTGATAAGGCCACCTATTGTACAAATCTACTTTGTGTATTTATTTTAAGCAAAATGTCGTTGGTGTAAAATAAAGATTATTCTATTCTATATGTTATGCCAATATAGCGACCTAATCTTAATGTTTACATATTCATAGGTGCTTTAAGTGTCTGTCTGTTTTCCTTGTCTCTAAGTAATTGCATATTAGATATTTAAAACTACATTAATAATTATAAAAGCTATACGCTTAACAGACACTCATAAATCTCACAAAACCACATCAAGGGCGTCATAAACATGGGTTCTATCAAGCCGCACCTGTATCATACAATGAATAGGGATCCGGAGGCTTTTTATTGTAAACACTCACAATTAATCTTGTTACTTGCAGGGATTCATTACTCTTGCTAAGTAGTTATATTATCTATGTGTCTTATGTGGGATTTAAACTTGAAAAGTAAACAAAAGACATAATATTAGTTTGTCCTTCCTTTATAATTGTTCTATTTACCTAATTGAACTCCATGAAAATATTTCTTAAAAACTACCTTTATTTATATATCCAATATTATCGTTTTTTTTTTGTAAGATGACGTCGTTTATCACCAATGAATAAGACTAAGTGATGGATATTTATTCGATTGATTTTAAATTGACATTAAAGCGGTATAAGCCAATATTTATGAACAACTTATAAATGTTTTATTGGAGTCAATAATTGATTCGCGTAAAGATTGAAATTCAATTTGTCTAATGAGAAAATACATTATAATACACAAATGTAAAATTATTCGTAAGTTACAACAACCCATTTTCATGTTATTTTTATATAACGCCTTATAACTGGAAACCTTTTCGTACGAATAACAGGCTAGTTAACTTCGTGGCAATATCCGCATGTAAGTCATAAGTCGGCGTATAAGGCAAACAACCCTGCATTGCGCAATAAAAGTTATCGGCTTGATTAGTATATATACGAGTACCTACATATCCAAAGTCTAAGCGCAAAAGAGAGGACATCCCCTTTGTTTCGGAGGGATATACCATCCGTTACTCCCTGATCTGCTTGTCAATTGCTAATTAACGTACGCTCCGATCGCCTGTGCTGCAAGCCGTAAAAGAAGGAAAGAAAAAAAAACAAATTTATTTCTTACCAGTTTCCAGTGCGATTTCATAATAAATTAATGTTATGAGACAATAAATATAACCTTAAAGTGTATACTAAAATTATAAATTCTTGTTACATAAGAACTTAGAAATTTGCGACTTACAAAATCTTGTAATGGCATCTTCATCAAAGTAGTCCTGTTATACGTATGGTAGACCTAATTCAATCTCAAATTTATCTATTGTATAAACTCGCCTACGGTTTGGCTGGCCTCGCCTAGGCTTCGGCTTACAATAGCATAACCTTGATTGAAATATGTAATCAAGTTCCTACACACAAGTACTATAACAGGATTGAACTGAAACAAAAATGGGAGATAGTCGTTTGTTTCTTACGAGAATTTCATTTACTTAGTTTTCTTTTCATGAAATATTTTACCATTAAAGTGTTTTTGCTATTCCTGCCTCGGTAACTCCTGAATAAAACATAACCAAAACATTTTATCTAAATAAAAAGGTATCTAGTAGCCACTATGCCAAAGTACCTTATTCCAATCATTCATATATTACAACTGCTTCCATAGACAGCAGATAAAATTCGGTGTGAAGACTCTCCAGTTCTCCACAGATGAATAACTTTCTAGTTATTTTTTGTTTGACTACTCTTAATCTTTGCTTGACTATATATACAAGTATGTATATAATACATACGTGTCTAGGAGAGCACGTTCGTTACGGGTAGTTGGAGCCCTAAAAAGTCCGACAACCTGGTCTAACTACAGAACTTCGATATCGCCCAGTACTTGGGTTGTGGAGGTCTGATGGCAGTCACTTGGCGTAAAATATCGAAGTTCGGGCGTATCGTAGTTAAACTGAACGCCGACCCCAACTAAGTTGGGAAAAGGCGCGGAGGATCATGATATAATACAGAAAAGATATCTTCATTTGCCCAGTATACGTTTGTTTCTGATAGCTTATAATTTTTTTCTCTTTCGAGTTTTTCATAATTGAATAAACAAGAACATTTGTACAGTGCCTACTTAATATTGTCAAAATTAAATTAGAGAATAAAACATTTGACAGAGGTCGATTACTACGCCGAATACCATGCATCAATCGCTGGCACGCCATCCCCATTTATTATCACGCTCACAGTCCTCAGTCGCCTTCGTTTTAAATTACAATATATTTGTTTCAACATATATATTATGTATTATACATCAATGTGTGTCATGTAATATAAACTGAACACTGACAGATGATTGCGACAAATAACATTACTTATTCAAGCAAAAACGAACGCTAAATTAATTATTTAATTAAATAAAACATTGAATCCAATATCGCATGTACAAAATACATCCCTACGGATATTAATAGGAAATGGGTATAACCCTATTATATTAAATTTGGTTCAACAATTGAATCCCGTCCGTAGAGACCCTGAAATTTATCGCTTCATTTGTTTGTGTGACCAATTTTATTTGTTTTATAAATGGCCAGCTTAAAAATCTCACCTCCGGTTTTAAAACCGCAAATTCAATTTATATACGGTAACAATGCGAGTTAGGCAATAATAGCAACGTAAAGTGGTTTGGTGTTGGTTATCAAACCAGTTCGTGGTTTCATTTCATGGTCGTTCGTCATCCACGTTCAGGGTGTTATTTTGGCTAAAAAATAGACAGGTGCCATCTGCTAAAGCTTCATTGGTTTTCTCTAAGAGAACACATTGCTGCTTCTAATTAATTTTCTTCAAAGAGAGAGAGAGAGTGGCCTGCATTTTGGATCATACTTTGCATAGCTCTGTTTCTCTACGTTTTTCTCTAATTAGCAGAATGTACAGTGGAGTAACGGTAAGTGGGTAAATGCCAGGTAATAATAAATTCTAACAGTCATACATAACTTTAAAACGGATAGTTTTTTTTTCCTTTCAGTGCTTTAATTCAGTCAGATATAACCTGTATATAAGGAGACCCTATCAAGCTTGAGAATCTTTTTAAATTGGAAGCAGCCCCATCTTTATTGTAACTAACATAAAAAAAACGTGAGACATCTATGATACTCGACTCCCAATCCTGGAAAAAACTGTGAGGTAGAAACAATAATATTTTAAATTGCTCATGGTTCACCTGATACTTTGTGGTATCACCGCCTGATTTTTGGAGTGTTTACAAATAGACAGACAGACGCGGCGGGGGACTTTTTTTATAATATGTAGTGATAAAGTGATACTCGTAGTTCTATACTTAAATAAACTAAATACTTCATAATAAATTTGTCACCAAGAAGGTAGTAGGTATAGGCCACGCGACACTGCATACGTTCGAAATCATGAAGCTCCATTTTTATGCTCTAAATCTCGCAATCAGGACTGATTCCCCTTAAGTTATAACCTCACAAGTACAGAAGTCATTTCTTGAACACATTGCGTCTTAAAATCGGTGGTTTTAAATTCATTCGTATAATATTTTATCCATACATTAGGCTGCTCTTGGCGGGAAACGATCCGCTCTGAGGTAAATGAGGCAAGAACTCTTGCAGGTTTTAACGAGGACGCGTATAACTATGGTTAAATGACGTCGAGTTATCGGATATTCGCTTCACTTCAAATGGTTTTTCAAACTAAACGATGATGTCAACATTCTCTATGTCAAAATCACTGTGTTGACGTGTTTAAGTTTTTTTATTGTTTTAGGACGTAGCACTTAATTTTATTTAAGTTATTATTTGTTCAACGATAAGTAATTTTCTAAAGAAGATTAAATGCTGATATTCCACAAACAGTAGTATAAATAATCAAAAACAGCATAGATAATTAAAAATAAATTGTCAAAAGTAAGATATAATCAAGAGGATTTAATCTTGACAGAGGTTAGCATCCCCAATCTAACCGACTTTACCACCACTAGAGAAGATATACACACATTTCAGCCTACAGAAAATCACACCTTAGGGTTTTTTTGCGGGAAGTTGGATCTTCTTGAATCTTATCAGAATCATGCTTTTTATGTTCGAAACTGTCTTGCACAGTTTCGAACATAAAAAGCAATTTCTTACAGGCAATATTTAGATGAACAAAACGACGACAAATATTAGTGCCGAAGTTTGGTTTTGGGTCCTAAATATGGCAATCTAAATTAGCATATCCATTATATGGGAACTAACAAAAGTAGATAAAATGTACATAGAAGTTATCCTGATCTGCCAACTCGATTTAAAAAAACTGTTACTACATATATATAACATATCACTCGAAAAGCATGAAACTCGGTTGTCTGCAAAACCAGCATGCAGCTCCAATACGCTATCACGCTAATACGTTCACCTCAGTGCTCAGTGCTGCTTTGGTGAACCACAAAAAAAACGGTCCCGGCAAGATGTGTGTTTTCGAGAAAGAAACGATTTTCAGTGTAGCAATGCAGTCATAGATTGCACATGGTAGTTAACGTAAAAACATGGTTGTGCTGTTTTTCTTTATGTTTCTCACTAAGTATGTTCGAAAGCGTCTTGCACAGTTATAGTAGAAGAAGAAAACAAGATTATATATAAAATAAAATTACTCATATTTGTACCTCAATAACTAGGTACTTACAGACAACGTACAAACAAGAAATAACTTACAAATGATCTTTTATAGTAGCTAAATTGTATAGTGCCCTTTCATCGCAGTATGTACAGTCCCTTAAATATACTAATTCTTTATAAAATTGTATAACTCCAAAATATAAAAGATTTTAAAGATTTTAATGGCTCTTACGTTATCTTACGCTCTTACTATTGCAACATATTAATCTTAATATTGTAATCTCCAAATATTAAAATAGAGAGATTCGAACATCCTTTCTACTCATATAAAACGTCGTGTCTTAACATAATTATAATGGGGTGATACGTAATTCTGTGTATACCAACCATCAAACAGAAAGGACTTTACAGATTCCACTGATATTTTGCACGAAAATCCCTAATGGCCAGGAATATGTATTACACTCTGTGCGCGATGGGAAGGTAGCGGAAAATTTATGGTTAGTTGTAATTTTGTGTTCGTTACAAACGGTCAATACACTATAAATGATCACGCCACCACAATACTATGAGCAGTACATATTATTTTAGATTCCGTTAATCATAGTCCGAATTTGTACTATCTCTAATCGGTAATGTTGTGTAAGATATTATAAACTACTGGCGTACTAGATTCTAAAAGCGATTCTGGATCGAGGGGTATTGGCTGAGGATGGGAATGCTCTGCCTTATCTATTAGAAGTGCCAAACACTGGCCACATTCAGAAATTTGGAAAATATTTGTAAGTAAATTAACCGTTAACACACATAAAATTTTGAGTAACTTGTATACATGCTGTTTTGAAAAAAAGATAATGTCACATTCTACACTTTTAAATTTACTGCAAGTTATTAAACTCGGTGTCTCGATCATACTTCATTAGAAATTAACTCAGCGCAAGTTGTAATAAGACCCGGAGCAAATTTAACTCTCCTGAGGTACATCCTTGAGGCAGAAATCCTGAGACGCAGTGACATTGTTCAGCCGGTGTTTATACATGTCTACACTAATTGCAGTTGTCATTAAGTATATGCTTCGTCGTAACAATTAACAAGACGCAAAAGCATATTATACTAAAGTCTCTTCTTTATATAAACAATAGCTTATCCTATCAAAATCGGTTGTAATGAATATACTTACATAAAACTTTTAAAAACGCAAGTAATAAAAAGTCTACATTTCTCACTCTACATTACACAGACTGTCTCAAATAAAGTGTCTAGTTAGTATTAAAGTGAACTGAGATTGAAAATTATTTTTTAACTAACCCCCGCGAAATTTTAGTATTATAGGTAGTTAGGCTTGCAGTAAACAAACCTTTGAATTTTAATATCATTATTGTACTCAAAAGAACATTACAGTCCACTTAATGAGCATGACAATAGTGTGATCATCTATTGTGTCTTCTTATGTAAATGAATCCAATAGGCAATGGCAGACATTTTGCACGAATTTTGCAGCAGTAACTTAACGTGAAAATAGACATATGAATACTGTAGCTACATTTTATAAAATTATTACCAGTTAAAAATATTACATTTTTGTTTCTAGAGAAAAAATAAAAAGCCATTACTTTTATTATTTATTTACTCGTATGTTATTATTTGTTGTAGTCCTTTAGATATTACAGTGTTATTATGCGACTGCGTCTGCGACAGACTTTACACCAATTATAACCACCATATTATCTCGGTAAATAACAAAACTAGCATAGTGATAATTTACCCCTTATCATATCAAAATGAGTTTTTGTATTTTTATGTACATCGTATGTCAATGGAGGTGGTCAATACCAGGAGGTGGATAGTAGAATTTTTCAATGGTTACTAGTACACCTCTCAAAGTTTGGGGTCATATGATTCATTTTGACGAGTCCAACTGTTAGTTTTATTAAACTGCTAGCAGCGCCATACGGTTTCACCCGCGTAAGTCCCGATGCCGTGGGAATATCGGGATAAAAAGTAGCCTATATATTAATCCAGGTCTCCAGCTACCTACATAGTAAGTTTCATCGCAATCGGTTCAGTAGTTTTGGCGTGAAAGAGTAATATACATTCAACCATCCAAACTTTCACATTTATTATTTTAGTGGGATAATTACTAAAATTTAGCTGAAAAAAAAAACAGCATACTTTGACGATGTGAAAATATATTAGGTAAATGATATGCCTGCATTTGGTTAATAAATGAATGTTTTATTGCTATCACAGTGTAAAATACAAGCAAGATGCTATTAAAATTATCTTCTGCAGCTAGGAGTCATGTCGCGGACAGCCAACATTATTTTTACCAAAAGATTGCATTACTGTTATTACATTACAGCTTTACAAAGGATAAAAGTGTCATTAAGAACTTCGCTAATAAAAAGCTGGAAAAATCTTAAAGTTTCATTTCATACCCCCTTTATAACTTTCAAGATGCGATAGCCTAATGGGGTGAGTCATAAGCATGTTTTTTTAAATAAAAGTTATTTTGTTAATGATAGGTTGGTACAACAGAAAATGGACTTTATGTAATTAGGAAGATTAAGTCCCGAGTTACACATCTAATATGTATCAAAGTCGCGAAAGTTTAAAAACAATTTATGTAGTAAGTTTCACAGTGACAATATAAATTGGATGTATCACGTGATTTATGTAAACTGAAAGGCAATATCTATAAGACAATAATTAGATATTTTGTTTTTTGTATTGTTGGCAAACGAGCACAGACCGGTCACCTGATGGCAAGCGACTACCCTCTATGGACACCTGCAACTTAAGAGTCACAAGTGCGTTCCTAGCCTTTGAGGTGGGAGTACGCTCTTTTCTTGAAGGTTTGAAGGTCGTATCGGTCCAGAAATAGTGCAGGCGGTAATAAAAGCAATAGAGAATACATGAATGGATTTGAAATTTGGCCCACAAAGAGAACGTATAAGAGACGCCTGCATGTAACTGAATTGTGAATGTTGAAATGGATGTGTAATGAATTCTTTATTAGTTGAGTTACCCCAAAAAAATAATACCAAATCTGAGATTAGCTGACACTAAGCCATGATATGCTGTTAATAATGCATCAACACTGAGCACTGGAGTTAATTTATATAAAGCATACGTGGATTTGCTTATTTTTTTTGACAAGGCTTTTGTATGAGCTTTCCAATTTAGTTGTTTATCAACAATCACCACCAGATGTGGTGTCAACTTTATAAATTTATATTCATATTTTGTCATTACATTACTCATTGGGTTCTCACGTTGGCAGAAATGCCTAATATTAGTTTTATTCTGGTTTATCTTTAAGTTATGTATATTATAGAACAGTAAATTAAATAAGTAATTCTATCTTTTTATTGTAGACATAAAGGTTATTATTGACACAAAAATCTTATTTTTGGTATTTTATGTAGGGTTGATCATTGATCTTTAGGAATGACTGGTAACTGATGGATATATACCTCCGTTGTACGTAAAAAGGTTACTAAAGAATTCATGCATTAATCTCATCTGTAGATACATATTTTTTACGTGTTTTAAAATATCATATTTGGGAAGATACTTTGAATAATGTGAAATATGAGAAGGAGTTGCGTGAATTTAGAATTCAGAGGGAAACATTAATTGGCATTGCAACACATATATTCATCTAATTTTGTCATCTTTACATTTAAACTATCAGCGTGCGAAGGATGAGGAAAATTACGAACACACGTTTGTAATTTTCCTCATCCTCAATAACGTGGTTAAATTTAATTTTAACGGCACAATCATGATCAGAATTATAATCTGCAACTGTTTTATAATAATAGACTCAAAAGTATGGTGTATTGTATTGCTAATTTTATTACATATCATTTGTAAATCTATATCGGCTTCTGAATTCCTATTGACACTAATATATTGATATAATATTTAACTTCTTGTTCTGTTTTTTGTTCATTACGGTTTATTACTTTGTGGAGATACTCTTAGCAAAGGGAGGATACTCAGACTAGGCTAGATGATTAATTCAGGCGAGCCGCGGCCAAAGTATCTATGTTTGGAAGCTTAATACTAACGCAAGAAATTTCACTGCGCGATGTAGTATCGGTAGTTACTACGTTGTTTGGTTGGTCTAGACAGACATACACACACACTACAACATACCCTCACGCTTGGATGTCCGAAGAGGTTAGCAGAGACGTATTAAACACCCACTTTTTGCCAACTATAATTTTTGGTCCCACTCACGTAATACAGGCCAAGTCGATTGCTGCACCAATTAGGCACTTTGGGAATTAAAGATTGGATAATTGTTAATATATTGGAAGCGAAAGGTAGGTAACAGGAATAGCTATGTAAGTACAGGCGATTGGCAAATGTCAGCAATAGCTCAAGCAGGTCCCGGTCGTGTACTTGAGACTAGAACTAGCTGCTGCCAGGAAGTCCGAGTTATAACCAAATAGAACTGAAGAAAATTTTACACTAATAATACAATTATCGGACTCCTCTTTGTTGTAGATATTATTATCCTCTTTGTTACTATTAATTCTTCGAAGCTGACTAAATACAATATAAATAGATTAGAGATTTCTGATATAAAATCGACACTGTGGGTTTTGTAACTTGTAATCTTATAGCTTTCAATGAGCGTATAGTGTTGCACGTCAATCAAGTATTGTTTGTGGATGGGGTTTAACAACTCAGCATGGAAAGAGAATGCGGCTTACTAACTATTGAAACATTAATTTTTGATGTTATAGTAACAGTTATTGGTAAGAGACCACATACTTTGCGTTCAAAATTTTATACAACCGGGAATTGAACAAAGACCTTTTCATGTGAAGGCAAAGGTGTACTGGGAACAAGACTGGGCACGGCGATAGTTGGAATATATTTAAATAAGCGAGAACAGGCTCGCTACTGAAGGTGAGGCACGATAAAATGCCGCTTTAAACAGTTGTTATATTTTACGATATTGAAACTGAGGGACTTCTTAAAAAGTATATACCAAAGGTAAAATCACTAAACCGGTCAAGAAGCAAGAAGAGGTCAAGAAACAAGAAACAGTCTCTGGGTTGACTTACATGAACATAAAACTTAAAAAACTACAGGTGTTTTTACTAACCGTCACGAACTTTTTACGAACCCACCGGACCCATAGGATAAATTTCAATTTGGTCAGAAGTAAAAGCAATCGTCTATACAGATACGTAGAGCGTAGAGACGTCGTTAGCGCGATATGCTGAAGTACTGGAGTGTGATCATAAATGAAAACAAAGTGCGGGTAGTTACCAAAACTCGTACTTAACGGATACATCGCTGAAGTCTCATTAGTTCTCTCACCCGTGACCACGAAGAGAAGGTTGGCTGAGCAGGAGATATAGCACTCTATAAAATTCTATTATTAACTTCAAATAATATTTTAATAGTAATGATATTTCACATGCTGACAAGCAGAAAAGTTATCCTGTTATTCTAAACGGACCATGAAAACCGCAAAAAATCAGAAAGATCCAGGCGATTGATATAAAGATCGTCATTTTTGAAACATATATTTTAGTATGGTATTAATCTTACATCATTTTCTGAATAAAAAATACAATTACTTATTTTAAAGTAAAGTAAAAGTATTGATGTATGTAGTGTTAAGTATCATTAATACTTTTATCAGAAGAACAAGAAGTTGTCTCACTGTGATCACCTGACAGCAGCATTTTGGTGGCTCAAGTTTGCATATTTATAGGCATCGGAATTGCGATGAGTCGACCTCTAAGAGATTGCAGCGCTATTCATTCAAGGGCTAGCTGCCGATGCAGTGCATTGCATTTGCTAGTGTTCGGTGTACGTTACGGACAACGGACGCCTCATCAGCATAGCGGAGGATAGAAGATTGTTCCCATTTTAGAATATTCAATACATAATAATTATATACTACTTAGTAGGTACATACATGAAGTAGTTCGATCCTAAGAACGGTTTTACGTCGATGCTGACAGCAAGGCTAAGTAGGTATTATCATTCTGGTTCATCAGTGGTGATTTGATGTTTGCTTGATTCAGGTCGTAATCCATCTGTGTCGCTTTCCCGTTTTTCTTAGCAAGGCCAAGCAATGAAAAATTATTTGATCTTTGCTTTCTACTTAACATTATAAAATAAGCCGGACAAGTGCGAGTCTAACTCGCGCACCGAGGGTTCCGTAAGAAAACAAACTTGTATGTAAATAGTAAGTCCTTCTCGGCAATCAATTCTCGAAGAACTTTGCGCGTCTTTTCGAAACCAAACTTAACTTTGCAGTTCTAAAAATATTCTCCCATACTTCAATTTTCTTGTCAACATTTCCAACCGCAAAATATATGTTTGTAATTTTACAAACACTACTTTTTTATGTGATTTAAAAACAAATTAACCTTCCTTTACTTGTGCTATGAGACCTTGCTTCTAATTAAATTTCATGATTCTAGGTCAATGGGAAGTACCCTATAGATTTTGATTTACCTGCGAATTGAAATTTGATCAAATCTAAGGCTTAAGTGGCCGTATCTTTTGATTGCGTTGACTAAAAAGGTTCAACGGGTTCCTGAGAAAAAGGGTCTTGACAGACAGACAATAATGTGATCCTACAAGGGTTGCTTGATTCCGTTCGAGGAACGGAGCCCTAAAAAACAACTGTAAATTTAGAAATCAAACATTTCTTAAAAAATATTTATCACATTAGGCACACATACTTAAAGTAACCATTTCTCCTCCGTACAATAGCTTAAAAATAGAAGTTTAGTCGATAATCGGTTTCGGGTTTCTGGTTTGGTATTTCCTGCCTCAGAAAATAAACGTCCTGATGGAGATTGACGTCGCAGATATTGGTAATTATTCTCGTGCCAACTTGTATAATATTGGGAGAACAACTTTCAAAACTTCCCATTGTATAAAATGATCTAGGGAAAATGGTAAATCCTGTTCAGATATGAAGTTGCTTATTGCATTACAATCTGGAAATAAGAAGTCTGCCAAAACGTTTGTTTTTATATTTCACCGTATTATTATTATTATTGGTTTTAAGTGTAGCGTACTCTTGTTTTATAGGTAACTTATGGCGTTGAGAAACCTTCAGATCTTATGAGCAGAGATTGTTCGTATTTACGTGGTTGCATGCTGTACAATCTTAGGGTGATAGTTTGATAGGGCACAAGAGCACAGAATATGCATTGCAGTTTCTTCTGCCTATTATGATTCTAGTGTTTTCACCCAACTTTAAGTTGACCATATGTTTGTTCAGTTTGCAGTGTCTGGTAAGAATCCGTATTACTGCACAGGTCTTGTATCTTTTGAGCTCCAAAAGCTTTTTAAAACATTTTTTATATGTTTCACCTTTTGAAACTCCCTATTTCAATATTAAACATTAACTGCAATACGACATTCCGTGACGTCTCCATAGCGAATAACCAAACGTCCCCAGTAACGTGTATATGATTTATACAGCCGCAAGTCCTGGCGGCCGGCCAACTCGCTAACTGCGATCAGCCATGGGATTTAGCTATTTGAGAACGCCAACACATTAGCGAAAATTTGGTTTCGACTTTAAGATATTGGTGCCGGTATAAGCTAGAAATATTGTTTAATTTTCTGTTGTAGTCTTATTATTCCAAAGTATATTACTGTAGAATTCTAGATACATCACTAAATATTTGGTCTTTACATATGAAATTGGCGTTTTGTCGAATCGTTCACTTCATCGGCCACTTTGATCTCAAATATCTGGCGTTTGGTTGGGAACTTCAAATTAATTTAAAATTAAGGCTTGCGTATTTATGTTTCGAATCTAATGATTCGTTTGTTTTAGCGGCATTTGATTTTTCTTTGATATCGCTTTGTTCATAATTGGAACACTTTAAATATCGCGATATTCACGAATACGAGTTACGCCGCGGCACTAGCATTAGGGGAAGCTACTGAGAAGAAAACGCTATACGTTTTAGGTTTCAAAGTTTTCGTTTCGGTAAGATTTCATTGGTTTTCTCGCTCTCGCAGTTTTTTTCAGCAAGGAAATTAACAAAACTCCTTAAAAATGGTGAAACGCCAATTTAATATATGTAAAGACTTAATAACATTTTTTGGGATGATTGCGACTGTCTCAAATTAAATCTCAAGACAGAACACTAGGTAACTGTTTATTCAACTTACTTCAAAATTAAATTAATTTGGAAAAGTAGAATTAGCAAATTTAATTTTGGTATAACATTTTTGAATATTAATGTAACAGTCGAGTAACTTACAATGATTTGTAATCACTGAGCATTCTTGGGAAAATTAAAACCAAATGGCTAGGCACATAAAATTTTAATGCATTATGTAGCCTGACCAGGAAAATAAAAAACCTGGTCTTAGCGCCGTAGTATGCCTCAGATACACGTAAAAACTTTTAACACCCCTCCTTTTTGCGTTGTGGTCTAATATGATATTTAATATGGATCATCATAATTGGCACATTTATGTTAGTAAAACTATACTTTACCATCTAAAGTAATAACGGCTCCGACCAAAAATTTCCACACAATAACTACTCCATTACTTCAAGAAGAAATTAGAAAGCTATCAGCACAAGGCCCTAGTTCACTTACTGTAGGTGTCGACAAGTTGGCCGGTCGGACCGCGGTTACTATTCCAGGCTGATCTAATTTTCCAGCGAAATTGCTCTTCCATCAGACTCACGTCGAGACAGTTTGCCGTTTTATTGACTATGTTATATGGATGTTGTTTATTGAAAACGTTTAGTTCTTTCACATTAATGGGGTTATTTTTAAAAACGTATATATTTACTTAATATTAGATATTATAATTATAAATTTATATTAAAGACGATTTTGAATTGGGAGAGCCATGCTTCGGCACGTATGGGTTGACTAGACCGGAGTGATACTACGGCCTCACAGAAAACCGGTAGTGAAGCAATGAATGCATTGCTTTTCGCCGAGGGAGTGAGGTTACCGGAGGCCCTAACGCTTCCCTCTCCTCCTCTTCCCCTCTTCTATCCCTCCCTGCACTCTTCCTCTTCTTCCACTTCCTCTACTCCCACCTTAAAGGCCGGTAACGCACTTGTGACTCTCGAGTTGCAGGTGCCAATGGGAACGGTAGTTACTTACCATGAGGTGACCCGTCTGCTCGTTTGTCCCCTGAGGTTAATTCACACTTCGTCACACTTAATTCCTCCCTGATTATGGAAGTAAATTATAATTTTACTATGTATTATAACAGTGATCGGTTGTATGAAGAGTTATACATGTGGAGTAACTTAGACACGTAAATAAACTCCAAACTAATATTATAAATGCAATTGTGAGTTTGTCACGCTTTCACGCCTTAACTGCTTAACCGATCACCATGTCATTTTGCAAACACCTTGTTAGGGGTACAGAAAAGGATAAAGGGTAGCCTTAGATTGTATCCTTTTATCCGGAAACCTGAATTGTTTGACTGAATAGATTAATATCGTTATAAATCGAAAATCGACTTAACCCTTTCACATGCCTAATAAGGTACCAGTAACCCACATAGTAGTTATTCCTTTTATGTTTCTCAATGTCTAACGTACACCACTTTAATCTCAAAATGTCTTCTATGGCAGAATAAAAATGTTTATAAAAGTGGAGAAGTCTGATATTAATAACAACTAGCTGTTGCGCATGACTATGTACGCGTGGAAATTTAAATCTATCCCACGGGAACCGTATATTTATCCGGGATAAGAATAGCTTATGTGCTATTCCACATTATAATCTATCTCTGTGCAAAGTGTTATCTAGATCCGTTGACCCGTTTGCGTGATTGAGTTTCAAACACCCATCCATCCAAACTTTCGCAGTCAAAATAGTAGTAAGATTATAAGAAAATTAAATTTCGTTGAGTGTAAATGCTTTTGCTATCTTTTATACCCTAAGGTAGGTGTCACGATTTAATCGTAACATCGTCGTTGAGACTAAGAGAAAATAATATTGCAATTTAATCAGCAACTTTACGCTAATCTAATTGGTCACAGTCATTTTAAATATCAGTGACGCAAAAGAACTACTTTGCTTTTAATGTCAGTTTCTTTTCTCACAGGTTTTACCTGTTATATTGTTATAATACATACATTTAAAAGTTAATCTTACAAGCTGAACGGTTACGTAGAGGTACGGTAATATTATCTTAATACTACCGTGGTAGAGGCGTCGCCGACGAGAGCGTGCTGTCTGCTGGTGTTGACTGATTTGATGATGAAAAGTACACGTAAATAAAAATTTATAAAAATCTTCAGAACACAAAAATATTATAGGGCAGACTGAATATCTTCTAAGGCTAGGAATAATTGTGAAATATTCCTATATATTTCATGATTATTCTGCTGGTATAAACAATTTATTGAATCATAACTAGAAAAATATATAAACAAATTATAAAGTATTACTGTTTGTAGTCGCACCACTTGAATTAATGGGCGACTTTTTCAATGTTTATATTTTAATATGTATTAATTGTTAAAATTTATCCGGGAAATAAAATAACATATTATTGACATATCCACAAAGAACTTGCATATGATTTGAAATTACTACAACGTCTGTCGGGTTAGCAAGTAATAAATAAATATTCGAATTATTACCGGAAGCAACTCTTGTACTGTCAAAAGAAAAATATAAATTCAAGGAGCAAAATTTCTTTGCAAACATATCCGCTGAAATATCGGAAGCTTCGGCTTCTTTGCCCGGAGGCAAAGGTTATTGAATTTTGTACCGGTCGACAATTTTCAAGACGCAGCACAGGTATTTGTGATAGAAGTTAGTTTAATGTATCTATACTATACTAGTGTAGGTTTATGAAACAGTGAATTACTTATTTTGTTATTTATTTTTAAAATGTGTTTGTTTGTATATAAAAAAGATTAAAAAGATATATATTTTTTTGTTAATTTTGTGTATTTTTAATCAAAACGGAATTACAAGTTAAGGCAGCAGCCTTAACCTGTAATTCCGTTCCGGTGAATGTGAACGTCGTGTAGAACGTCGTTGTATTATAATTTGAGTATACTATTTTATATGTTGAAATGTATTGTATAATTATGTTGATAATATCATACGTTCCAATGTCATTTTGCCTAGCAAACTCTGTCCATACCTTTATTTTCTTTTGACGTTACTGATCCGATTAAAAAAAACAATTGGTATTTAATTATTTGAAAATAGGAAAAAGTTAATTTTAGCTAAAAGTATTGAAGTTTTTTTAACAAATTATGTTACCCAGGTTTAATAAATTATACCTAAGAACTGTTTATTAGTGTTACTGAGGACTCAAGTGACGACTTACAATTTGAATTTCAACATTTTCATGTTATTTATTGCAATTCATAACTGTACACGAGAGGGTTTATATACCGATTTAGAAATAGTTAACATTTTTGTAAAAATATGTAGCTGAAGTATTTGTTCACAACACTACGTAGAATAGAATGTAAGGGCGCTTGTCCACTGCCGCCGTCACCGGGAACCTTTCCATTGCACTCCCGTCACCCGAGCGCTATCATCGGCTGAACTTAGATCGGTAGGTGGACAAGCACCCTTACATTCTGTGTCAAAAAATAAAGTAAGTGAATGAACAGAGTATAGCAACTACTTTGTAAAAATCTTTTTGAGCTGTATGCTAGCGGAAACTCATAAAAACTAGTTAGGGCCAAATAATTTCTCATAACACAAATAGCTCACAGAGGAAGGTAAACATACATATAGGCAAAACCTGTCCAAAAGCGGAACAATTCAATTTGCTCGTGAAATTTGGAACGCTGACAATCCCCTAATGTCTTTGTACAGAGTTTCTCTAATTGAGGAGGTATCAGTTTTCTATGTCGATAAACTTGCAGTTAAACTGCTGATGCTGAAATGCTGAATTGTTTCGTTGAGCACATCGAGCGTATAAACGTCTAGTTTTTTTAGATTCACGTAGTACCTATGTTAGATAAAGTTAGACTTTGACAATTCAGTTTTCCTTCGGAAACAGTTTTTTATTTTGGCCAAAATTTATCCTATTTGCTTTTCTGTATTCCTGATATCATAATTCTCGGTTGAGTAGTGAAGGCGTGAAAGCATAACAAATAAACAAACAATTCACGTCCGCGCTATTAGAAATAGCTAAAGGTAACAGTTTTAAACATTTCTTAATTTTTTTCCCCTCTCGGCAATATCATTATTGTTATAAGTTATGATGTAGACTATCATCATTTCAGCATTAGGACGTCCACTGTCGGACATAGGCCTCCCTTTATGACTTCGAAAAAGACTATATGGAAGCGGTACAATTGTTTTTTCTAATATAAGTTGATACTAAACTAGCGATTGGCGATAGTCTGTGTCGCTAGCGTACGTGTGGAACACGTACCATGTAAGTCATAAACTATACGCTATAGGTACATTCAAGTTTTTGTATTAAACTATGATCTGGTTTATTATAAGGATGTCTTATTAAATGTATGCACGTAAAGTATGTTGCACTATCTGGTGCCACTATTTGACGCGAGTTTGTTTGGGGAACGTGTGTCTATAGTATATTTGATCGAAGAAAAACCCTCACTTTAAGAATAGGATTTTCGTAATAGTAACATACATTTTGTTTTATATGGAGTTTTGATCATCTTCATACAATTTCCCCAATTTTATTTGATGTCAGCGCCTAGCATTTTCGTATTTCATTCTATCCTATCATTCGTCATTTTACCTCTTACAGGGAGTAATAGTATTCTGGCCATATTCTCGTTCGCGCAGTATACGTACGTACGCGTACTGTATTACACCCCTAATTTTAATACTGCAGAAGTGCAATACAATATTGCTGACTTGCAATAATAGCCGACTGATGTAAATTTAACATTGCAGATCCTAGTATAATCTGTTTAGTGTCTGTGTTAAGGTATCAAAAGTTGTGTTGAATTTAATAATAAATAGTTGTGATAGTCAGTAGTGTCTTGTCTGTCTATGTCTTGTCTTTTATAAGTGCCAGACTGTCCAATCTAACAGTACATTTTCATATTACGTATAGGCGCACCAATTAGTTAGAGGGATGCGCGGCTATAGCCAGTTCGAGTTACAGCTATGCGACCCTGACTTCTCGAGCTATTGCTAACTCCCCAATCCATCGGTATAAGCATTACTCTTTTTCGTCCATTGCCTTCCTTTCTTGCCTACCTTTCCCTTTCAATATACTGTCAATTTTCTCATCTTTAATTCCTAAAGTGAAGAAGTGAGATCAAATTATTGTTGGCAAAATGTAGGTGTTTTTTACAAGGCGTATTTTTTTGTTTTTTAATACGCCTCTGCCTACCCCTTCAAGTATGTATGTGTGTATGTATACTGAATAACGAATAACAAAACCCATATCCCATTCAGATTTGAAGCTCATTAGGGTAGAGGGGTCCAGCCCTATAACTTATAACGCGCAGGTAAAATGTCTATAGCTATTAAATAAACGACAGTGATATTTCTGCCGGCACGGTCAGTTTTAAGGTTTTAATTGCGGTCCTATAACTAACTTTACCTCATTTGTTATGGTTTGTATGTTTCAGTTTGGCGAAGTGGTTTAAGGGTATTGCTTTTAGTTTGAGTAGAACATCAACGATTCCATATATCATGGTATTTTGTATCCGTGCTTAATGTTCAACATAAAATTAAATTTTAATTATACCGACGAAAAATAAATGTTCACTATAAAAATGTGTCTGTATTTTATAAGAAACCGTTATATAAAGGGTAACAAAATCGTCTATCCCCTGACCACCACTATGAATATGTTTAAATATATTAAATAAGTTACTTTTAAGTTGTTTATTTAATAGATAAGTATTGATTATATAGATAGATAAATTACACTTTAATTCTGTAAAATTACACCAAAGTTTTACAGAAAATATGTAACAGGAGATGTATCTTATCAATAGTGTACAATCTTATCTTATGAATAGTTTGTACATAACAATTTCAGATGCGAATATTTTCTTGTTTTATATTTTATGGCCCCATTTTGCAGTAGTTGGCTTTTTGTTTTTGAACTTAGTTTTTATTAAAGAAAATGTATTGAGGCACATATTGAAAATCACCTAGCCTTTAAACTTTTCCAGAGGTCAGAAGTCTCTATATTTCCGGTTCTAATTTAAGTTCATTTTCGGTCATTTTGGTCTAAGAACACTCATTGGAGCGAGCTCTTTCATTTGATCTTGTGCCTACTTCAATTGAAGTAGGCACAAGTTCAACCAATTGGTTAAGTTGGAGGGAAGCTAGGTGTGGACATTCAAATTGACTTTCAATATGTTTAAAATTCGAAGATAATTCGTAATTAACCCTTTCATGATCATAATTTTTTCATCCCCTCTATTCAACTTAGTTTAGGTTACAATTACTCTCCAGCCCAGATTGCATTGTCTCATAGAGGTGTTAGACGCTAGCTTGGCGTCCGGACGCTTCCCTGACTACTGGAAGAGCGGAAACTTGTTACTTTAATTCAATCCTACTCTTTGAGAGGGTCCTCTCTGCCCGCACCTTTGCGAGTTCGGCCCCCATTTTTCGGATGCCCAATTTGGTTTTCGAGCGGGGCGTTGGATGATCGGTGCTGGGTTGCACCTAAGTTCCTAGATCCCTCCTATTTTAGGCGCAATACGGCACACCGTGTGGTTTTATTCGGTTCGATTCCGACACACCACCCTACCGAAATCCTCGGTGGGGTTACGGCCCGAGGGGTTTCCACACGCAAAACAAAGGTTACAATTACTGATGGTTGATGGATGATTAATGGTCCTATAATAGCGTTATTTTTTTATTATGTTACCAACACAATGATGCAAAACTGAATGGCTTTTCTCATGTTCAATAAAATTATATATTTACTATTTAGATGAGGATCAAACCACGTTAGTGTTCATTTATTGGAAGCTTACTTCCTACCGCACTGACGAACTAAGCAGAAATGATCAAATATTATAATGGAAACTGGTGTAAATATTAATATTTCATGCATAAACAGGCGCTACTGATTAATTTGTGAGCGAATGAGTTCAGCGCTGTTAGTCCAAATTATTAGCTTTTAATCATCAATCAAATATTTATTATTAATAAGATTTATTCAAAAAGTATAAACTGACGAACCTATTTGTTTTTAAACGCGACTTGCATATTTAAGAAATATAAATCGGGACTTAATAAACTTCAACGATGTAATATTTATAGGGTATGGTATCTTTTTGGTTATTCTGGACGGTTTCGGACAAATCACAACGATTGTGGTCACTAGTGTACTGTCGAGAACTCAGCGACTCCATCGTGATTTTCGAGTTACGGTAACTATCCTCACACTATCCACACATACGTTGGTGTGCTGGCATATTTTCTATTGTCGATGACATTATATCGACTGTCATTATATTAGTGAATTAGTTGACCCCGTAAATTTCGTATCACCTAAAATTTATTTGAGGACTTTCATATAATCTTCTGAGAGCTCTTACATCTTCTTAATCCAGCCCTGACACAAAATCCATTCATAGCTGACGTCTTCTACCTGTAAGCTACTTCACTGCCAAATTTCAGGTCACTAGTACAAAAACCAAGGAGTTTCCAGAGTGGCCAGAGCCCTTAGATCTCCTTAATCCAGCTCTGTCGCAACATCCGTTCTTAGCTGACGTGTGCTACCTATAAACTCCCTTCCTGCCAAATTCAAGGCGACTATATTATTATCTGTCACTCGTTGGTCATCAATGCGGGATTCGCGTGAGGTAACTCGTCGCACATTTGATTGACTTCCACAACCTTTATCAGCGTTAGCTCGTTTCGGACTGGGATTCGACTCGGAATTGTTTTTATAGTCAATCAAATCTGTCAATTTGAAAATCTCAAATCGAGTCCTCGAGTCACACTTAAGTTTCTGGTTATGTCTAGACCTACAAAGTCAATATAGGTAAATAGAATGGCGAATCAAAATAAATAATCGCAAAGTGTACATAAATTCACTTTAACCAAGTCTTTTCTTTAAATCAAAAGTTTTACGAAAAGACGAAGAACGATTTGAAATGTAATTAATTATACAATTAAATGTAAACGCAAACGGACGCACGGAAAAAATCACAGTTTTGGATAGCACATCAGTTAGACGATAGGTTCACCACGAACGCCATGTTATATAAAAGTAATCGGTAGGGGTTCCTATTCGAATTTTTAGTTGTTATTTTAAGTTATTCCAATTTTTTTAAAGCACCATTTTATTAAATCAAATAAAGTAAGATTTTTATATAATATAGATAGATAGTATATGAAGCGGTTGAAATCAAGTAATAGAAAAGTTACAACTAGGAAGAATGTCATCAGCAGATGTCAAAGAGAAAATCTGTCCACAAAGAAACTTTATTATTTTTTTAATATCGACTTTATCCCGCAATAGGAATCTTTAACATCTCGTTTGACCTTCTATTTATCTGTCCATCCACATGCCACACCCATTTTACTTATAGATTGACAGCCATTATTCAAAATAAATGTAAATATGTAATAATATACGTAAAATAACAAGATATGTGTAGTATTAAGTGTGACACTTCATAAAAATTCTATCCTACGACAGTGTAAACTTCTTCTCTTTAAAACCTATCTTTAAAATCTATCTTTATAACCTATGGTATTAAAAATGTTGATCCATTTCATTCAACAGTCAGGGGCATATACCTACGCTTACAAAGACATATAGATAGAATTCGAGCAATGAGTTCCATCGCATTGAATATTTCAAGTTTTTGCTTTGAAATCTTTAACTTGCGGGCACTTTTTCCAAGATTTTTATATGCTTATATTTTCATGTTGTAGTATCTGGTATGGGATTTTATAAACTGATTTAATCGTTTGCAATATTGTCAACTAGGTCTTTTTTAATGTCATTGTGACTAATAATTGTGAAATAATTGTGAAAAAAAGTCACAAGTGCAGCAGAGGGTCTGGTAAAGAAATAGTCGGAGGAAGAACGAGTTCACCGTCTGTGTATTTCTTCACTACAGTATACAATGTCTGTCTCACCGAAGGCCTGCTGGTCGTGGTAAGGGCAGTCCGTCTCCTGATCACCACTCGACCGACTCGCAGGAGACGTGTTCGTGTCCTAGTGTAGGTGGATGAAGTCATATAGTAACCAGAAGTTGCCTGGGGTAGATGGTAATATGGTAGACAGCTGCGAGGTACAGGAAAAACACGTCAGGGAGCTAATATCATTAAGAATTGGCTCAACTACATGCTTAATGTATTTAATCAGTTGATGTAATTGTAATTCGAATTCCAGTTCCGCGGTCACTTGGAGGGTAAGGCCAAATTAGCCTCGAAGAAGCTTGGTGTGCTCAACAGATCGAGACAGTACATATATTTCACCCCGGCCCACCGCCTACAACTTTATAAGGCGCAGGTGCGGCCGCATATGAAATACTGTTTTCATATCTATGCGGGAACACCCTAGTACCAGCTTCTCTCTCTTGACTGCATTCAACGGAGAGCGACTCGAATCATCGATTGCCAGGATATTTCAGATCGGCTTGACCCCTTGGCATTGCGTTGAGATGTAGCTTCACTCTGCAGTCTCTATCGCATGTGTCATGGGGAGTGCTCCGAGGAATTGTTCGGACTTATACCGGCCGCCACGTTTCGCCATCGTTCAACGCGACAAAACTTTAATCCCCATCACCTGGATAATTAGCAATCCACCACTGTGCGGTTCTCCAGATTTTTTTTGCACAACCAATCTTTGGCACAAATTGTCGCCTGCGGTATTTCCGGACCGATACGACCTTCAAACCTTCAAGAAAAGAGCGTACTCCTATCTCAAAGGCACTTGCGACTCTTGAGTTGCAGGTGTCCATGGGCGACGGTAGTCACTTACCATCAGGTGACCCGTCTGCTCGTTTGCCCCCTATAATATAAAGTTATTTTCTTGAAATTTAAAAAAATGCTAGTTCTGAAAATGAGAGAGATAGTGTCTGTTTCTAAGTTTTATTGATTAAAATTGATAGTTTTTAGCAGTGCTCATTAAAATACTTGTTTTATAATACAAGTGGTCGTCCAGAGGTTGAAATCCAACGGCAATTCATAACAATGCCATGAAAAAGATGAACTGTCATAGGTCGTCGAAGTCAATTAAATTTGCGAGGAGTTACGTCATCTGCAAACCGAACTGATCATGAGCGAAGGACAGATGTTGATAATAGTCGTATTAAATTTAGCAGGGAGGGAGCTCATGCATAGGTAGGAGACGCTAGCTAACGGATTTGTAACAGGGCTGGATTATGGAGTTCTAAGCTTTGGGTTTTCTTGTATAAGAAACCTGAAATTTGGAATGGAGATAAGACATACTAGCTAAGAAGGTATCTTGCAACAGGGCTGGATTAAGGTGGTCTAAGGGCTATGGTCTATATAAATAGTTTATGGGAGGAAATCATTACCTTAGAACGCATTTTGCGACAGGACCGGATTGCGGACATATGACCGCGGACTCTCAGAAGACTATATGAAAGTCCTCAAATAAATTGTAGGTGATACGAATGTTCACCGGGTCCTCTATTTATCGATAAAAATATATCTCCAACACTGTTTAAATCTTTCAGCTAAAGCTGTATTGTCTTTGCCTATTTATATGTGCTAATGGTTGCCTGACGGTTGAATTTCGACCTATTTAATTGTCTTATTTTATTTCATTGACTATCATAACTTGAACTATCATTGTATAGACTTTTGTACCATGACAGGTCAAAATAATAATATTTGTAACTTTATAGCACATATTGTTTTTGTACTTTCTGCACATTTTTGTACCTTTTAGTCAAATTTTACAGGAGAATGAAAAAACGATTTCATGAAATAACTAACTTCTTTATTTACATTTTAATATTAATTGTGCTTTTGTTTGTTGTAATTATGATTTATATCTAATAACATAATAAAAAATAAATAAATTACGTATCATTTCTTTATTTTTTATTATGTTAAATTATGTTTATTTATTTATATTATGTTTAAAACTGATAGTTAAAGTTTATTTTTTGTATAGAGAAAAAAAAACTGAATACAATTAGATTCTAAAAAAGTGTAAAATTAAACCATCGATAGAAAATTCAAGTATAATATATATATAATATAATAAAATACGTACAAAGAATGTATTAAGTTACTATTGTATAGATATACATAATAATAAATTAACAAAATAAAACAAATATTTGTTTGATGAGCACAATTATTTGTTCTGTGTCTGGGTATAATTTATCTATAATATTTTAATTTGAAATAAATAAGTATGTTTATCAGCAGTTGGCTCTGCCTAGGGTGGGATAAGATGGTCGTGTGTGAGATGTGTTCAGTTAATATTATTATATCATAATAATAAAATATTTTTTAATAACAGTTATTAGACTTATTAGATAGAACCTCTTTTACGAAATCAACATAAAGCAAATACATTCATGACACGCGACAGCGTTTCTAGTGAGTTTTGTAAACTCGTTTTCCTTCTTGCCTCGAACACGTCCAGGGAAAAAAACTTCAAAGTTCGCGTAAAAAATGAATGCAAATCACAAGTTCTAAAGAGTCAATTTAGAGAGCAGCGGGAAACGCTCGGTTTTAATTAAGCGGTTGAAAGAAAAAACGGGTCTAAATGAAATCGCTTCTCGTTTCAAACTGGAGTATTCAGGTCTTCATAGCTGCTGTAGTTAATGGTAGTTGGACAGTTTTTGGATTAGGTCTAAGACTGGTTCATGGACGCGACGTGGTCCTTGTAAAGTAGACGTCGAACCCTTACTACGATTATTAGATCAGGCACTGTAATTAATATATTATGTTCTTTTATTCCGTTTGCGTATTACTTATTAGTTTTCTTCTCTTTGCTCGCGTTAATGAAGATTGTGTCAATCAATTTATGTGTGCCTCGGGTAGAGTACATTTTTCTGGTACCATAATATGTTCTTTTCTGTACACCCGACAACCTTTATGTAATTTCATGATGATTAGTCGAGTAGTTAAGGCTTGAAAGTGTAACAAACAAACAAATATTTATAAAATTAATTAATAAAACATATTTTTATAAATAAAAACTGACATGCATAATTTTTGAACTTAGTTGTTATGGATTTTTTCAATAACAGATGGAATAATCTTGTACAATGTACATACTTAATAATACTTAGACAAATGTTAAACAAAATACAGACTGTGAAGAAAGAAATAGTGGCGCATTTCGTTCTTTGCAAAAAGATGACGAGCGACATGATGTATCCTTCGAAAATGTCGAAAATGTATACTGTATGTATACTTAAAGGTGTAATAAATTATTATATATTATGCATAAATATCTTTCTATCTTTTATTTTAGAAAATATAACTTAAACATAAGTTTTAACATCGACAGTTGATCTAACGAGGCGAAGTGAAAAGAAATGTTAATCAGTTTCGTTTTCGCCTTTAACGCCTTACCTACCCAGCTGATTATCATATAATTTAGTAAGGGTATAGACTAGACAACATCCCTATGTTGTCTAGTCTGTACCCTTACTCGGGAACAGTACATTTTTCTGGCAGAAAGATACCCTTATCTTTCACCCAGAAAAATGTATTGTTCCCGAGGGATAAAAATAATTGTTTCCCGAGCGAAACTGCGGGCGAAAGCTACTATTAAATGTTGTATCACTTTCTCTAAAACGAGCCATACCCCTCCATGTCACCAGCATTTCACTGCGCCGCACCTAAAGATCGTAGCGTAATGTTAATGCATGTAACCTTCCACAAGAAATATTGAAAAAGAAATAAAAACCTTCCAGAGAGTGCAACAAAATTCAATCATAGTTACGAGAATCTACTGACGTTTTCTACTATCCTCTATTCACTCTAAGGTTTGCTGGAAGAAAACTCAGGTTTGGGTTAAGCTCGCCTTTGTACATACCATTTTCTTGTCTGATATGTAATCTACTTTAAGTGTACAATAAAGAATAAATAAAATAAAAACTAAAAAGTAAACAAGAGTGCCACTTTCCATTTCCTGGCTTCATCATATTATAGTGTTGTCATCCAAACTACATGTCATACCAACATTCATTTCGATTCGACAATTAGAAGTAGGTTAAAATTGATTTCCAAGATTCGTTGACATTGTTATTTACTCACAACCACCGTATTCACCGGATATGGCTCCGACCGACTTTTTTCTATTTCCAAAACTCAAATTACCACATCGAGGTACTCGTTTTCAGCCGACTGACTGGCCTCTTGGTCTAGTGGTTAGTGACCCTGACTGCTAAGCCAGAGGTCGTGGGTTCGATTCCCACCCAGGACAAATAATTGTGTGATGAGCACGATAATTTGTTCTGCGTCTGGGTGTAATTTATCTATAATATGTATGTATTTAGAATTTCTGAAGGGGCCTACTTTGAAGCCGATACCTACAATACATTTGGAAGAATAGTTAACATTTTGTGTTTTATTGACCTTTTCCCGGTTTCTTTCTTTCCTTTCTTGGCAGAGTAGTAAATACTAATCAAATAAGATAAGTTTAAGATACATGTTTATGTATTCCGGAGTTAACTCGATTACGTAATTAGCCGTGGTCACATACTGACTCGGCTGATTTATATATTATTATCATGAAACGAGAAAGTTTACAAGTTAGATAAATACGCGTATTCAATACAGTATTTAATACAGGTACTACTCGCACAAATTGAGAATATTTCAAACTTAGGGTAAGTTTGAAATATTCTCAATTTGTGCGAGTAGTACCTACATAATCTATTTTGACGTCTATTTCAAAAGAATTCGAGTTGTTATTTTGTTTCGAACTTGGAGCTAAAGGTACTTACATGTTATTTTTAACCCTAACAATGTAAACAGGAACGTTCAGCTTCACAACACATTAGGCCTACGAACGCATTGCGACATTAATCTTTGTCAACGAGCACGCGCTAATTAGTTGCGAATTTATAATGCATAATGAGTTTAAGCTTGCTGCTAACTAAACGGCTGTATGGTAGTCAATTCTCATGTTCGTACTGTTATTAAATAACAGCAAGGGGTGTACATAAGAGTGAATCTTTCGTCTCTGTGACAACAATTAAGAAGTTTCTACTAGTATAGCCTAGGGCGCCAACAGGGAACTTGGTATTTCTACTGTTTTTCCTATTAACTTGTTATTTGAGATTCCACTGTTCAGTAAGTCAATAAAAGTATCCTATCCTATTCTCGCCCATCCCTTTGTACTATTTGGTTAAAGTGTTGTTTTTGTTCAGCTCTTTCTTTAAATTACACTAGATCTCAAAGTTCACAAATCATATCGTTTTAACATTAAGGTTTTTGTCTTAAACACATTCCACTTTATCTGTGTACATTTTTTTTAACGTGTAGAGATAGCTCTAAAGTTCTTCGAGTTATTTTTTTTATTGAATTGGTTTCTTAGTAGATAGTTGTACAATTATTCATAGAAATCTTATCGAATACTATACATTAGTCTCACAGGCAACTGATTAAAAATTAATGAATTAGTAACTGACAAAGGATTACATATAAATGTAACTAAAATCTATAAACGTCATAACTGGTGTACACGATAATGTTTCATTTTGAGTAATAAAACCAAGAAGGCGGACATGGTCAGTAAGTTACATTAAATACCCATAACCAAAGACGACGTTGGTTGAAGAACTGAGATTGCTTGTACTCGTACCATCTAAGATAGTCCTGCGGCTGAAAAAGTGCCCTCAGAGCGCCCATGTGTCAGCTATTACAAATCGTCTTCCGCGACTAAGCAAGTGTTTATAAGGCTATTAAGAATTTCATTAGCACTATAAAAGCTTAACAAGAAAGCATGAACGGCTTAACTTGCATATGTTAAGGCTGTATTACGACATCGAATACTCGTGTTGGGGAAATAGCACAGGTATCAATAAAGCATTTGTTCCTCACTACGATGTGTTCTTGCCTTCCTTTGTCTATGTGCTTGATTTAGTATGTTTTTCTTGTTTTATCAGAGCTTTTCACGTTGTATGTTGTCTTTATGATTTCTTTTGAGCTTCTTTAATAGATTAACACGGTTTCCTATACAACATTAATTCATTAAATTAACCAAGAATGAAGGATTAATTTTCTCTCAGATGTTTAAACTGTCCTGGAGGTATTTTCAATTGCTGAACGTAAATATGATATTTCAGAAATTACCCATTGTATTTTCGTTGTAGTTATTAAAATTATTTTCGGTATTAGATGAATTTAAAATAATTTAGAAACATACGTTAATATTTAAAACCAAAGCTTAATCAATTATAAAATTATAATTGAATATAGCCCAGTCTTTTGTTAAGCAATTATGCCAAATATTATATTCTGGACGTTGCCGCGTTGGTACAGGACATTGTTCTACGTCCATACATCGTTTGCCCCAGAACCAACAGCAATAAAAAAATGATTGTTATATTTGAAATCATGATTGAATTCCTAGACATTTGATTTAAAACACAGACTAGCGGGTAAAGCGCAGAATCACAAAAAATATATCAGATTTTGAGGTTATGTTGGAATCACTAATTCATTATTTGTTAAATATTTTAATTACCGTGATAGGATTTCGAGTCTTTAAAATACTTTTTATAGATATGGAGACAATCGATAGCAATTTATAAATACGGTAAGTGTTTATAGATACTTGTTTAAAGGTAAACAACCTACAGAACAAAGACATGTGTATCAAAGAAAGATTTGCAGTGCCTCAATCTTAATAGTAAGGGTTACTTACCACGAGACTAACGAGTTCGTCGTATTACCTATATCATTTTATGTTAGCATTTCTCTGTGTAGGTATATGCATTTTATAAATAAAAAATACAACACATTTTTTTTCAATCTTTATTTATTCATATTCGACAATCTGGTGGTATATAATAATTGTAATCTCTGAAGAGCCTCACCTATAATACCAAGGGGACCACTTGCTGACTGGTACTATGGCAACGCTCAAATATGCATCTCCTGTGTGTATCTGATGCTCTAGAATAGTTTGGCAAGTTTATTCTTCCAGCATGCTGTGGAATTGGATTAACTTCCAATTCAGGTAATATGGCATCGCTAGCTGCTGTTTCCGCTCTTTGGAAGCATCTATGACAAATTGCATCTGATGGTAAATCTGTAAAAAGTTATAAAAATAATTGTAGTTGTATTGTAATACAAAAACACCACAAAATTACATTGTTATTCAAAACTATCTAGTAACAATAAATGTAAAACCGCTTAATTCTATGTAATTACATAGAATCTCAGGTTGACCAAATAAATAAATATGTCAGTTAATGTACCTCCAATGGTGCAAGCCTTTCTATAATTATATTTTTATGCTAAGGTGATGTGGAGTATCCATTCTTAAGGTAAGTAGTTAATGCAAGTGAGTAGGAGGTTCCTACATCCTATAACAGAGTTCACAACTTCTACCAAAATTGCTTGTATTTGAAGCGTGAGTAGTCTCTTGCGCCAAAGTCCTACATGCAGTGCATATAAAGATATAAAGAAACAGCTTGCACCTGAAAAAAAGTAAATTGTTCACTCACAATTATTATGTAGTAATAATAATTTATTTATCTCGTAAATGTTATGTAGCCATAATCCAAATAATATTATGCTTTTTCTGTTATGTTAGTAACGCAAAATATTGATGTATATGATTGAAAACTTCGCTTATTATAATGTGCTTACCAAACGCGGAGCAGCCCATTGTTGTATACCAGAGAAGAATTTGCTTATCTTGTAAAACCATGGAACTACCAGCAGATAGTACAATATACACAGTCCATTTCGTATGCTCAAAACCAGCTTATTATGAAAATAATACACAAAGTCCAGAAAACACAGCCAGAATATGTCGATATTGTAAGTAATCAATATCCGTTAGAATAGCCGAGTAATAAAAGAAATATCCAAAATATCAGAGGGAAACAAAAGTATACACCGAAATATTTTGAAGTAAGACTTGAAGTAAGAATTAGGGATGCGAATTGATAATATTGATTGTGACAAAAATCGATTTCGATTTCGGGCAAAAGTCCTAAATAAAATTAAATGTAAATCGAAAATATAGATTTCGAAAAAAAAAATCTCGATCTTGCCCAATATCATAGATATGGATAATTGAATTGAATTATGGCATTTATTTACTTGTTAGGTAAAAAATAACTATGTTAATCAATAATATTGATTATGTGAAAATCGATTCCGAAGTTGGCGAATGTCATAACATAACCAATAATCTTAATAACAGAATATTGTATTGGATTGTAGTGTTTGTTTGTTTTGTACTCCTCTTATGTAAAACATTTAGGTATGTACCTAAAGTAAAAAAAAAATGGTATTTCATTCAAATAATATACGATAGCTATTTTCAATCAGATGCTATTGTTATTTCGGGATTTTTAAATTAGTTATGTACTTATATGTAAGCAATTTAATCGCTATTCTTAAAACCAGTAGTTATCTGTTAGCTTTAAATATGTAATCAGAACCAAATTGAATTATGGGTAATAAGACGATTAGATTAGTACTCGATCGATCGAGACTTAGTAATCGATTTCTT
Source organism: Callimorpha dominula (assembly GCA_949752705.1). Taxonomy (NCBI): domain Eukaryota; kingdom Metazoa; phylum Arthropoda; class Insecta; order Lepidoptera; family Erebidae; genus Callimorpha; species Callimorpha dominula. The sequence continues at coordinate 1,018,286 of OX456991.1, forward strand.
TCAGTTTGATTTGGATTAAGTGGCGCATCCTTAGCCGGTTGACATTGGTTGAAAATGTAGGGAAATAAAAATCGTTACAGTATTCTTAATTATTAATTTAGAATTCCCGCTAGTCTGCTTGATAAAAATATTTGCCTGTAATTCATTAAAATAGATAAATAATTATCGTGTAAGCCACAAGTTTATTGATTCTGGGGCGAGAATCGGCAAGGTCCTTTGCTATCCTTTTAATAACAAATTTACACTAATAAATATACCACAGATAACATAATACTATACTACTACTGCCATACTGAGTAATTAAAACCAAAACTCTCTACATATGTAATACTTACTACAATTATTATGTAAATTTAGTAGGAAAACGGACCTCCTATTCCCTGGGTAGTCGTAGAAAATATAAGGTCTGTTCAACCTTCTTTAACCCCATAATAGCCCGAATTGTATTAAAGACGAGACTGTCCACATGGTCGCTTAGACATAATGTTTCCTATTAAGTTAAGTGACATTTCCACGACCAGTAATTCGATAGGCCCCTAATTGTATGGAAATTAAATGAGCAAGAAGGTTAAGTTGAGATAATTATGACCAGGTTTATAAACAGAATCTAGAGGCTTGAGTAGATGTACCAAATAAATTGAATTCTTCGGATGTTTTCTTCCGTGATCTTCCGGTTGTTTCTTCTAACATATTAATGTTTCAAATGTTGAACATATTAAAAAAACCGGGCCCGCTGCAGGCCCGCAGAGGTAGATTTCATGTTTTTTTATTTTTTTGAAAATCTACCCCCCAGTCTCCCTCTTGGGGGAATATCCCCCATTCACAAACTTAGTCTACATTTTTGCCAGATAAGGAATTCGATGGTGTGCAGAACTCCTTTTAGATCTAGGTCTGCGACATGTTTCACTGGTTCAGTTACAGGGTCCAGACTTCCCAGCAACAGCCAGTTTGAGTTATAGGACCCTGACATACTCGAGCTATTGGCACAGAATACATAATAGCACCAGTACACTAACACTCCCCAATCCATCCGTATAAACAATATCCTTTTGCCTTCCTTTTTATCTACCTTTCTCTTTCAATATACTCGCAATTTTCTCATCTTTATTACCCAAGGTGCCCGGTTGACAGCAATAGGCTTGTCACTTATCACGTGATTGCTACCAAATTATATTTGAGGGTGTTAAATACGCCTTTGGCTATCTCTGTCTGTATAGGTGTGGAGGAACGGGTGTTATGTTCCTCTAACACAAAGGGATTCTGGGGGCCTAGGCCCTGCGGTTGATATTGGGAAGTTGTATATATACTAATCGGAGCGAGAACTCTCATAGCGCGATGCAGGATTAGTAGTTACTCCGTAGTTCAGCTTGTCTTCGATAGATGATGTTGGAGTTGTTTTTTTGCTGTGTGGAGTATGTATGTTGCTTCACAGGTTAACTAGTACCTAATAAAAGTTTTGGTATGAATTTTCTTATTAGTATGGTCACCCTAACGACTTAAAAGAGGCTTTGTTTCGTTAGGTATTAAATGGACGGCATCAAATAGTTGTTTTCGGTACTGGTTAAGCAATAGGCGTCTTATTATTTCGAGAAACGGAATTTAAGATAGCGTTATGAATGCTGATTTTCTAATTAAAGTAATTGGAGTGTTGCCAACGTTCAATTTGTAGGAAAGGAGTGTTTTGAGATAATTAAGAATTTAACTTTGGTAGTTTAGGTATAATTATTGTATAAAAAAAAGTAACATCAACGACGTAATAAGCTTTATTTTTCATCCCTTAATTTTCCACCCTTAGAGCTGTGATTATAATTAGAGGTAGATTTTTTCTTCAAATTTAAATGGAACTAACCTTCAGTTAAACAACCAGTTTAATTAAAAAAAGATTGAAATCGGTTTACAAATATGTCGAAATATCACGTAATAAACACAAAAAAAGAACAGTAGAATTGGGAACTTCCTCCTTTTTGAAGTCTGTTGCTAACCCCAGAACAACTGACTGGCCTGTTGGTCTAGTGGTTAGTGACCCTGACTGCTGAGCCAGAGGTCGTGGGTTAGATTCCCACCCTAGTCTGGGTATTCTTTGTGTCCGTTGTTTATATGTTTGTAAAGTCCCCCGCGACACAGGACTATTTCCTAATGCGGGAGTTGTCTTTTTATAAAAAAATGAAAATGAAATGAAATTAATTATTCTCGCCACCCTACTGAACTTATTGGGAAGTGCATTTCAGAAGATTGCCAGATGCCAATTTTGGTACTATGTCTATAAATAATACTCAATCCTACTAATATTAAAACGTGAAAGTTTGTGAGGATGTATGGATGTATGTATGTATGGATGTTTGTTACTCTTTCACGCCAAAACTACTAAACCGATTGCGATGAAACTTGGTATGTAGATGGCTGGAGACCTGGACTAATATATAGGCTACTTTTATCCCGATATTCCCACGGGATCGGGACTTACGCGGGTAAACCACGTCTCTTGAAGCTGTAAAAAACCAAGCTTCTAAGTTAAAGCAATCAAAAGATACGGCAACAATTAACACACAATACTATATGAAAATCTATAAAATTGCATAAATGATTTATACACTGTAGACATTGGACATGTCGAATGCGGTTATACAATTATACTATACAGTGTTACAGAACGGTGTGGTCCAATTTTAGGGACCGTTTTGTGTAGCCAAAAAATAGTTAAAGTAAAGTTTGAAATAATTTAGCTTAAAGGCATGGATTTGGTGATAATAGATCTTTTTTCTTTGCAAAACGCCTTTCCTAAACAATTTTTATACACTATCGTGTCAATTTTCACGATTTTGTGTTTTTATTTTTTTATGCAGACATTTTCAGAATATACCATCAACATCTTCGGGGATACTAGGGCGTTACAAAAGTTTTGTCGTGCTTTGTGAAATATTTTTTTTTTCGAAGTAGTCTCTACTAGCAGTAAAGCAGGTCTTCCTAAGTGTAAACCAGGTGCTGAACGCATTGCTTCAGTATCCCTCTGGAACATCGTATATCTCCTCTATTCTATCTTTATTGATTATACCCCTGTTATTCCTTAGAGATGGAAAACGTTCAGTCAGTGTACTACACATTTCCTCGAAACATTTTTGTGTAATTAAGCCACACCAAAAGTTATACAAAATAATTACACAAATGTGAGAGAGGCCCGCCATTTTCATTTAGAAAATTAATTTAAAAATAATATATATTGATTAAAAATATTAGCTTTCTGCGCTTTTTCTACATACAAACTTTAAGTGTTCCGAATTTCACCTCTCTAAGTGTGTGAAATTTTTTTAACAATTCGTACAAAGAAATCTTCTTACTTATTAATATATAGAAGATTTGGACAGGGCAACATCTGTCGGGTCAAATACGAGATAATCTGGCTAACTTATAAAACACATCTTTCTACTCCATATTTTTTTTTTAACTAAAAGTGGTTCAAACGTAAAAATGAGATAATCATGAGTTCAGAAATCTACAATTTTATTTGTTTACTTTTATTAGAACACTTTTGCCTTCAAATTATTTGTTAGGAATATAATTGTGCAAAAAGTAACAAAAAAGCGATTTCTCATATGCACTAAATTACCGTCAATTTTACAGACTGATGTAGAAATTATTCGTACTATGTAGTTAAACGATACAAAGGCTTTTCAGGTGATGCATCATAAAAATGCGTCAAATTAACAAAGCGGTTGTTATAGGCGATTGAATTGGTAACAAAAGGGGATGGGTTTTTTTAATTAATTCCTTTTAGCGACCTTCGTGCGTGTCCCTTTGGATGACAGCGATTGATCGGTCCAATGATTGATCACCTAATAACGCGAAAAGTTAAACTGCCAGTGTTTTGTACGTACGACCATCAACGTTCACGCCTGGATTGTACAAGATGTCTGTGCACTAGTGTTTATACTACAAAATATCATATTCTCTTAAAAACTATAATTACCACCTAAATAAAGAAAACGTTTTCAAATCGTTAAAAATCAAATTTCTTTTTAGGGTCATTTTAATATTCTTTCTGTTTACGACCCACACTTCTAAAATTCATTTTTGATTAATTTATCGCAACTGTTTTAATTCCTATAGGATATACTGAAATCACTGTAATATTTTCTAGAAAGTATTGACGATTTCGAATAATTAGTGGTCAATTTTATGAAATAAAGACATTGAATTTGAATTTACAAATAAATATCTAAGCTTTGAAAGCCGAAGTTTATGTTACGGAGTTTTACTAGTTACTATCACAGAATTAATATTTTTTAGTGAAAACATCTTTGTACAATAGGAATTAAATAATTGATTATTTTCAATTTCATTAATATACTTTTTAGCCAACCCAATTTGCTGCGAAGTGCGGCACTATTTATATAATTTTTTTAAATAGTTTTACCTAATGATTTCTTTACTGGAATTATGATTTTACAGGTTTGTAGTTAAATACGTAAAAAGCCAACCGAAACGAGAACAAGAACAAGAACATCGTAAAAAAATCAAATCATTGTAATGACTTTTGATGTTAAATATCTGTAGAACAAGGAAGAAATTCATGTGAAACTCGTCATAAAAAGTCTTTTATTACTTTGCGAGTAGAAAAGTCAGTGCCAGACATTCGATATTTTTGAGATACTCTGCCAACCGAGTTAGTTAAAACTTCTCATGGTTTCTTTAAAGTTTACATGTTGGCACAATTAAATTTATACACATCGTTTCGAAAGCCTTGAGTTACAATGTTTGGAACATTCGTTTCGAGTGTTTTTAAAAAGTCTCGAAGACAGCCTTATAGTTGTCGGTACGGTGTAAACTTATATATGTATGTATACTTTCTAAATATATTAAGCACATTATCCGTTTTTCGCCTTCTGTGAAGTTTACCGACTGATATTACCAAAAAATAAGTTGATAGTACTTTCATAATCTTACGCTTAATACAAACCACAGCACAAAGTGTCTTTCTGATAATATTTTTTTATGGTATAGGGGGCAAACGTGCAGACGTCTCACCTGATGGTAAATGACTTCCGCCGCCCATGGGCACCTGTAACTCAAGAGTCACAAATACGTTGCCGCTCTTTAAGGTGGGAGTAGGGGAAGAGGATAAGAGCGGGAAGACGGGAGAGGGGGATTAGAGAGGGGAAAAGGGGAAGGACGGGAACAGCGTAGAGGGAAGGGTTAGGGCCTCACTCACGCGGCGAAAAGCAATGCAAGCATTGTTTCACTGCCACTGGTTCTCTCACTTAAGATGTATTGTGTTTTGAGAATGAGTTCAATAAATAAATCAGACGAATACCTTCATCACGTCTGTGCTATATAATTGGTCGGCCACGTGACTAGTCGTACCACTTAATAGCTCTTGGCAGATTTAATATTCTATCATAGTCAATTATTTAAATAAGACCCAACAGGGATAAGGGAACGTACCTACTCGACTTAAATTGCTTAAGGTTCACGTTGAATCTTAAATTGTGTAGACCCTTTTTGGCATATTCTGATCTTTAATTAATGTTGTTTTGATTTTATTTACTGTAATGATGAGAAAAGCAATTTCCATTAATTCATCAAAGAAAAGAAACAATGAGGTTTCGTTTTCCATTGGTAAACAATCTTAATATAATAGACCAGCTTATCAATAACCTGTTGCTGTCATTTTTATGTTATTACTAGCTGACCCGGCAAACGTTGTTTTGCCATATTAATTATTTTTAATGAATATTTTGGTAGTCAAAAAATAACTAACTTATTGTGGGATGGGGTCTATAAAAATAACAAAACACCAACCATTCATTTTCTTAATTCAAAGTAATTCATTAACTAAACTGACATATTTAAAGTTTAACAGTGGGAGAGCAATGCTTCGGCACGTATGAGCCGGCTCGATCGGCATATCGATAAAGCAATGCTTACGTTGTGTTTCGCCGAGCGAGTGAACGAGTAACCCTTCCATCTCTCCATCTCCCCTCCTCTCCTACTCCCACCTTAAAGGCCGGTAAGGCACTTGTGACTCTCGAGTTGCAGGTGCCCATGGGCGGCGGTAGTCACTTACCATCAGGTGACCCGTCTGCTCGTTAACCCCATATTTTATAAAAAAAAATCGATTATAACAACCGCACTTTCTATTTTCAATGGGTTGAATACTTTAAAAAAATTGTACCAATGAAAGTAAAAATACTAATATCGCTGTTAAAAAACAGGGGTTGATCGTAGAGGGTTGAAAATTCAGGGTTGTATGTATTTTCTAATGCTGTATCATAAAAAAATAGAAATTAAAATTTTTGTCTAAAAACTAAAAAAAAAATTTAGGGGTGGACTACCCCTAACATTTAGGGGGATGAAAAATAGATGTTGGCCGATTCTCATAGATACCGGATAAGCACAAAAAATTTCATCAAAATCGGTCAAGCCGTTTCGGAGGAGTATGGCAACGAAAACTGTAACACGAGAATTTTATATATTAGATTGTCTAGACCTTAGATGGAATCATAGTTTTTCGTCGAAATTTGAGGTGGTGAGCTTATTGCTTTTATCTTACCCTTTATATATGTGTATTGCTGTTGCATTGTTGTGCTCCTACTCTTTCAAATTATTTTGGTGAACAATAAAGAGATATATTATTATTTTTGCGGAGCTATTGAAAGACTTCTGTGACTCTCGAATATTTGATAATTGATTTATTTACAGTCACTTATATACTAGTTATTTACATTAACTTGAGAGAGTATATAATTATTATTTAAATTATAAAACAATAATTAAATTACGTTTACTGCAAATATATTACATGCATAGCTAGATAGACACATGTCATGTGTAGAAACAGATGCGAAAGCCCTTTAATACAAAAGTAGGATCCACCAATCCAACGGTTGATTTTGGGAAGTATTTATACTAATCACTTCGAAAACTTTCTTTGGGAGATGTAAGAATGAAATATGGGTTTAGTGGTTTTTTTTTTTTAATTTTAAAGACAACTCTCGCATTAGGAATTACTCCTGTGTCGCGGGGGATTTTACAAACATACAAAGAACGGACACAAAGAACACCAAGAATCGGGTGGAAATCGAACCCACGACCTATGTTATAGCAGTCAGGGTCACTAACCACTAGGCCAACAGGCTAGTCTTAGATTTAGAGAATTCATGTCCCTGTTAATTGAGTATAAAAATCGGAAGTCCAATTTTGATTTCACGTTGTGAATTAATAAAAAAATTAAACTTCCGAATTGTAGCACGAATCCTCATTTCTTTGCTATCCTAACGAATTCCCGAACTGCTCGGTGGACGTCAATAGGCTTGCTCCCTGTTACCAAATTATAGTTGGTAAAATTTGTGTCTCTATACGCCTCTGCCTACCCTTGGGGATACAGTCGTGTGTTAATACATGTCAAATTGTTTTATAACACTCCAATTACATACAAACATGCACGTACAAACTTAAAACTGTATATAGATTGCCTTATAGGTCAAAAGATTAAGTCGGTCTTCTCTTCCACTACTTCTCTAGCCAACATATTATGTCCCTAATAGGAATCGGGTACAAATTAAGCAGAGTGCACACGAAACACTAAAGGTTTTATTTACATTCCTCTCACGAATTAACCTGTTACTTGTTTAGGGTAAGTTGCGCCTACTTTCTGTTTTAGGTGTAAAAGTTTGCGATTTTCTGTTGTTTGTACAGAGTAAACTATTGAGTAGTAGTACTATATAAAATACTCTGGGTTTAACATGCTAACAATATTTATTTGTACCGTAAGTTCGACCTGTCATGGAGTGTGACTCAGCTATCCAAGTCAATGTAGCTATTAGTCGGTTCGACTCCGATATCTTACTACTGTTATAAATGCAAAAGTTTTTGCAGTATTTTTTCCATAAGCTATGTTTATGATTTGTTCAAAATGGCTGACTTTTTTGAGTAATGTACACTCGAAAACAACATTCACCGAAATGTACTTTAGCTTCTTTTTAAAGGTGTTTCTAATACCTCCATCAGTATTTTTATCTGCGCAGTAATATGTCTCTCTTACAAATTTAGTTTTAGGTACCCCAAGGCTCACATTCGTATCATCCAGGCTTTTCCCATAAGAATAAAAATACAGCCACCGGCGCCTGACACCAAAAGGCTATAAAAGCCATCAGTCATTGTCTATAGGGGCATGTTGAACCATGTATTATTTATAGCCAAACTGTAGGGTTGTCAGCAAACCAGAACAAATGTTTATATTGACTACAGTTGCAACACTGTTATTCTTGATATTATTATTGTTCTTTACATACATAATTATTATAGTATAAGTAGTTCAAATATTTTATATATACCGCCTATCTATCTCACTTCACTTTTTGCTCTTTTTTTAGGGTTCCGTCCCTCAAAGGGAAAGAAAGAAACCCTTACAAGATCACTTTGTTGTCCGTCTGTCTGTCAAGACCATTTTTCTCAGAAACCCGTTGACGCATCAAGTTGAAATTAATACCAAAACAAATGTCTGCAGTTTCTTGAAACTGCAAAAAAATCAAGCTTCAAACCCAATGCAATCAAATGACACAGCCATTCAAGTCTTAGATTTAACAACATTTCAATTCGCAGATAAATCAACCCTTTAAGGTATCCTTCATCGACCTAGAATCATGAAATTAGGTAAGAAGCAAGTTCTATGAGCACAAATGAAGGCAAAAAACCAAAAGTCGTTAATTTGTTTCTATATCTGTCTGTTTGTCTATGTGTCTGTCAAGGCTCTTTCCTCAGGAACTCGTGGAAGCACGAAGTTTAATAATTTATTTTAACATCAAATAATTATTTTAGCAGTCACTTAAAGCTGTTAAAAATCAAGCTTCTAAGTCAACGCAATCGAAAGATATGGTCGTTAAGCCTTAAATTTTAACAAATTTGAACATTTCACAGGTAAATCAAAACCTTAGTTATTTTAAATTGACCTAAAATTATGAAATTTGATAAGAAGCGAGGTCAGCACAAGTAAAGGAAAAAAATCAAAGGTCGTTAATTTGTTTTTATATCACATAAAAAAAGTAGTTTCTGTAATTACAAAGATTTTGAACGTTGAATTTGTCGTAAATCGAGGTAGGGGAGAGTATTTTTAGAACTACAAAGTTAAGTTTGTCTCTCGATAAATACGGGCAAAAATCTTTGAGAATTGATATCTGAGATGGATTTACTATTTACATACAAGTTTGTTTTCTTACGGAACCCTCGGTGACCGAGTCAGACTCGCACTTGTCCGATTTTTTAAGATTTTTTAAAAATAAACGTTTATCCTCACATGTGATTCAGGCTCGACAGAGGCCCTTCATCAAGAGGTAAAGCGACCTGCCGCCTCGGTGTCCATTAAAGCATCTAATAACCTTTTTTCCACAACAGGACAAACCACGTCACTATGGAGCAAATGTTGCTTCTATACAGATCGCAGATTGTGTTTTAAATTGAGTAGTACTTGATGTCATAACATCACGAGGGCAGTATTACCATAATCTATCAAAGATTACTACTGAGATCGGTTTCCCTTAGTTTTCAAATCTCAAATGAAAACACAATAAATATTTGTTCTTAACAGAGCTGTAGGTGACAACCCTGAGTTCGATGGTCCGCCACAGTTATGGGGCGGTGCAGATATATGGCATAGAATTCACTTGATTTTTATTGTTCTACATCTATGGCTGGTGTTAAGTGGAGGATGGTTTATTGAGTGGGATATTATAGCACGTAGAATGTGGACGTAAGTGAGTGTGTTTGCGACGGCTAGGCTTCGGTAGAATAAATATATTTTTTAATATTATTGTGACCTCTACTTTCTCTTTCAAGATTTTCATGTGACGTGACATTTGAATTACTTGGGAATAGTTTATTTTGTAATGTAGTTTTTGTGTTGCAACATATTACACGGGGAAAGTTACTAACAGTACGAAAATTTTAATAATTACTCAGACCTTTATGATACAATAATACTGCTCTAACATAAAAACTCCGCTTTTGACTCAAGATAAAGAGTTCTCTAATACAATGGGTTCTACTCTTATCAGCGATATTAGTTATATTTCATTATTTCGTGAAATTTGTATACTCTTGAACTTCATATTTCTTCTTTGATAAAATGATAACGATCACGAGTTAATAAATTAGATCTTCCGACTTTAATGCCACTCCAATAATAACTTCACACACCTCACACACCCCTGTCTGCTACCAAACTAGGCAGAGCCTGTACTATGTTAACCGGACTGCTGATAAACATACTTATATGTTTCTAAATACAAACATATTATAGATAAATTACACCCAAACACAGAATAAATGATCATGCTCCTCATATATTATTTTTTAATGCAGGATGCATTAAAGAAATACTCTAGAGACAACCTGTATAATAAACGAAGAATCACTAAAATCTGTTCTTAATTGGTAAAGACATCGCATAACATACACATTAATAAAACAACCTTCTTTTTTGAAGCCAGATACAAATATCAATATAAATAATTTAGAAAAACTTTAAATGTACATACGATTTATATACAATTCGAGATGATGTGAACTTGGTTCTAATCTTTCCATCCATCCACCCACCGACAACTAGAAAATTGCCAGGAGATTTCCTTCCCATCTTATCGACTGTACATTAACAGTGTATAGCTAATAGGAACTAGCGCAGGGATTGTGAGTCTGCAGATTGAATACGAATGAGAGGCGTATTCAGCTATTCAGACTACAGATAAGCCCCACTGAATCAACGGAGCCAAGGAAAGCAATGCGCAAATATGACCGAAGATGTACTTAGATCTTAACAATAGTTTTAGATAGAGATTTATTGAACACAAAAACACTCTTGTTGTATATAGCTCTGGTGTTATAAAGGTAGACCTAGTCCATTCGTGTATTGGAAGGGGCTGTTCCAATATTTATAATTACAATACTGTTAAAAAGGTGGTATCCGTATATTAAAGTGAAGTAAAAACTCATGTGTAATTTATACTCTGAGGGAGATTTCATCTTCTGCAAATTATTCATCCAGACGATGGATTCAGTTTGGTTAAATTTAGAGTCGTTATGTGTAGCCTAAAAATAGTTGATTTAACCTGAAAAAGACTCAGACAGAAATTTTTTTTAACCTTATTTTCCTAGTTCTAAACAGTATATTTTGATTTTTTATGCAGACATTTTCAGAAAAATCCTGACATTGCATCAACTTCCGTTTTATTAAATACTTATAGTTTAATTTATGTCAGTAATTCAAGCTCAATTTTTCAGTTTGTAAATAAGATTTCTGTCTAAAAATCACGAAGTTTCCTAAAATTGTTAGCATTTTACGTTACTTACGGGGTCCACTTAAGTTATAAGCTACAAGCTTAAATTATAAACACACCTTTTTGTGACCTTCTGTGTTTGAATATACAGAATAAAAAAACTAACGTATTAAAGTTCGTTTATCCGTGTCGTAGAACCTATAGAATACGCTATGATTAGTTTGGGTCTTTGAAAAAATGTTTCTAATTAGAGAAACATGAGAAATTCACACGAAGCTAAAAAAGCGTGACCTGGTTTTTAATTCCTCAAATAAGACATACTGTCATATCGTTTTTGTTGTTAATGCTGTCCTTACTAATATTATAAATGCGAAAGTGATTTAGTTTGTTACTCAACGTTACAAACTATTTAACCAATCATCATGAATAGTTGCATACACTTTGTCAGCAGTTTTCGAGGCATAGCTAAATAACTTTCACGTGAGCGAAGCTAGAGGCAAACGCTAGTTATTAACGAGGTAAAACGCCATCAATTATGAACCTCCAGTTATTGTCACTCTCGCTATAAAGCAGTAACTAATATAATCCCATATTTTACAACACAAACCCATTACGTGTCGGTCTCATTTCGCGGCCATTTTCCTAATATAGTTTAATATCGTCATTCCATAAATTGCTCGCACAGTTGTAATATGCAGATTCTAATGGACTGTTTTGTCCTGGTTACGGTACGGATAAGTTTACAGTGGTAAAGGTTTATATAATTTCTCAAGAATGTTTCAAACTTAAATATTGCAGGCGAGCAGTCTATCTGTCTGTCTATGGTCGGGGATGGTAGACTGTTGACCTGCAATATTTCTAACGTTAGGCTTTACCTATAATTATGATTTTAATTTGTATTTTTTATCATTTCAAAAATGCTCACATGTAAGTGTATTTGAATAAATATAGTAGTAAATATAGTTTATTTGAAGAAAAGAAAAACTTCACAAGCACAACTTCTTAATAATATTAATTGATCTTTTAAAGAAGACCAGATCCAACTTTAATGGAACTAAGTAGGTACTGGAAAGTTTTCTTATCTGCTTTACCAACCTTAGCATGTAGATTTATTTTCTATTTTTTAAATATAATAATATTTTATACTGGTGTTACTCCGGACTGGAATACTGGTGACATTCTGGAAGTATTAAGTATCCAATTAAGTTTATTACCATCCTCTAATTCACTTGTTATTCGTCCATATGTTGTACACATATTTTCATGGATTTCATCAGAATTTATTTATTTACATTTAAACAATAATATAAACTAGTTTTGAAATAGGACAAGGATATAATTTTTTAACCTAACAATATACTTGAAAAGAATATTCCGAAAAATAGCCCCAATTTCAATAGGAACTAACATGGTACAAAAATATCTGTAACTAACCCTGATTGCTTTTGGACAGGAAGACATAACATATATTTTTATTATGCCATTAATTCGGAACAGAAGTAACAAGCATAATGATATAGATTTATGACGTCAGGGTTCATTAAGTCTAGGTTATGTGATATATGAGGCATTTAATTTAATACTTTTGAAAGACTACCTACATTTATTTCAGAAAAAAGAACGCATTTTCCTGAGTTACACAACTACGAATTTTTATTATATTTTTTTAAAACTTGTTGTACTTTTGATGTGTGAAACCGGCGCGGTATATTGTCTACGAGGTCATGTCTTAACGAACTGAATCAACTTGTCAAACCGATGTAGAGCGCCTCCAACAACAGACCTTTTGACAAGGAGTGCCCACCAGCCCCTAGATATTAGTGACCACCATTTCTCTCGACCCTGCCTTTTTTAGAGACGAGCAAACACTGGTAACTCGTTTGTAGGATGCCCTCGTAGTTTATATCTTCTGTATGTTTTTTACAGAGACTCTCTTCCTTGCTACCATGATCGGCATCGTTTCTGTCTGTAGCTTCTACTAATGTGGAACACGCGAGGAAGGAGAACTCAACATCATAGAGTATAGGAATAGAAAATTTCATCAAAATCAATCATGGGACGTCAGCTCCTGAAGAAAAACCTCATCTAAATACTTCTACAAAGATTGTACCAAAGCCGCTTAAATTTAATGGCTCATTGCCACTTTGATCAGGTCGTCGTACTGTCATGTAAAGAAAAAGTTCTGGAGTGACAAACCTTTCTAAGAAAGTGGTTTCCGCTTCTAAGGATTACTTAGACTACTTTATTGATTAACCAAAATATATATTTTTACTTTTCCTTAAATTGAAAATAGTTACCAGATTTCCTATCCTGTTGGCTATGCGCCAGCTCGCCAGACCCTAATGGGCGTTTTGTTCAAAATAGCCGTTGGAGGTCACTATCTAGCTAAAACTCAACCAACGTTTAAGTAATTTATTTTCTTTGTAATTAGTAATAATAGATAGATCTATAGAACATTCTTTATTGTACACCACAGTTGGACAGAAATTAAACATAGTAACAGTTTCTACTAAGCGGCAAGTACAATGGGTGGTCTTATCGCTGAAAGTGATGTCTTCCAGACAACCTTTGTATCTTTGTATGACACAACAGAGGAATATAATCGGTAGCTGGTGGCGTACCAAAAATATTTAGAACGAGAACAATAAAATAATAAACATAGTATCTAGGTAAAGAGAATGATATTACAAATTATCTGAGAGTAAAAAATGGGGTGAAAAGGAATACGTGAAGTAACTGTATTATATACACACACATAATTATTACGTTATTCGTGGGAGAGCCATGCATGTTGTTGATTGCATTGTTTTTCGCCAAGTGAGTGAGGTTACCGGAGGCCCTTCCCTCTCCCTTCCTCACTCCCTCTTCACCTCTTCCCCCTTCCCATACTCTCACCCTAAAAGCCGGCAACGCTCTTATGACTTTTGAGTTGCAGGTGCCCATGATCGGCGGTAGTCACTTACCATCAGGTGATACGTCTACTCGTTTGCCCCCTATACCAAAAAAAAACGTAAACATACATAAATGTATACAGAAAACATATACATATTTATAGTGAATAAACTTTAATAATTAGTAAGACAGTTTCTTATTATGAAGTCTATTTTTTTATGATTTAAGAATAAAGATACTAAAACTGATTAATAAAAGATGTACCTAACTGATGAAAATTTTTGAATGTTGGGAGATAGATTTAACAATACCAAAAAAAAGTTAAAAAGATACAGAGTTCTTTAAACCAAAATAATGTCTCAGTAGGTATTTGATACCCAGAAATTAGGTCAAAAGGTATATGTATATAACTAAGACCGGTGTTAAAAATACTGTTTTAAATTATGTGTATTATTAAGCACCAAAGTTGCATTAATTATGAGGTTGTTAAAGTTGGTATTTTAATTTAAAATATATTTAAATAATTGAATGATAACGTGTACAACGGCTAGTCCCCATTACTACATGTTATAAAACAAAGTCCCCCGCCGCGACTGTCTGTCTGTTCCCGATAAACTGAAAAACTAATGAACGGATTTTCATGCGGTTTTCACTAATAGACAGAGTGATTCACGACGAAGGTTTAGGTTTTTAATTTGTACCCGTGCGAAGCCGGGGCGGGTTGCTAGTATAATATAATTCGGATATTGAGGAACAGTTATGTAGTAAAAACACTTTATATCACATACTGGTGACATACTGTCGGCCCATCACCTATTTTCTTGAATGACAGTAAACCTTTTCCCAGTAAAGTTTACGGTTTTCACACAGAGAAAAAAATATTGTATTTATTTGAGCTTTGAATCAAGAATGAGGAAGGTGACACCTAATATGTATCAATCCTTTTAGATTGACATAAATATAGTAGCAGGTGATATTTCTACCTTAAATAAGGTTATTGGAGCCTATAATAAAGTGTAAAAAAAAGAAAGCAGTTAACCCTTTTATTAACAATACAAGCACGACAGTTTTTTAAGTGGTAAGATTTTTATTATTCAATAACAAATGTCATCGTATTCTTTTTTTAATGTCAAATAGCCCTTTCCCACAGTTTTACAGCATTTATGGTTATTGTTCTGCCTCTAAGTACCGTCGCGTAAATTTAAATAGCCTACAGGAAACATTCCTCAAGATTTTTAGTGCAAATTCCAATTCCATTTATATTATGTAATGTCAAGAGAAAAATATATTTGGCCGTATGCATAAAATATCACGCATTGCAATTTTAGTCACATCTAAATCTACATCTGTCTCTACCTCATGTCTCTGTTATCATTATCAGACGAATAATTAATAGATATATGTATGACAGTCGCAGTTTATCTTGATTCTCGAGATCTTACGACGACCGTAAAGTTAGAAAAGATGTCGCACTTTCCCATTCGAAAACTTGTCAATTACATCTAGATTGTCCTCAATATACGTGATCAGATAAACCAGTGCCTCACGTGGCACAAGCATTTATTATGCAGGGAATAACCTGCAAGTTTAGTAATGATATTAGATGAGTACTGAAAAACAATTTCGTCATCTTTTTAACGACATATTTCTAAGTAAAATGTATTAAACATAATACATCTGTACCGATATCCACATTTTTATGTCCTATAAAAGTTGCTAGTAACATAGAGACATTAAATTTGATGTCCCGTGGAGTAAACGAATGCCCTTAAGATTGGACGCCATTACTCTCATGATTTGTGGATGAAATAAATCGTAGAAATTATAGAGGAAATGAACACTGCTCTCTTTAGCATTGCTGCCCGCGGATTTTGTATAAATGTTGACTAGTTTCAAATTCGCAAATGCCTGATCTTAAGAATGAAATTATAAGTTCAGATTTTCGAATGGTTTTGATAAAATGTCTTAGTAGCAGATGGTAAAGTAAAAGTATTTAGTAGTACCTCTAGCCCGTGTCTTTGAACACGTTATTGTAGATTCGAGTTTTGTCAGTCATTGTATCCCACAGGAACTGTTTTTTTTTTATCTGGATGAAATGCATCCTATGTTATTTTCTGCATCAGAGTCATACCGTGTATTTAAAATTTTATGATGATGTGTTGCGTACTTAAGACGTGAAAAAAACAAACAAAATTTTGCTCAGTCAAAATTTTAACCTTTTTGTATTCCCAACTAGCTTTTGCATGCTCCTATGATATTGTAGATTTTGTCAATCAATCTATCCCTATGAAACAATATATTTTCTGTATGAAAGACCCTATGTCCTTCTCTGTACTTCTGAGGACGTTTTCATAAAATTAAATGATGATTGGTTGAGTAGCTACGGCGTTAAAGCGTACCAAACGAACAAACTAAATAAATATATCAAACTATATAAATTTTGCTGAAATCTATTCAACGGGAATCATACAATTTCATTAGCCATGGGCTGTTCACACATAGGCTAATCCCGGAAAATTATACAGACTATAATCTTTCTCTACGCCAAATTTAATCCCGAACTGGTCAGACTTTCTTGGCGTAAAAGAGTAGCAAATATCCATCAATCCATTCTCAGAAACTTTCGCCTTTATAATATCAGTAAGATTATTGTGAGTGATAACTATACACTCAATTAATTTGTTCGTGGGGAGCCATGCTTAGGCACGTATGGGCCGGCTCGACCGGAGTGATACCACGGCCTCACAGAAAACCGGCAGTGAAGCAATGTTTGCATTGCTTTTCGCCGCGTGAGTGAGGTTACCGGAGGTCTTAACCCTTCCCTCTTCCGGCTCTAGTAGGTACTCCCACCTTAAAGGCCGGCCACGCGTTTGTGAGTCTTGAGTTGTAGGTGCCCAGAGGCGGCGGTAGTCACTTACCATCAGGTGACTGCTCATTTGCCCCTATACCATAAAAAAAATATTCAGAAATTTCTACCCATTTTGGGACTTATTTATTTAGATTCTCAAGATTAACTTTACTAACGTTGTTTAATGATAAAAGATGATTGCAGTCCATTATGTACTAAATTACTATTCTAGATATCTTTAAAGATGTCATCTTAATATAGACCCTTTTATCTCGAGACAACTCAACTAACAAAACAAAAGGATGTCTTAAGCAAAAAATTCGTGTTCTGAAATATTAGATTAATTGTCTCTTTCAACTCTGTACACCAAACTTATCTCAGAAATTCAAAATGGTCTCGAATTATACTTTTACTTAAAAGATTACTTGAGATAAATTTTCCTAGACAATGACTCGGTTCCAGTGAGGTCAACAAACTTGAAAATTGTATTTTAAAATTTAAAGGAATTTGTTGCATTTGATTTCCTAACGGTCTAGCTAAACTTTCAGCCTTTGTAAGGTCTAAAGGAACATTAAAATAATGATATTGTTAAAGAGGCTTATCTTATTTTGACATTTACTCTTCTACTAAAACATTATTTATTTAATCACCTTCAAAGCACCTAAAATAAGGGTGGAATAAGGTACACGGACGTAGTATGTGTGTTATGGATAGTATGTGGATGGAATGGGTCTAATTTCTTGTAGTTTTTATGTGTATTTTTTTTATGGGTTATTGTGTAAACGAGCCGACGGGTCACCTGATGGTTAATGACTACGGCCGCGCCGCTCATGGGCCTGATGCAAGGGTTCGAGGGCCCCATGGCTCATGCAACTCAAGAGTCACAAGTTCGTTGTTCGCCGGGGTTAACGGCAAGGGTATATATCATATTCGAACCGACTAAAACCACACGGAGTGCCGTCACAGGGTCAATAGGTAATTTAACAACAAATTAATAAGGTGGTCTATTCTCCATTCTTTGACATCCATGTTTAGGATTTGAGAGACGGTCAAGGAACCAAGCGTTCAAAGTTTAGAAGTACCTGTTTTTAAAAGTCATTCGAAGTTATTCGACGATCGAGAAATTACTTCTAATAAATATTCCTTCATCAAGTTTTGACACTTCCATGATTAGAAATTCCAATTACTATGATTTTCTAAATAACATTTCCGACTAGAACAAAACTAATACTATTGATAACAAAACATATTAAATTTTAACACAGCTTTTGACCTTTTCGCCGCAACTATTATTGCTACTCCTCGATTAAACTGAAGATATTAAAAACTAAAATTATTGAAGAGAGCGGGCGTTTCGTTTAATATTTAACAATGAACAATCCTTTGTCTGTAAATTTATATGTTTATCAATAATATAAGTGTAGAACTTGACTACACTGGCTTGAGAGTCCGAATAATCCTAGATCATTTTCCTATGAGTGGAACAATATCATCATCATTCAAGGATAACTTTAAAAAAGACGGTGCATTGTGTTTTTTTTTAAATACTACTAGTAACATGGGTTTTCACACATTACTAGTATTCTTGTTAACCCCTCCAGCTAAGCTAAATGCTTGTGTTAGGAGTGGGTTCACGTCGGTAGTGCACTGGGTGGGGTTCGAATTCGCAACCATTAGGCTACCGCCGCTTCGTTTAACATTAACATTTAGCACTGTAACGTTCAAAGAATTGAAAATATTATTCAATAATGGTACAATACCTTTTTTGGTTACCCGACGTTTTGATCAAATTGCACCGATCTTGGTAACGGGTGGACTGGTGCTGGTGATAGCTCAGCGATGCCGCCGTGAAGTGCCAGTTTCAGCAACTAGCCGCACTTGGTCTTCATTATTTTTATTTTTGTCAGTGTCGGTACTTTGACACACCACAATACGATCGTCCCAATTTACACATTTACATTAAGAAAAATAAAAAAATTGTAACTTAAGTCAGTAAATTTCTTTGAAATTCTACAAAATCACACTCCAAAATTTTTAAACCCTCTTGAAAATATTTTCTATTCCATTTATCGTTTACACAGTTAAATAACCGCTTAAACTATGCGACCGGGCTTTTGCATTTTAGAAAATTTGTAAACAAGTTGCATACACAAACAAAATGTACACTGTTCAAATTAACCCACAAAGTAAATAAAAGCTAGGAGGTTCAACTTGCAACTTGGGCCGCCAGGGAACCTTGTGTTTCAAGAAATATATATTTGAGGTTAGGGATAAGCGTTCGTAAGTGCACAAGGGAGAGGCAAGCCACTTTTATAATCTCTCTAGGGTTATCGGTTAATATCCTGTTTAGTATAGCTCATCAACTTGAAGATACTTTATGTATTACTAGACTCTTTATCCATAACCTTAGAAATAATTACAGTTCAGTAAACCTAAAAAAAAACTTTACATCGAACCAAATTAAAAAGCAAAAAAGAGTTCCACTATCCACCTCCTGGCTCCAGTATCAGACCATAGTTGCCAAGGCCAATTTCTTGGATTCGTCCAAACTAACCATATGAGCCCTAAACTCGAGGGGTTTATTGTAGCCACTTAAGAGTTCCACTATCCCCCTTCTGACTCAATAAGCAGATCAGCTCCAAAATGTCCTATTATATAGTATTGTCATCCAAAATTTCATTGCGATACGATTATTTGAAATAGGATAAAATTTCAAAGTTTGTTTACATAGTTAGTTACAAGTGAAACTAATAAAAATGTGTTAAAAACGGCTGGGTATGACAATGGTATTACAGCTAACACAATTGAAATTATTCAGAATATATATATATATATATTATGCATAGTATGTATATTAAATATTAGTAGCTAGGTAATCCAATTGCGAAGAGTGTTGTTTCTGAAGTGAAAACTCCTTTAGGCACGTTCTACACTTTTGGTACTGGGAAAAGGTACTGAACTCGCGTGACCGTCACGCTCAGATGTCAGATATGACAGTTATGTTTTTACTTCTGACGTGTAGTCCTCCGTCTGACAGTTTTATTGTTAAATTCTAGGAGTCCCATCCGTAGCGGTGATAGAGAATAATCGATAGAGGTATAATCTGTATATATAAATGAAAATGTAGCGCTGACAGAGAAGAAGGTATACGTGTCTTTCTTTATAGGAGCGTGCGCATTATATGTATATTCGTATCTAGTCTGTCTCAACTCCTGATATAATCATAAATTAAATATTTAAAATGGCCCCGACTCGAAATACCCTTCAATGATTACAAAAGAGCTGATGATCTTCGAACGGCTGAACAGCTTTTCTTGAATTATATACTTTCAATCAAGTCACCTTTCAAACAAACAAAAACGCACTCCAATCGGTTTATCCGTTTTGGAGCTATGATGCCACAGACAAACACGTTAAACTTATAACACCCCTCTTATCGCGTCGGGGATTAATAAGAGAAACAATATAACTTGCCTTAAAGGATTGTTTCCAAAATTCAGTCTACGTGTTAATTCTGAACTTATTTAACGTCTGTTTGTCGTCTACTAAACAGTACTTCACAAATACAATAATCACTTTAAATAAGTTGTTTGTTACACAAAGAAATTCACATTCAAAGTGACAGTTTGCAAGTTGAACATTGCTAACTCGGTTCAGTTTTTAAGTCAGTAATCTACTGCAAACGTAACAAACGTAACATAAAGAGAAGCTCTCTGTTTTAAGTTACTTTATTTAAATAACATTAGCTAGATTGTAGTTACGAGGAAAAAAAAAACCGTGTGATCTTACTAGTAAATACATAAAAACAGTGTTATTAAATAAAAAGGATATCTCCAATTTCTAAACTACTAGCTCACTCGCGCAACAAACTTTTCAGCTTTATAATATTAGTATAGATATATTTATTAATAATTTCATCACGTTGAATGCACAGTTTTGTTCTTCTGATGAATTCTGTCAGCGTGTTGCTTGCCCAATAAGTGGTAGACTACCTCAAAAACAGAGACGAAAGTCTATAAATACACAGTCACGCCTCATGTAGGTAAATATTTTGCTATAATAGCTGCTGGTATGTATCCGTTATGGATATTAAAGTATTATAACAAACACATCCATTTCTGATGACATTTTAAAACCTCCGAGTTGTATTCTAGCTTTTCTTGACCAACAGATAAATTGAAACCGGTATTAAGAGATTTTTTGTTGTGGTAAATAAATAAAGATTGGCCAGCAACAATTTCTTACATATTAATAGCTATAAAACATAGCTTAATTCTCAGTGGACTTCATCCTTTAATGTAGCTTAGCGTTTTTATACATCCGTAATCTCCGTAAGTTCTCGTTACCGCGGCTGCGAGTTGCAACTTTGTGTGATATATTTTTATTGCGAAAATGTTTTGCGGAATAAAAATGACATATTGTGGGAGCATCGTTCTTAGTAGTTATTATAGCTCGCAGTATTCTAGGTGTTTTAATGAAGCGCGGCGAACGGCAGCCACTCCTACTGGCTGACGCAGGTGCTCACCGGACACAGCTGCTTCGGAAAGTATCTGATGTGCCATCACTGCGGAGGCGGTCGCGCGGACACTGCACTCCACA
Organism: Callimorpha dominula; assembly: GCA_949752705.1. Taxonomy (NCBI): domain Eukaryota; kingdom Metazoa; phylum Arthropoda; class Insecta; order Lepidoptera; family Erebidae; genus Callimorpha; species Callimorpha dominula. Next base: position 1,039,892 of record OX456991.1, read on the forward strand.
CTCTTGTAAAGTGCGTAGCGCGGTCGAAGCGTGATCTCGCAACTGCTATTGGTGTGGGAAGCTTCTTGCTGCAGGCCATTTTATGAAATGAGGGTGCTTGGGATTATTCTCCCTCATTTTGTGAAGAAACGATGTCCGCTAAAGAGGCGGCAGAAAGGGAACGGGAGAGGGCTAGTACTCTCATGTACCGCAGAAGAGGCACCAGGCGACGGAGAGTGCTAAATGACCTTCAACCATATGAGAGCTGACCTAGGAGTAACGGGTGAGGCTGCCTGTTACCCTAGCTGAGCAACCTTAGATGAGAGTGGCGCAATGTGTTCCGCGCGCGCCTCACCCCGCACGCATTTGTGAGGCTGAATATTATTTAAGATGCGGCCAAGGTCTGCCGGGGTTCTCGGAAACTACCCGAGCACCTTGCCATCAATCCATTTGTGCCACTTCACCGCTATCCCCGGTGGGGTGATGACCCGTGGGGGTTGCAACACGATAATAAAAGGTGTTTTAATGAAGTAGGCCTAAAAATAATTGTCAGCTACCTACAATTATTATTTATATGCATCAACTATATTTTAGAAATAATTTAATTATTTATTTTACATTATATATTATGTTGCGCGGCATTAGATTTTAGGCAGTAGGGTCAGAGGACACGGTTTCAACTCCCGTTCAGTGCTGTGTGAAAGGTCTCAAGGTGCAGTGGTATCAATGTTTCTACGTAAAATTATTATGTAGGTATTTAACAAAATATATATCGAAGTATTTATACTCCTAATATACATAAGTTACATATTATAATTAATTACTAATTTCTTACAACATTTTTTTACATCAAAATCTAGTGATATACGAGTTTTTGTTCATCCAAAGGCAGTCTTTGTACCTGTAATTAATAAAATTTCTCTTAGCGATAAGGCCGCACTTTGTAGGTATTCACTTGAAGTCATCCATCAAAGTTAAATATTTGTGTAAAAACAATATTCAGAAAATTCATCATCGAAAAAAACGTAACTCAATTTACAGTATATCTAAATAAATTACGAAATGCGTAAACCTAGCTCACATTATCAACCCTTTTTCCAGTCAACCCTGAAGGACGAATGTGATGGATGCTTATATACGTTCTCAATAACGAGACCCATCTGCATCGTTATTGATCTATGACTAGCATACCTAATAACTCAGTTTTAATACCGATTTTGACAATCTATCATTGTCACTCCAATATACCTATGAAATAGCAAAGAAATAATGTATAATGATAATGAATAAATAATAGTTGTCGGCCTTTAAGGTGGGTGTAGGGGAAGGGGGGGTAGAGGGGAAGAGGGAAGGGTTAGGGCCTCTAGTAACCACACTCATTTGGCGAAATACAATGCAAGTATTCATATCACTCCGGTCGTGCCGACGCATGGCTCTCCCATAGTAACTTTTAATATTTGGTTTTACAATAAAAAAATAATAAGAAATTTGGAAACAGTAACAATTTATTTTAATCGTAGGAAACTACCCTATTATGCTGGCAATAGATATATTTAAAAAATACGTCTACGGAACGGGTATTTAGAACGAAGACTTAATAGTTTGAAAGCTATACTTACATATATGCTTAGGCTAAGGCAGTCTAGTTTAAGTCCCGGAACTTCCCACCTTGCTTCAACTGTGGCGTGAGGGTGAGTGCCAATCAGGCCCACGCCTGACCTATTGCGATCGGTGTAGTCGTAGCCGCTCTATTACGTTCCTCCCCACCTAAACTGGGGACGGCACCGTGGCAGTAGTCAGCTCCATTCGCTTCCTCTTGTTAATGCCCTAAAGGACCCGTAACTAGTCGCGCACTCTTGACATACACATGCGAAAAAATATGATTTACTGTAACAACTGACTGTGTAAAATGGGTTCATTTGATGAAAGTCACTACAAAAATTTAAAAGGATTTTTTTAGTCTAGCATAAAGAGAAAACAAAAAACCGTGGGATCAAGTACTCTTGATCCCAAATGCTTCACCGAATGCTTAACGCCGCGACAGGTTGAGTACGGTCGTGATAAAACCTTGCTAGTGCAAATCCTAGTATCTATTAACTAAACAAGAATATAATAATAGATGTGAAGACGGTATCCTGAAATACTGAATTTAGAGAATTTTAATAAAAGTCAGTAGACAAGTCTTGGGCTACTACTTAGAGGATAACTTTGACGCAGCATACGAAAGCCAATTATCTTCTCAGCGACTATTTGAACAAATTATATCCACTCTATCTTGAGATGTATTATTTACTAGCTTAGGTTTGTATTCATGTGCGTTAGAATTATATTTTTAGTGTTATGAAGACACAAATCAATACACACCATCACAATTATCTATTTACTGAGTTGCAAAGACCTTAATATTACTTAATTCTCTGGAGTTATTCCTCAGTCATTAATTTCATTTCACTACATTATATTACGATTTTTTTTTTATTTTTTTTTTCACACACGGCCGTCTGGTCCTAAACTAGGCAGAGCCTGTATTATGGTAACCGGACTGCTGATAAACATACTTATATATTTCTAAATACATACATATTATAGATAAATTACACCCAGACACAGAACAAATTATCGTGCTCATCACACAATTATTTGTCCTGGGTGGGAATCGAACCCACGACCTCTGGCTTAGCAGTCAGGGTCACTAACCACTAGACCAACAGGCCAGTCTTTTCATTCAATTACATTTCATTTCTTCATTCTTTTTCACAATTTTTAGCAATACCGATATAAAATGTTTTTTGTTTTAATTTATATTGTCGGGAATAATGTTGTTTAAGCCTGAAACCTCTGAAAGTTGGTGTAACAAAAATATTTAGTAGCTGCAAGATGTAAGGTGTGTACATAGGAACGAATGTAACAGTTTCTTCTTAACAGCAATCAACCAAAGTTAACAAACACCGACACGACCTCTTATGCGAGTGTATGTATAATATATTAGACTGAGTGAATTGTAACCTATTGGTACTATATTATATACCTGGGTCTGACCAGCAGCGACTCGGAACGGTATCATCAAAAAACATTGTGTGAGTGAAGTTCTTGTAGCAAAATATATACTTTGCTTTCATTTTCTCTGATCAATTTTATTGTTGCCTTACCACGGAAAGGCTCATAATACTCTTTTGAAAGGCTAGATTGGTAAGCCAGTAAAGTTAACATTAAGGCACATAAGATGTTTTGCAACCATTTAAGGTACACAAAAACTAAACTTATAATCGCTTATCGATAAAAGTCATTCCATATAAGTCAGACATCTACAACTAGGGATTGCGTGGTGGTCGAATTTCGACCATGGTTTTTTCATTGGCCAGTATAACTTGAGCTGTGGTTGTATAGACTTACTTACCATGACAGGTAATCACATGTATTGGACTGGACTGAATTTTTAAAGTTGTAAGATATATTGTTTAAAATTTTTAGGCTTTTGCACCTCTTCTATATACAAACTGTAAATACTCCAAAATTCACGTTACTACGTTCGCGAAATTTTCTTAAAAAAGGTACAAAGAATTCTCTTCACGTATTAATATAACCACATAAAATTATTACGTTTTTATGTTTCCACAATCTTCCCTTTTACAGTCGAAGTAATATGACCCATTTTTCATACAAAAGTTATACCTCCCAACGCTTGGTACCAAAAATTGCAATTAATTTCACAGCCCTTATTGATATGGCACCGCTGTATCTGGGGCATTCGGCCGAACAATTATTGACATCCACATCATTGAGACAACAGCCGTCAAGGGGAATAACAGGTGATAAATGTAGCTCTTAATTAAATTGTCATAAACCAGATGGCGCGCGTGTTGAGATGAGTTGATGCGGTGTCGGCTTGAGATGGCACATGCTCTTAGAAGTACTTACCAGTGATTAGATACATCAGTATTAAACATGACAAAATTATTAATCCAATACAGTTGAAAGGTAATACATAGTGTGTTACAAAAAGGTCGGATACTCAGGGTCAGCTTTCAGTCTTACTACGATACGGCTGAACTTCGATATTTTACGTGAAGTGACTGCCATCAGACCTCTACCTACCTCTACTACTAGGTGATATTAAAGTTCTGTAGTTAGACCAGGTTGCCAGGACTTTTTAGGGCTCCAACTACCTTTATTACTTAACCTTGTAATGTGCTTACTGTAGAGTAGACCCCGTGAATAACGTAATTCGCTAACAATTTAATGAAATCTTATTTTGAAACTAAAAAAATGACTAGAAAATTGATCCATAAAGCTAATATTTCGTATGTGAGAGGGCTGACATGAATGAAACTATAGGTATTTAATACCTATCATGTTGATGGAATATCCAGCTTTTTCTGAAAATGTTTTCATAAAAAAACAGACTCATTGAAATTTACACGAAAGTTCATAATGTGTTGTTTATAAATGTGCACCTACATTAGGAAAAACATTGTTCGAAGAAAAAAAATCCGAACAAAAATGGTTAGTAAAATATCAAGGCGATTCGCCTATTATTTTCTGAATCGTGAGCAAATTTACTAGTTTGTTTTTATTAAGCTACATATGTATACAACTGTGAGGAAAAGTCGGAATAAACAGGATCGGTCTACGTACATTTTGAACTTTCCTTTAAATATTTTGTAACAGCCTCACTCGTAATCCCGTCGTGCGCAGTGGAGTGACAGCCACTTAGTTACCCCAACTTCGCAGATAATCTTCGATGCTTTAAGTTATAGTTGATAAAGACCATGTTGTATTTAAAAGCCTTTCAACGTGTTTTATCTTTTAGTTAATACTTTAATAGAACTTTAGAAAAGTACATGTTTTGGTGGGATTATATAAAACATGATTTTTTGGCATCATCATGGCGCAGAGGATTGTTGAAGCGGCTTGGTTAGAAAGTAGCTTAAGGAGACTTGTGTGAGTTTTTTGGCATCAACGCATTTAGTTGTCGGCGGAGACGGGCAGATCGGCAATCAATGTAAATATAGGCTTCTTCTCTTGCAGCCAACAATGTATTAAACCAACCGTGATGTGATTATAATAATATGACCCGTAGTTTTCTTTTTTCTTAATACGATTAGATTATTTAAAATATTAAACGTTTATAATACCTAAATGCGTACACAATGCTATTAATCTTTTAAAATTAAGAACTATCACTATATTGCAATAAAACTTTATCATCTCATGTTCAGAAACAGTTTTTTTTTTAATATTCTATTGGTCTAGAACGTTGATTTATTATTATTATGTAATACTATTTATATTCCAGACCTCTTGTAGTCTTTGTAACATTTGAACACTTGCTATAGCGCTATTGACGCTAATATTAAGTTTGTTTATGTCTAATATTGCTGAAAAACCCGTTATCTAGATTGTATGTTGCTACATACAATCTAGAGCATTCTAGAGCATATACTCAAGATCTCATTAGGTAATCATTACTAGGTATTTTGAAGCAGTGTTTATTTAATATAAAGCATTATGTGTTGCTAACGAACAAATAAATGCAATTTTACGAAATATTCAGTTGGTGAGAATTCATTTTACCAAGTTTTTAGCATACAATTATTCAATGTTTCCTTTTGAAATGGCTTCTCATCCTGTCTTGCTAGCAAATATATGCAAACGTAGATATTAGTATTTCTTACATGAAGTGACCAGTGAGTTGATGTAGTGCTAGAATAACCTAATTTCTAATTAAAATGTAGTATTTAGGAGATAAATGTGACAGTAATTAAATTTTCAAATTCAAATTCAATATCATTTCATAAAAATTTTCATAAATTATTCGAAATCGTCAATTTAATAAATATTTATAACAATTAAAAATTGTAGATTAACACCACAGAGTGAAAAACAAACAAAAACATAAGAGATGGGAATTAAGAAACATATTAGCTTACATTACATTTCTATTGAGTACATGAAATAGCCAGTGGATCCAATACAATTATAAAGAACTTATGTGAAAGCGGGCGACTTATCGAAATACTCTTTATTCTATTATATCATCATAATTACAAATTCAACCATAAGACGTCCACTGCTGGACATAGGCCATCCTCAATGACTTCCAAGGGGAACGGTTGGAAGCGGCCTGCGTCCACCATCGACTTGCAATGCTTGTAAGGTAATCTGTCTAATTTGTTGGTGGACGTCTTACGCTACGCTTTCCGGTCCGTGGTCCCCACTCCAGAACCTTTCGACCTCATCGATAGAGAATTGGTATTGAGCACTGACAGACGGATGGTTTAAGTAGCGTAAACGAATGCAGTCTGCTTTTAAAGTAACCATGACTAGTAAGATTTTTACGTAGATAGGCACACCTCAAGCCAGAGCCTGGTGCCTGGGAAAAAATTAACCCTTTTTAACCCTTCGCTTTAAGTTTACTTATTAAGCAATTTTATCAATATGTATAAACTTTTAACGATAATTGTCAAATAACAATAAAAGTTAAAAAGACTTTTGGCATTTTTTAACATATTCAAAGTTGTTTACACACCTGTGCCTCGCAGAATAAATTGTTTTAGTTTAACTTATAATAGGCACTCTTCGTTTTTGACGTTTTTTTTTTAAACAGGCCAAAAAGCAATAAATCACAACAATGTTGAAAATGGTTATATATATCATCGATTCTCGAATATTTTCGAGTCTTCGGTAACATATTTTATCAAATCTATACCACGGTTAGACGCTGTGAAGAGTTTAGCCCATTGTTGATAGGCCATATCTAGAGTTTCAAATTAAGGAAATAGTATATTATATGCTTCAGTTTCAGGCCAGAAGCCAAAAAACAATTTAGTGGATTAAACTAGTGGTAGTAACTGTTTATTTATCACAAGATATATTATAACAAGAATATGGTACATAGTCATAGAAAGCATTTCAAGTATAAGGAAGTAAAAAAACATAGTTATTTTGAACTTGTATAGGCATATCCAGGTTTTCAATAGGTATGTATATTATATAAAACACAAATTATATAACAATAACTAAATAGTGGTGGATCCACACAGTACCTGAAATTAGTAACCAATATGTATAAAGAAATTCACAAATTATAACAACACAACAAATAAGACAACAACTTCATATTATGATCATTTCTTACAAGCACAACTCGATATCGTAACACGGTTATTTCTTAAATTCATTTTACTAAGAAACTGATAGTCATCGAATGTCTAAAAAAACGATGGAGTGGAATACATGAACGACGAAGACCAAATATTTGAAGCCAGATTTTGTAAACCATTCCTACACTACAAATATTTATACGCTTTACACATTTAAACAACGGACACAAATAACACCCAGATTGGGGACAATTATTTGTGGATCACACGAATTTTTGTACCGTGTGGGATTCGAACAACTAATTATATTATTGTGTGATAAATTTCCCCTTGTACTTATGAGTCAAGACCACAACGAACTTGGGCTTAGGTTCATGACATTCTGGCCATTGAGACTCAAACCAAATAAGAGGGTGCACGTGTAAATCATCTTCAATAATAAAATTATTGAAGTGAAAACTTCTTGAGGCACATCGGGCACTTTTCATGTCATGCTCAGATAAATATTTGCCGATGTGTGTGAAAACTTCTTCAAGCACGTTGGGCACTTTTGGTATGGGGAAAAAGCTCTGAACTCCCGTGACCGTCATGCTCAGATAAATATATGCCGATCTGTGTGAAAACTTCTTCAAGCACGTTGGGCACTTTTGGTATGGGGAAAAAGCCCTGAACTCCCGTGACCGTCATGCTCAGATAAATATATGCCGATCTGTGTGAAAACTTCTTCAAGCACGTTGGGCACTTTTGGTATGGGGAAAAAGCCCTGAACTCCCATGACCGTCATGCTCAGATAAATATATGCCGATCTGTGTGAAAACTTCTTCAAGCACGTTGGGCACTTTTGGTATGGAGAAAAAGCCCTGAAACCGCGTGACCGTCACGCTGAGATAAATTGTATAAAGATGTGTGTGTAATGTAAGTTATAATTACATATTATATGTAAGTGCTCCTTTTTTGAAGTGAAAAGTTCTTTAGGCACGTTGGGCACTTTTGGTATGGGGAAAAAGTTACAGTGCGATACATATGTACAGATGTGTGTGTGTGTGTTTTCACTTCTGATCTGCAGTGCTACACTGACAGTTTTTTTTATTACGTGTAGGTACGCCAAGTATATATGTAACGAGTACTGATGGAGTTAAATGTAACCAAATTATTAACCGAACCGAAAAATAATAACATTATTAATCAGAAAAGAGCATCTCCTGGTGCTTCAATTTCATAATTCAATACTTTGTTTTATATCGTTGACGAGTATAACTTGATCTGTAGTTGTATAGACTTTCCGTATCATGAGATCGCCTGGTGGTTGAATTTCGACTATAATTCATTACTACATTTAGTTTTGAATGTTTTGTGATATTTCATTGATCAATGCGACAGACTGTCTGTCTGCCCCTGTGCAGAGGCTGTCTCAACGCAGAGGAAACGGTCGCCCACGTTATCCTGAAGTGCGAGGGAGTGGTCACACAACGGTCAAAAATCTTCGCAGACGCGAGGTTGCTCTTAGAAGCCTTTGAACGCCCCAGGAGGCTTCTAAGCTTCTGGAAGGGCGTAGACTGGCTTCACTAGCAAGCCATATCTTGACGCATAATGAACTGTTTTTGAGTGTACATGCGGAAACAGAGCCCTGTATAACTTTGTAACGTGGAGGGTGGCATCGTGATCTACACGTTTTCCCCCGTAGGTAAATTAAAGTGAGGTGAGGAATTAGACACGATTAATCACTTTCATAGTTTATAATAAACTTGTAGTACAGTTATTTAAAATAATTTAGATGTTAACAAGACTAGGCTCAGGGTGGTGTTCTTGAGAAGCTTTGGACGTAGTTCCGGCGCTGGCAGATGAGGAGTACTTATCTTTGGAGTAATCTTGAGCGGAAAGAGGCTGAGTCTTCGCGCGGCTGGTCTCAGGATACCATCCAATTTATTTATATGTATGTATGTTTATATATGTTTTTGTATGTATACGTATATGTGAATTCAAATGTATGTGTATGGATATATATTTATGTATGTGTTTAGGTATACACTATGACGATGACAATAATAGTTATAATAATATCCCTACTATAAAAAAAACCCGCAAATGTTGTATGTATCTATATCTGAGAGTTTTATTAATGGCACACTGCCACTCCTCAATTTATTCTTATTCTCTCTTTCCATCCACCGGTTGCCTGGAAGAGATCGCATATCGCGATAAGGCCGCCAATTGTACAATGTATTTTTTTTTCTCAATTGTTTTTTTCTGTATTTTTCTTTTTTAGGCTTTTAGTTTATAAGAATGTATAAATGTGCAAATTGTATCCTTTTGTACAATAAAGAGCTATCTATCTATCTATCTATAGGCCCCATGCACGGAAGAGCATCTCAGGTAGTAGTGGGGAGGTGTGCGACGCAAGGTCTGGGTGGGAGTAGCATGACAGATCAACGTATATACTGGACGCGTGTAGCTTGATGTAGCTGTTTTCACGTATTTTTTTAATTTGTAACACAATGGTGCCGATTCTATTGTACACTCGACTAAACTAAAACCTGACTTAATTTCTTCATGTGAAATTAACCTAGTGTTATTCGTAATAAGGTCTATTTGTTACTAGCATCTATTTCTCAGCGCCGCTAATTTTCACTAACACCTGTCAACGTATACTCAACTTTATTTCCACGCAGCGAGAGTCTCCATTTATTCAAATTCTGTATAATTGCCGTATAAAAACTTGTTCAAAACGAACAAGGATGACGTGTTTTTAATCTACACCTACGGAGACGCCTACTAAAAACACAGAGCAAAAGAGATGGCATTCAACGGATAGCGGCTCTCGCTACGTGGTATTAAAGTTTATTTAAGCGTATCAGACTTTAGTCGACAAATAAATTACTTATTTAGATAGCGACATATGTTACTACTTGTTTCAATTTGAAATAAGACCTTGTTTTGAAGTGTACAAGGTTTACATCTTATATGAAGAAAATGTAGTGAATTTTAATTTAGCGAGTGAAGTAACAGAATTGGGACTAATATGTGGTTAAAAAAAGTAACTTTCTACACTTTACCTATATATACTTTAATATAAAAAGGAGTACAAAAAGTTCTCTTTGCTTATTAATACATAAATCAGCATCGCCAATATTTCAAAAAAAAGTTCCTGTGCTAGTCCTATGCTATGTAATTGCATTGTACAATAATGAAGCCATATATCATTTACACAGAACTTTTTGATGCTTACAAAGCTAAATTACCTCTGCATCCAGAAAGCTCTTATGGGCTTGAAGCTGTTTGGCCTTATACGAACATGTATACGTAGTACTACGGTAATTGAGTATTAATGCTGCACTTAGCCTCGAAGGATCTAGAACTACTTACAAGAGTTAATTAAGATTAAGGTATACATCTGTGTTATAGTGCTGAAAGAAAATTAATTCCAAGTATTGTATTATATTTCATAAATAGATTAGTGGAGGGAAGTATACTATATTCCTCCTCAAAGGGATTTTTGTATAAACACAAATAAACAAGAGAATTTTCATTGCGCGATGCAGGATCAGTAGTCACTACGTAGCTTGGATTGTCTTCTCTAGATGGCGCTGAATTACATTTTGCGATACATTCAATTAATTTAATAAAAATCGAAGTTAGTATATATATATAGGACTATTAACTCCAATGAGTAACTTTAGTATGTAACTACTACTACTCTTATACATTATAAATGACATACAGTCACTATAATGGTGTAGCCAAACAGCTTTGATGTTATTTATAATGATAATATTTGGGACATATTACACAGGCCTATTTAAACCTATCTAGACCCAAACTAAGCCTAGCTTGTAGTATAAATCCTAGAACACGGATTAACATACTTTTTTAACTTTTTTTTAACTGATGAAACTAGACATATTTTTGTGCTTTCAAATATTTGTACTAAGCAGGAATAAAATCCGCGGCCTCCGAAATTGTTATCGAATTCTTTACCGTAGGGTCACATACTGGACTGTTACATACAACGCGATTGTTAGAAAAGTCATTTTTAATTCAAGCGCTTCCACTAGATGTATATCGGTGGTCCTGAGTGGTGGACCGATATTCATGGCTTCTTAGCACGAGCTAGCGACGGCTTGCCACCGTCTCCCACTTGGCTGAACTTAGAATTATTTTCCAAACACATATTCACTTGCCATAGAATTCTCGTATATATGTAAGTTCCGAATGCGACTGTGTCTGGTTCTACTTTAATCCGAACATTGAAACAGTTAAATTAATTTGTTTTTTTTTAAGCGGATTTTTGTATCGTGTATGAGAATATCGATGGGAAAAATGGTTCACGCAAATTTTTCTATGTTAGCAGTATAATTCACCATTACGACTGAAGGAAAATGGTGTTTGATACAAATAGAACAGATAGACAGATAAAAATATTTTATTGTTAATCAATGAAGGTGACAAAATTATATTAAATACTTACTAAAAGTAAGTTAGTCAGTATTAACTATCAAAAACTAATGAAATAATTTTATACTACCAAACGATTTCAATTTTGATTTGAATTTGAGGATTTTGGTAGTTATAATTTTATTGATAATTTTTTTTTTTAAAGGAATCTATCTAAAATCCTTCATCTCACGTTTTCGAAATAAACGAAACGACAAAGCGAGCGATAACAATCGAATCTCATCTAGCTATATATAACTAGCGACTAAACCAACCAGAAGAAGAAAAAAACGGCATTAAACCAGCCGTGTTCTTCAAGCCTTTGAGAGGGAGGTTGTTCGTAGTCCCTTTCCGTGTAATTCATTTTGCATTTCATTAAAAAAGAATTATTGGTTTTTCACGTTTGAAGATTTTATTTTATAAATTTTGTTATATAAATGTTAACGAAGAACTGGTGTTCTTATTTATGTTCAAATAATCTAAGCTTTGTCTTATTTACCTGGAATAGGAATTTCATGTTAATTTTGTAATCAGATCAGTTCAGAACGCGAAGAAGTTGCATAAAAACTAGAAAGACAGAGACTTTAACAGATATCGTTGCTACAATGACTAAGTCCATTAAAAAAATCACAGAGACTTGTACTAATATATTAACAAAGCTGTAATTTACGGCTTCCCACGTAGTAAATTCTGTATCTATAAAGTGTATCCTTTTCTCCTCACAGGACAACTGTCTCTTGCGAATGTCAAAATGATGGCTCGCCCAAGTTTCACTTGCAAATGTGTTTAGAGCCGCGGGCTAGTGTTCCTTTGACGTTTTAATCTGGGTTGAACTGTATCACAAATAGTGTATTTATAATTATACTGTGGAAAATTTATTTTAAAAGTCCTTTAGTTATAGTGTATGTAAAATGACTGACATTGTTTATTCTGTAGTCACATCATACCGAAATTATTCTACAAAATTCTTGAAAAATCACATATAGTGACAAAAAAGATAAAAAGAAATGTTTCATTTTTAACCAACTTCATTTGTTATATATATTTTATTTGTAGCATATTGACATTTTTAACAAACAAAAAAGGGGTAGCTCATTCTTTAAAAGCAAGTTTAACCTTTTATTTAACTTTGATCAAGACCATTGATAAGCCTAAATAATAGTAAAAGTACCTAACAGCGTCATATTTCTTTGTCAAAAAACCGGGCAAGAACTTTTCTGAAGAAATACGATACATGGAACCCTAGTAATAGAATTAAGCATTTTTCTTTATCACCAGTGTCTGAATGCGCTTTATTCTCTTCCGTCTCCGTTTCTGTTATATCTATATCTCTACGGGTTTACATGACAGCCTTATTTCTCAGATTAACACTGTTCTCGAAAAAAGCGATGTGCCTGAAAACATTTACATATTTTTAAAGAAAAAGCTGAGGTGGATTATTATTATTATTATATTCATTGAACTAAGAGAAATAAAGTTTCATCTGAACCTAGTCAATGCGCTTTTTTGTAATATCCAGCAAAATAATGATCTTACTGACACAATTTTCCTCAAGAACTCCGACCTCCTTTGCGAGGTATTCAATAATGTTCTTCTATACGGATACAAAAGCCGAAGAAAATAAATTTCATTAGTAAAAATATTCTTTTATTTATTTAGGTTTTAACAACATATTCTTTGTATTCTCAATACAAGATCCATTTCATTTGTGTTTCTACTGATACCGAACTGTAAAATAATACAAAATATTTTTCAGTAAAATATTTTTGCTGTTTGTATTTTACCTATATTCTTTTCTGAATAATAATGTTGAATTTAATGATTAATAAATGTTACATTTCGGAGTCGACAGTTATTTCACAAACTTTGGTGGTACCTGCTACACAAAACATGTGGATCTCCGGGAGTGAGTTTTGACTTTCCTGACTATGGCAATTCATAGGAGGTTTATCCTTGGCTATAGTTATCGTTATAGCTTACAAACCGAAGAGGAGTGGGTTGTTTCCCCTCTGCAGTTACTTTTTAACTATAGATATTAGCCATGTAACGCTCAGTATTTTAAGGCATATTTCGGATTTGAGTTCATTTTAATTGTAGACGAATGTGCTTAAAAGCTCTGAGTTTTTAAATTATTTCTTTTTAATTCGAAAATTATCAGTTACTTATTTTATCTGCCAAGATAAGCTCTGAAACGGAAATCCTTGCAAATATAACTCAAATTCTAAACAAAACAGTTCGGTAGCTAGGCGGATAATTTACCGCGAGAATGTCCGGGATTTCCCAAATTGATTCGTTGCGGTGCCTCCCATTCCGTGTAAGCAGGTATTGGTCCCGGATTAAACGCTGCTCTGCAAGAGAACTTGCTCATATAATGTCCTACTATGTTATCTTATTCTAGATTATTTATTGTAAGCAGATTAAGCGCGATTAGAATGAGATATACATATACTAACGCCTATACAGGCATAGTATATGTATTTCTCAAATATCCGGCGGTATATATAGGCAGAAACGTATTAAACATCCACATTTTGCCAAATACCTAATTAAGGTACAGCTCACGTTATAGGGGGCAAGCCTAATACCGTCAACCGGGAACTTGGGAATTGAAGATAGGAAATAACGGGGAGTATATTGGAATTGAAAGATAGGCTTACCCTACCATTCTCTTCCAAACTTCTTTGAATAAGTTAGCAACTGTGTTTTGATCTATGAGAAATATTCCTCTCTGTCCTGTATCTCGTTTATTGAGGTCATTGACCAGCTTATTTATCAATTTCGTTAGCGAAACAGAAGCGTGGTAAAGAAAACCGATACAATGCCATCCGCCATCTATCGGATACGATGTTTAACTTATGATCTAAGAAAGAACTTATGATCTATATAAATCTTTTTTTGATTCTTGAACACTTTCATAATAAGTTATATTAGTTCTTAAAAGTTTATTTATAAATGAGTCTCTGAATACGTATAACTTGCATATTAAATAATTTACGGTATAAATATGCTTATATATCTTACAGACAGCTGATGGTTAGAGTGATATTCTATATAATGACACCTTCTGTGTTCGGATCCATAAATCCGATAAGTATTTTAACTTAGTTTTCCACGAAGTAAAAACTAGACGAGCATTTCCTGCATAATAATAATCCAGGTTAAAGCATTCTATGTGAGAACATTCGTTCACACAGGATTTTGTCCAGAAAACTGTGTACATATTTGTATTGGAAAATGTTAGCTGATCCAATTCTAATTTGTATTTCTAGTACATGTCGTACGACGTACAAACTCCAGAGAAATGGTCTCTAATCAGTGTGAAGTAAGTTTCAGTTTCCACACGTTCAATTGCTTAAAAACTTCACGCTGTTCTTTTCTACCATGTGGAAGCACAGTACTAGTGATTTCGCCGGGTGAGGGTACAAATTAGAGAGAGAGCATTTCATAGCCTATGTGACACGGCCTGATGTATGCATCAGTGCACCTTGCACGCTGTGGTTGTGTAGTTAATTAGTGCTCCCGCGTTATCATACAATATAAAAGTAAAATATATAGATGTATAGTTGATAAGCCCTCGTATCGTGAGTCTAATCAACTTACAGAAATTTATAAATTAGTACCTGGGCGATCAGTATTTCTTTTTTTTAAATCGAATTTTTAGGTAAGGTGTCTTACCGACACAGATCAACTTAAATACAAAATCTTATTTAATAAATCGTTAGAGCCGTTTTTACATTTACAAGAATTGCTTGTTTAGAGTTATTTGATAGCAGAAAATTCAAACTTAAGAAAAGTAAAATGCAAAAGATAAAATAAGTGATGTGGTAAATAAAACAAAATCTAATAAGTGCGAGTCTTCTGTACAAAAATGTATTGTACTTGTATGTAGATCGTTCGTCCATTTCGGGAATGGATTCTTAGAGATTTTTGTCTGTTTTTTGCGAGTAACTTAACTTTGTCGTTCTTAAAATGCTCCCTACATCAACAGATATACGTGACAGTACATTTTCTAAGCGCAAAATATATCTAAGTGTGTAATCGATAAAATATTTTGTTATGTGATATAACTACAAATTACAGGATTTTTTCCTTGAATTGTGTTGTGGGACTTTGCTTCTCACTAAATTTTATGATCCTAAAATCATGAGAACTACCCTATAGGTGTTAATTTACCGTCGAAATGTTAAATTCGTTTAAAATATAAGACCTGGTGAAGTGGTCGTATGTTTTGATTGATTTGACTTAGAGACTTAATTTTTTTACAGCTTTAAGGGACCGTAGACGTCCCTGAAATAAAGAGTCTTATGATTATATACAAATACATACAGACAATCAGACAGACGGACAACGTAGTGATCCTATACCGATTCCGTGTTTCCTTTTGAGGTACGCAACCCTAAAAAATAAAAAAAAAATTGACCTTTCTTTTGGTCAAAGTTCCGGTTAAGGTTAAATAAATTTTAGTTATTGATTGCCTTGTAAATTGATACAACTTACCTAAAAAAAGGGTTTACAGAGAGAGATGGATACCGAAGTGTTCAAATGACGGCTTAGTTTTTAAAATAACCCTAAAATGATTTCATGAAGTGTATACATATTAATTTGTACATGTTTTACAGAAATATACACGCCAAAAGTTTTCTGAAGCATGCAACCGTTAACGCCCTTTAAAGGCCAACTTGTAACCTTTACCGGAAAACTTTGATTGCCTCTGTTCTTGCCTATGTATTGACGGTATTAACTAAGAAGGAGAAAAGGGATACGAATAGGGAATAAACCAAGGGATAGAGATAAGAATGATAATCTGTTTCTGTTTTATAAACTTACAGTGGTGATTCCCTGTCACCTGCTGGACATTCAAAACTAACATTTATTTTGTTTTTTGTGGATATAATCACTTGTGATACCAGTGCAGTGTGTATAGTAAAAATTTAAAGGCACTAGCCCAACATAGCAATCTAATTTATTCGCCTTTGTCATATAACTCAGTAGTGCCGCGTCTGTCTGTCTGTTCGCGATAAACTGAAAAACTACCGAACGGATTTTCATTCGGTTTTCACTAGTAGACGGAGTGATTCATGAGGAAGATTTAGGTGTATAATTTGTTAAGATTTTGTGTAAATTAATTGAAATATGTTGATGGTTGTTAAAGATCTCTCTGCTACGTGTGCGAACCCGTGGCGGGTTGCTAGTTTATAATAAATTAAAAATGTAAACGTATTTGACATACAAGTAGTTTGTTACAACATTCATTTATTTTAGCAGATAGCTTTTTTTATGGGATATGGTAAGTTACTATCGCCGCCCATGGCCACCTGCAACTCAAGAGTCACAAGTGCGTTACCGGCCTTCAAGGTGGGACTAGGGGAAGGGAGGGGAGATGTGGAGCAGAGAGGAGAGGAGGGAGAGGGAGGAGTTAGAGACTCCGGTAACCTCACTTACTCGGCGAAACACAATGGAAGCATTGCTTCATTGCCGGTTTTCTGTGCGGCCGTGGTATCACTCGGGTCTCTCCGGCTTTTCCACTAAAAAATAATCTTAACTACTACTAGTAAACCATTTAACCATTTTTTTTGAACGATGATAATGTCTGAGCTCGTCTGACGGAGAGTGGTACCTACCACTGTCTGTCAGAGAACGAAGACGTACTATCAAACATTATACCTGCCTAGGTATAATGTTTGATATTATTTATTTATTTAAAACTTCATGCACATTTGTACAAAGGCGGAATTAATGCCTAGGGCATTCTCTACCAGTCAACCTTAGGGTGGTATAGAACTGCTATAAGGTAGGTGCAAAGATACATTTGAAATTATTTATAAAACAAACTAACATTTATATTACTTACATGTACAATTTTCTAAATATCATTACTACATAGTATACACAGTTTCATATACTTATACATAAACATACATAAGTATTTATATTATGCCTATACAGAGTACATATATATTCACACATATCATACATATACATATCATATATATAAGTAAATACACTACAAATACCACTATAAAGTCGTGTACTATCGTTGAGGCTATTCTGCTAACTCATTGTGGAGGAGCTCTCGTACTTTCTTTTTAAACGTGAAGCGGTTTGTGGACATCCTGACTTCGAGAGGGAGCGCATTCCAGAGAAGGACTGATTGTACATAGAAAGATGAGTTGATGAAGTCGGAGCTGTGAGAGGGACATAAAAGAAGCAAATTATTGGTGGAACGAAGATTCCTGTCATGAGTAGAGTACAAGTATTGGAAGTGGGGAACTAAGTAAGATGGTGGCGATGGGGAGTTTAACAAGGAGAACAGAGAAGTTAGAGCCCGCAAATTGCGACGTTGGCGAATTGGAAGCCATTTTAATTGTGAACGTAAAGCAGACACATGGTCATATTTGCGAAGATTGAAAATGAATCGAATGCAGTTATTGAGAAGGCGATCTAGTTTGTTGAGGAGGTCTGCATTCAGGTCGAAATAACACACATCACCATAGTCAATTATAGGAACGATTAGGGACTGCATTAAGGAAGTTTTAAGTTATATTATGTGTTCGTTCTTGAGTTTAGGTTTATACAGTGTGTTTAAGAAATGCTTTAAAGTACAAAGTTATTGGTCATAAAATAATGTTTGATTGTTTTTTAAATGTAAACCAAAATTTTCAATGAATACAAAACCATTCTTTGTTTGTAGTTCAACGTACCTTACTACCCACTCCTATTAATATAACAAAAGTCAATGACGTAAAGCGTTAACGATCGTAAGGAAATTCTTGACTTTTAATATAGAAAACTTAGTAACGTGTAAATTGACTGGTACTTCGTGAATTTGGTTGCTTTATCTAATTACTTTAATTCTTGTAAATACGTATATAAATAGGTATATTTCGTTTATCGTGAATCGTTTTGCTTTTCAAATTTATCTAAATAAGTATCTTCTCGGAAATAATACACGACTTTACATAATTACCTACTTTTACCATTCAATGTTATAAATATTTAAACAACTATATTTTATTAGGTCACATTAAGATTCAAAAAAATAAATAAGCTCAAATACGAGGTAGCTCCTGTGAACCGTTGAGGAGTGCCCCCGGTGCCGACCGGCTTCAGATCATAGATTTAAATCAGCTCATATTATTATTTTGAATGGTTAACGTATAAATAAAGATGAAATAGCGCTATATAAACTTAATAATTTTAGCAATTTTATGAAGCGAAATTAAAATTCAAAGTTTAACTAAAAAAAAAAACAATATATGAAGAAGTTTGTTTAAAATTTGTCTTCTGATTTTAAGATACTTTAAATATTTCGGTTCTTGCAGCAATCCAAGTGGACGTCTTCTCCAAATGTTTGTGTCTTTGTTGCTACAGGAGTTGCTTTGTTTAATGCTTTAAGAACTCATGTACAAGCGTAAATATCTTATAAACACTGCAACTAACAATTTGTCATTTCAAATTACTACCGTTACAATATAAAACTGAGTTTTTAATGTTGTGTGTTGTTCTTAATAAAGGAGACTGAATTCTCAACCGTCAAATATTACTGTCTATAAATAATCATATCCTCTTTATTATGACCATAAATAATAATTAAAAAAAAACCTCTGCTTCTGACATGCAGTCGTGGGACTGCATGTCAGAAGCATAAACTTATTGTCAGAAGTGAAAACACATACAGTGTGAGTTCCGATATACACTGAGAGCACTGTAAGGTATGACGTCAATTCAGTATACCTACTGTGAAGCCGTTCCTTTATAATTTGCTATACTGGTTACTGTTTATAACGGAACGCAGTCCAGTATACCGTCAGTTGTTAATTCAAGTCATTTGTCAAATTGCATAAATAAAAGTGACAGTGTGACAGCACTGAGAGCACCTTACCTCGAAAACTCTAGTGCTCACAGTACAAAAATGTATGACGTCATATATTTCCCTACGATACTGCGGCAGTATACTGTCAGTCTATAACGGAACAAATTTCTCCCCAGTACGAGTACTGAACGGAACAGTGCTCTCGGTGTATATCGGAACATACCCATGCACACATCTCTCATCTTTGTCACTACTTATTTAGTTCACAAGTTTGTTAAAGTAAAGATAACACTTCCACAGACAAATTAGTATATTGTTTTCACTGTTATTTAACTAATTATATTTTAAAGATTAATTAATAAGGAGCTAACAAAACTCAATGTTAAGATTAGCGCCCTCTAGTTGATTTATAAATGTATTATTAGCGTGTCGGTCACGAGTTCAGTGCTTTTCCTGATAGCAAATGTGCCTAAAGAAGAGTTTTCACTTCAAAAAATCTTTAATAAAATCTGAGGGCATGGCAGTGCTCCCGCCAAGTCGAGTTAAAAAAAACAAAGGTATGTTTTTGATGGGATTGTATAAATTTGGAAGATGCTGATATT
Organism: Callimorpha dominula; assembly: GCA_949752705.1. Classification (NCBI taxonomy): domain Eukaryota; kingdom Metazoa; phylum Arthropoda; class Insecta; order Lepidoptera; family Erebidae; genus Callimorpha; species Callimorpha dominula. Next base: position 1,059,820 of record OX456991.1, read on the forward strand.
TTACTGTGTTAAGTCAGTAAGTTCTTCCATACTAATAATATTTTGAGTAATATTGTACAGCGTTTTCTAAACCGAAACATAACCTTGGCAACGTAACTTATACTATGGCAGATTGGTAAAAAAAAATTAGGTACATGCATCCAGACCAATGGAAAATAAACAAATTTGTGCATAAAAACATTTGCACTGAGCCCTAAAGTTACAGTTGAATGCTCGAAGCGACATCAGCCGTTATTTGTTTGCCCTTTCAAGTATTTCAAGTTGATACTAAAGTTATCGGTGATTTAACGAGCCTGTAGCCTGTACATATTTTTGTTTACAGAGAGTAGAAAGAACATGATACCGGCCTTTGTGAGTGCAACTCAATAAACGAGGTATATTGTATCAAAGACTTGCTGGTAATATCACACGTGAAACCGAACGGATAACGAGTTGAATGTGATATTTATTTCACTATTATTTATTGAAGAATGATAATATAACAAAATAAAGTCTATTTATTATCGTTTGTCCATTTATTGAAGATAGTAGTATGAAATTTTTTGAAAAACATTAATGGATTGTACAGTTGTACAGGGTGTTACTGAAAGAAGTTCTCATATTTTAGAGTCGTATAACCAAACTGGCTCCTTGTTCCTCGCTGGTCCCGTGGTTGACGTAAAAGGCTAACGATCGGATTAAAATTCTATACTTTTAACATATAAATCTTAGTAACTTGTAAATTTACTGATACTTCGTAATAGAGAGGTCTGACATAAATGAAAATATAGGTAAAAACTACTATTTATTTATTTACTTATTAAAAGTTTTTGCACATTAGTACATAGGCGGACTTAATGCCTAAGGTATTCTCTTCCAGTCGACCTTTAGGTGATGCAGAGCAAAGAAGAAATAGGTGCTATAAAAATCTCGTAAAAAGTTTACAAATAAAAAGAATGGGATACATATAAATATTTGATACGGATATACACACACATCATACACAAATCCTCGTAACTTTACATAATAATATAGACACATACACAGATGCATATACAAATACATACATAGCTATATAATACATATAGGTACTATTATAAATACATATAACGACATTAATGATTCGAACTATTGACTAGTTGATTCTACCAATTCTTTGAAGAAAAGCTCTTTTACCTTAAAAGTGTAACAATTTAAAGCCATCCTGACTTCGAGAGGAAGCGCATTCCACAGAAGAATCGATTATGTTGATAGAATACATAGTTTAATAAAAAAAAAAATTAACATGAAGATTGGAAAGACATAGGTTAGAAATGTGCATCCATGCCAGGAAAAGCACGAAAAAAAAATTCGAAATTAACTTTTTGCAACCATTGATCACTCATATAATAGGCTTCATATACACGAGCGGCACGTTATGAACGGCAGAGGCAACGTTTGCCGTGCAGTAGTTGACATATCAGCGTTGAAGAACTACGCGGCGCGGTACATATATATTAAAAAAAGCATTTTGAAATATTTATATTGATTTATGACGTACAATTCATTCCATTTGCAACTTTAAGGGCGTTGGTGTCACATAATAAAAAAACCGGACAAGTACGAGTCTGACTTGCGCACCGAGGGTTCCGTAAGCAAACAAACTTGTATACGTCCATCTCGGGAATCAATTCTCAAAGACTTTTGCCCGTCTTTTTCGAAAGACAAACTTAACTTTGCGGTTGCGATTTACGACAAAGTGAACAATCCAAACGCAAAATATAAGTTTGTAATCACAAAAAGTTTTTTTGTATGTGATATAACAACAAATTAACGACTTTACTTGTGCTGTCAGACCTTGCTTCTTACCAAATTTCATGATGGTTTTCGACCCAAAACCTATAGGGTACTTCCGGTTGACCTCAAGAATTCAATTTGGTTGTCAATTTTGGTTGAAAGCAAGGTCTTACAACACAAGTAAAGGGAAAATTTTTAGTACTTACAAGTTTTCGCGAATATCGAAATTTGCTCATATCTTTTTATCGTGTTGACTTAGGACCTTGATTTTTATACACCTAATAGGGACTATAAACCTCCGTATCTGGTATAAATTTTAACTTGCTAGGTCTACCCGTTCTTGAGAAAATCGGTGGTGACACACGGACAGACACACGGACAGACCGACAGACGGACAAGAGAGTGATCTTATAAGAGTTCCTTTTTACCTTTTGAGGTACAGAACCCTAAAAACAATGAAAAAAGCGACTGACTGGATACTAAACTAATTAAAATATTGGTTTCTACATAGCTTTAGCTACCACATAGTAATATTTTTTATTGCAATATTAAAATATCCATGCCTTGGCCGAAGTCCCGTACAAAGCTGTTGGTGTCTTTTCGATTATGCAAAAACGGCTACAAAAAGCAACAGGGTCCAGTATTTATGTTGAAATATTTTGGTACGGAAAATCTATAAAATGATAGTTCAAGTTATAATGGTCAATGATATAAATCAAAACTTTGAAATTTTATGAATTATGGTTGAAATACGACTCTAATACCAACTATTATCTTACCTGTGCTAGTACTGATAAATATCAGAAATAACAGTACTTAGTCATGAGTATGTAACTACCACAGCGGCAGGTGGAAGTGACTGCGAGTGACACAGTACCCTTTCACCATAACATTTTAACCACTTCGTCACTTTTACTAGAAATAAAAACAATAATTGCGTTTGATTTTAATGCCACTTTTTTATGTTGCTTTGTTCAATAATGTATACTGGACGATGCCGATGCTATTATTTTATTTTGCAGTGGTTTTATAGCCGGCTCGATTGCGTCACAAAATGTTGCCTTTAATGAACATAAACTTTTCCGTTTAGAGGATACTATTGGCAAGCTTTTTGTTATGCTTTATTAAAAATGAAAGAGCTGAGGGATTATTGTTTTCCTTGTATATTTTTATTTTCTTGGACGTAATTGCCTCATAAAAAAAGCATTTATTGAGCCTGTTGGTCAAATGGTTAGTGATCCTGACTGCTGACCCAGAGGTCGTGGGTTCGATTCCGACGTGTGATGAGCACGATTATTTGTTCTGTATCTGGGTATAATTTATCTATAATATGTATGTATGTACAGGCTCTGCTTATTTTGGGTACAGACAGCCGTGTGTGACCTCACACATGGCTGTCTGATCCCAAAATAAGCAGAGCCGGTCGACCGGTCTTAATTAAAAAAAAAACAACTGTAATTATTTAAAAGAACACTGTTAATGGAAGTGTCCTCCATTCTTGTTGATGCATTTTTGCAGATTGGAATTGATGAAATCTATAAAACTTTTTCATCGCCTTATCGGAGTCAACTTTTTTTACGAAACTGAAAATCATTGGGTAGAGTGAGTGAACCTAAAATGGAACTCAGTCTCAAATAATTACGTAAAACTTTTTATCTTATGTAATCACTAGTCTTATTAACCCCCTTATGTTAAAAACCTCAACAAATTTGGATGTTTGATGTCACCAGTTATACATATAAATTATAAATTCATTTAAGATACCACTAACATAGATAAGATGTTATTCCGATTTTAAAATAGCTATCAATAAAACCTTAATAAAGAAGGAGTCAGTATTAACGTTCTGGTAAATGTAACATTATTCTTTGTCACCCGTAGCCGGGGCACAGTTGTTAAATCCCCATCTAAATCACCAGCATTAGAGAATTATTCAACATAATCTATGCTGGGGGCGGTTTTATTTACTCTGTGTTACTGCTCGTCAATTTCAAGCACTGTTTTCTCTGGAGCATAACACGTGAACTATTATGATCCAAATTATGTTGATTTAGATGCATTGTCACGTTGAAAATATTTATGAAATCCGACACGTATAAGCAGAATTTATATGATATATTCAATGGTAAAAACTTTCCCAACTTTGAGACAGACACAAACTAGTAGTATCTTACAACTTCGTTAACGTTAATTTTGATCAAAATACTGTTTGATGTTTGATATAAAATCTAGGTATTCTATTAAAAGTAAATATTTCAAACAACATTTTCCCGTTGATGTGCTGACGGTAAAACATTTCCTCTCCTTCGAACAATATATAAAAAGGTAAGTTTCCAAAATAAATTAGAATTTTGATAAACATAAAAGGCACAAATATTTTAAAGGAATATAACGAAATATTTTTTAGTAGCGAAATATTAACAAAACTTATTTATAAGATAGACAATTCGTCTAAAATTTCTGTTAGGTTTTAATGGTTTATATTTATAAACACTGTCTTAACATGGCCACATCTCTGCAGAGCCTGACTTTGAGAAGGATCTTGTTACACAACTTCGGCGGAGTTAATTTTCTAAGAATTGTAAACGGGACTCTAAGTTTGATGACGACGCGCAGTTAGACAATTGATAAATTCTACTGTGCAATAAGTGACGTTATCTATTAAAAAAACGTCTTTATACAGAGTATAATACTTCATTCTCCTTAATTTGACAGATTATCTAAAATATTGGCCTACTGGCCTTAGTTTAAAGTGAAATCTTTGAGGGAGTATACTAACAGTAGGTACGATATACGATTCGCATCCATGAAAGTTTTTAAGATTTTGGAAATTGGATAATTTTTGAAGTTAGTTTTTATGGAATTTCTCACTAACAGATTGAATAATTCCGTAGTAAAAATAATTGTTCGATTTAAAATCTTTAACTTTATACTTTTTTTTTAATATTTTTGTAATTGCATTCTAGAGTTATGCCCTTTAAGAGATTTAAGTAAGTGTTCTCTTGCCTGATGCACTCTGTATATATCTGCTATATACATAACCGTATAACTTAAAGGTAAATTGCCTTTTGCAAGCAGTTGACATTGGTGCTACGCATACAGGACATAGGAGGACTGAAATGCGTCTTTAGTTATCTACACCTTAAGAATGAATACCAAAAAGTATATTAATAATTTAAATGTATTATCTACTTACCAGACACCAACCTTAACTAAAACAAAGACAAATTTGTGTGCGATCTCTGTAGTAAATTAGCTAGAAGTGCGGCCATCACGCAGATGTCACTGTGTTGTTCTTGAAACGCTCTCTTAGGCTTCGGTCACAAAGTCAGCGGGAGCGGGGCGGCAACGGCGGCGGCTTGGGGAGCGGCGCGTTTCTATGCATACATTTATATGAAACTAGCCTCGAAGGCAGCGGCGCGGAGAGCGGGCGGCGAGCGGCGTACGAGAGCGTTGCCGCGCCGCTCGCCGTGCCGCTCCCGCTGACTTCGTGTCCGAGGCCTTAGGGTCAAGTTAGACTGAGCGGCAAAATACGCGAGTACTATTACAATATGAATAAACCATAAACCTTATTCCATTAAAAGTCTTATGCAAGTAGTATAATTTAGTCCAGCGGATATCGGCGTAAAGTTTGCAGCTCTATTTCAATGAAGTGAGCTTCATATTTTGTTCACATTTTGAACTGAGTTGAGCCTTAGTGTTCTGCTGACCAGTCATTTGTCATTGTGACTGGCACTCCTAGGATTTCTACTGTGTTACTTACCCTTAAGTCCGAAGTGTCGAAGTGTCGGTATTAGAGAAAATAGAGTATTGCGATGACTACTTTAAAGTCTAAACAAACATTAGGTCATTACTAAATTTAATATTTTAGTCAGCTGTCCTGCAATTTAAATGTCTATAAGAGTGATCAACGGACGTGCATGATTCATGAAATCTACATCAATAAAAAACCATTGCTGAATGTATGTAAGCGCATCACTTCAGAACGGCTTAAAATAATAAAAATATTTAGCCAAACGAACAAAACTTCTTAATTTTTTTTTTTGGTAACACTAAAGCTCGTCACTAACTACTAAACAAAAAAACTGTCAGTCGTAGAACTGCACGTCAGAAGTGAAAACATATACATATGTCATATAATATATGTATATATATATGAATATATAATTATATTTAAAAAATTGTAAAAGCACACTATCTGGTATCTCATCATTGTCTTTTTCCAATCTTTATGTTAAATCAAACCTTCTACACCTAATGTTTTCTTTAAATATACACGGTATACGTTTATTAAATATTCAATACTTCGATATTTTACGTATCTTTTGTATCTATCACAATACCTTCCAATCCAATCTCTTCCTATCTCATCCTCAATACACCAGACACTGCCATAGAACTCCTCTTAAGGACGTTTTCACAAGAGTGAAAACGTCTTTGAAACGTGAAAAGGCAATCTCTTACAGGCAACCATAGGGTCTACCCTATGGTTGCCTGTAAGAGGTTGCCTTGTGCGATAAAGCCGCCAATTGTACAAATCACTTACATTATATAGTTATCTACTGTATTATTTATCTGGTGTCCAATAAAGAGATGTATTATTATTACATATCAAATGTATTCAAAACGTACCAAAATATTACACAAATCTTCTAACACCTTGTCCCTTGACCCTCAACTTTGTGCGACAAACTCAGCTACATTATCCCTCCAATCCTTTGAGAAATCAACATAAAAACAAATGCTAACATACTTTGTTATGCAAAAGGTGTAATATCTTGCATATCCATACACAAATATATCTTAAATATAATATATCTTGCTTGGCAAGCTGACACTACGTCAAATCGGCCCACCTGAATCCTAACACGCGCTCACATTATTCAAAAGATTTCTTTTTTCGTCAAGTCTCCTTTTCTCGGCTTAAAAAAACGAGGTACAGAATAAAAATGTTTTGACAGAATCTAAAGAACGTTTTTATGGATGTTTCGTAAAAAGGTGCTTCTTTATCTTCAAAGTGTGATTATGACCTTTTTTAAAATGACTCCTTCTTTAGCATTAGGTAATCAACATAACTAAAAATGAATTGTTATTCGTTGGTAAACGTCTCATTTAAGAATTTTTAGATATATTTGGCAATTTTTTTTGAATATCCGTAATAATACGAACTATTTTACTAAAAGATTTTATTTAAAAAAGTAACAACCGCTATTAAGAATTGATAATGTCTTATGATTATAATATGTATATAATTTATTTTGTCGGTATATAATTTAATAGTTTATTATTATAATTCAGTCTATTTTTGTTAATTCAAATTCAAAAGTTAATGTTGACGTGAAATTTAACTTTTGACATTAGTTGTATTGGTTGGCAAACGTGGATCTCTTATCAGTTTTCACACATTCAAAATCCCTCCGTTTATTGATCTACATATTATATTACTCTTGTGGTTATTAAAAACTAATGCGCTATATAAACAACACACAATAGAACAATATAGTAAAAGATGTCGGACATCTGATAAATAAAAAAATTAAAAAGCCTTTTTAATTCATTACATAAACATTTACAGTATGTTCAAACAAAGTCGCAGATCGCCTACATCTGATACAAAAGTTATTGTAATACGTTTTAAAATTAGCATTCGTAACTACATATAACAACAACATTTTATCATATATTATAAGTACCTCCTCTGCACTATCAGACACATAGCGTTGGCCTATGACGTAGTAAGTAAGTACTTCTTACATGCAATCATGTGATTGTATGTATGAAGTTATGAACTGATATAAGACCTTTGTTATAGCAGTAGACTAAGAGGTAGTCTAATACGAGTAATACTCATGACGTTTTATTAAATTTGCAGCCCATCTTTAAGCCTCTGCCTCAAAAAACACGCCAAACCGTAGCAGAATCAATAATTTCTGGCAACCCCATGCCCCCTCCCCCCCATAGAAAAGTGTAGTCATATTTCAGGGTCGTAATAACGTAAAACGCTACTAATTTTAAGATAATTCGTGATTTTTAAACCATATTTTATCTTGAAACTGACAAAGAGAACTTGAAAATTTACCGATAAAGCTAATATTTCGTTTAAGACAGGAATGAATGAATGAATGAATGAATGAAACTATGGGTATTTAATGTTATTGGAATGTCTAGATTTTTGGCCTTGAAAATGTCTGAATAAAAAATCAATATCATTGAAATTGATATGAAAATTTATAATAATTATTATGTTGAAGACAAGAAAAAAATTCAAAACCTATTTTGTTTCAAGCTAAATTTGCTATTTGTCAACTCTGTATAGAAAAGCTAACTCACGGTTAGGTAATTTATGTATAATTTAGTTCATATCGTAAGCTACTTTAAAAGAATCCAGAGAAATGAATATCAGCTAAAGCGCGCCTAGGAAGAAAATATTAATAATCAAGACACCACTCCATTGTAATCTGGTAAGGTGGTATACGCAAACTTCAAAGAGGCCAAGAAGGTTCACACAAGCACAAAAAAAAACTATAAATAAAAAGCAACAAAATCACTTTATAATTTAACAGAAACATGACCAGAAATAAAGACCAATGTTTACTTTTAATAATATTTCATGCGTTCTTGAAAGCACGTCATCTATTTCAAGTTCCAATTTCGCTAAAAGGAGTTATATTAGGTATACAATTTTTTTTGTACTATGAGGCTCATGACAAAATAGTGTTTTTATAAGTCCGTTAAAACAGATGTATTGTGTTTATTTTTAGTGGCTTTTACAATGATTGTATATTATATACTTCAGAAGGTAACGGATAAAAAATTAATGTGTATGCATAAAAAAGTAAAATAATTCAAATTGACCTGAGAATTCATAATGTGTTGGTTAGAAATAATTGTGTATCCCTTTTTTGTTAGATTAACTTAGTTTTAACAAGCTACTGAGCACGTACTTTTCTACATTTCTTAATTATTTACGTCACATTTTTTAGCTTAGACGTTGTTTGTGATCACTTAATACATGAAGGTTGTGGAAACAAATGTTTGAACTGTGATTTATCGTCGAAAAAATCCAAAATATTAAAGTTCGTTGATGAACTTCTGCGTACCAAATCTCTTGTTACACGGAGCTATAGATCAAGCGAGTATTCAGACTCCCAAATTACAATACGATATCACATACTGACAACACACGATTACTGATTTTAAAAATAGAATTGTTCTGTCAACCCTTAAGCGCGCCAGCCCAGTCGCGGCAACCAACGAAGCGTTGCGTAACATACTGTACTCGCACTTACGAGTAAGTGCACAACGTTACAATAATTCTTGAGCACGAATTTCAAGCCCTTTTAGCCTCTCAAGCGTGAAGTACTCTAATTAAATATTGCGTCAATCTCGCCGCACCTGGTGGGCCTGTTATACGCGGCACCAATATTTGAACTGTTATATGAGTTACCTATAAACTGTACATTATATTTATGTTTGGTATCTGTGAGGTTAAAAACTTTTAGGTAAATTTAATTTTTGCAACAAAAAGTAGTAATGTCCTTCCAAAAGATCAACTATCTATAAACAAAAATTACTATATAATAATACTAAATTAATCCGTTACGGGTTCCAATTAAACTATTCCAGGGACTCGTCAAGTATCATATTGACTGGTCTGTTGGTCTAGTGGTTAGTGACCCTGACTGCTAAGCCAGAGGTCGGGGGTTCGATTCCCTCCCAGGACAAATAATTGTGTGATGAGCACGATAATTTGTTCTGTGTCTGGGTGTAATTTATCTATAATATGTATGTATTTAGAAATATATAAGTATGTTTATCAGCAGTCTGGTTACCATAGTACAGGCTCGCGTAGTATGGGATCAGACGGCCGTGTGTGAGATATGTAGAGTTATTATTATTATTTTCATATCATTCTGGGGGATTTCGTGAGTCACTGTGATTCTGGTGAACAGGAATCCCACCAAGAGGAATATTAATGTGATTGGTCGCAATAAAGATATAGAAAACATTATCTTTTCTGAACTAAATGAAAGCTTTATAAAACGAATCCTTTTTTATTTCTCCATACAAGAACTGTGTTGATTCACAAAATCGTCCAGAAAATGGAAACTTCTGCATTTGCTGATAAAATTGTGACAAGAAACTGTGCAGTTGGAACAGTGTAGCTATCTACTACTATTGAAACGGACGACATTATGTTTTAGATGTGAAATTCATTGGGAATATGTGGAATGGTTTCGGAGGTTTGAATATATGCTGATTTATGAGAGTGAAGGATTTAGTATACTTTGGGTTAAGAAGGGCATAAGATCCAAAAAAATCGATCAAGAAATATGAGCCTTCTTATACACACTGGAATACACATACCGAAGCAATTACTTAGGATGTTGATGGAATTTGTCCGAATGTGTCTGTATAAAAAAAAACTATTTACTATTAATTACAGAGAAAGCTCTAACTGCAAATGTATTTTTGCTGTTGCAAGGTAACAGAACGACTAAAAAAGCTCAGGATCTACTAGTTAGATTTAAAAATACATTAGATTAGACATAGTTTAATAGAAGTTATCTTTACTAGTGAGGTTGTCAGTAGCACGACTGTTTATAGATTTTATAACACTATTATTACCCATAGGGAACAGCCAGCCGTAAATGTCGATCTATTTGATAAACTGTTGGCAAGTATGCGAAGCGACATGTGAAATACTTTAAAACGGTCGAAACCGCCGGGAACCAGCCGCTCCTGAATATATTAAAGTAAGCAAACAGATTTTTTTAATCATGAGCATACATTAAATTTGTTTTGTAATTATACCACATGATGATGATCATGATTTACAGGGTAAGTTTTTAAATTATATCTATTAATACGCAGGGTGTTATACAAAGGTGCGGTCATATTCTAGAGTCGTGTAGTAGACCCCGTGAGTAAATATGTTTTTTTACAAAAAAAATATTTTCAAATTGATAAATTGAACTTGAAAATTAATCGATAAAGTTAATATCCTACTAATATTATAAACGTGAAAGTTTGTGAGGATGTATGGATGTATGGATGTGTGGATGTATGGATGTATGGATGTTTGTTACTCTTTCACGCAAAAACTACAGAACTGATTGCGATAAAACTTGGTATGTAGATAGCTGGAGATCTAGATTAACACATAGGCTACTTTTTATTCCGATATCCCACGGCATCCCGATCCCGTCAGAATATCGGGATAAAATGTAACCTATATGTTAATCCAGGTCTCTAGCTATCTACGTACCAAGTTTTATCGCAATCGGTTCAGTAGTTTTTACGTGAAAGAGTAACATCCATCTATCCATACTTACAAACTTTTGCGTTTATAATATTAGTAGGATAAGTACATGAGAGAGGGCTGAAATGAATTAATCTATGGGTATTTAATACCTTTACCTGATGTTGATGACATGTCCAGATATTTTAGAAAATGTCTGCATAAAAAAAAAAAATTAAATTGACATAAAATTCATAATAATAATAATTATGTTGTTTAGAAATGTGCACCTAAACCAACAGAAACATTTTCCGTCAGCCTGTATAAAGGTCTATATTTTTTCACTGAGTCAACCTTCATGTCTTCGACTGACTAGGACTTTTAGTATTTTATCTTTATACTTTGTTAACTAATAAGTAACTAGAATAAATAACACTACATCCTGTTGGTATGGTATTAATAATAAAGATGTTTTTACTCCAATTGCCACTTATCCTTACATTATTCTCTTAGCCATTTCGATGCGCCTAAAGATCACGAAAGTTAGTGAGGATGGATGAATGTATGCTTGTTACTGTTTCACACAAAACGGCTGAACGGATCTGCATGAGATTTGGCACAGACATTGATAAAAATTCAACGATTACCGTGCAATAGATTTCATCTAAATTTCCACGCGAACGAGCAAAGCTATGTTTCCGCTTACATGATAAGATTTTTGGTCCAAATTCTTCTGAAATCGCTATAAATGCATTATCTATGTAATAACAGATCAGCAACGATCATTGAAATGTCGTCACAATCGTAATAATGAAAGTTCCCCCTTTTTAAGTTTAGAAGAATAACCCTTATATAAAATTAGAAGAAAATGCTACGAAAATTTACGAAAAGGTCTTCGTATACGGGTACACGTGTATAGTTTAGTATACCTCTTAAAACTTGATACTCAACTTTTACCAATCCGTTTCACTAAACTTACAAAATCTCTAATTAAATATTAGAATGACGGACGATTAAAGTCAACGGTAAAACTTTGTGCGGACAAGCGCACATAATATAATCGTAAACCATCGGGCTCGGTCGGGAATGCTTGGGAACGTCCATCACATCGGAAAGGGCGTGGTTAATAGTGTAACATTATTAAAGCTGTATTATTAGAGAAAAAGGGGCTTTGTTTCTATACATTCTAATGTATAAGTTCACCTGAAATCATTTGACAGCTTGCAGCCGTTATTTTTTTTATGATTTCTTACTTCTTCTTCTCTTTTTACACTCTTTATGTAACTTGATATTTGATTTATTTGGTTAAATCGTGGATCATGTTGTTGTATACTTGTGTGTGTTCTTCAATGTTAAAGTGTGTTTTGGTTTAAAACAGTGATATAAAACTTTACTAACTTTGAACTTTCGCGTTCCACGATAAATAATTATGACGACGACGTCAGACAATTCAAAGGTATGACATACATATTAGGTGATAGCGTTAATTCCCGTACGCATAATATGTATAATTATATATTACTAACAGCACCCCGCGGTTTCCCCGCGTAAGTCCCGATCCCGTCTGAATGTCGGGATAAAAAGTAGTCTAAATGTTAATCCAGATCTCCAGCTATCTACAAACCAAGTTTCATCGCAATCGCTTCAGAGGTTTTTGCGTGAAAGAGTAACAAACATCCATCCATCCAACTAAACTTTCACATTTATAATATTAGTGGGATATAACACTAATTGAGAAAATGACAACTTAAATATATTAATTTAGTTGTAATTAATAAACTTTTCTTTGACTTTGTCCTAAAAAAATTAAGATTTTTAAGTGATCTGCCAGTATGTTTTAGATGTTAAGTTCATACTGTTTAAAATTGTAACAGTATTAATTAAAGTGTTCATGTTTAGCATGCAGTATTTACTTTGATGCCCATTCAGAATTTGCATGTAAGATATTGATTTTACAAATAAAGTCGCCTTCTGTAAGTACTTACTAATTTTATTGTAACTTTATGTATGAAAAGCTTGTTTTATCTATCGGCTTGTCTCTTATAGGTACCAGTCACAGGAAATTAGGCAGCTTTTTACAGTTGAACTACTAAAAAACAATAATAATAAGACAACAAAAAGGATTGGCTTTGTATTTTTTTTTTGACTTTGGTAATAATTACACGCAAATCCATACGCTTATGCGATATTCTTATGAGACATTCACGTAAATAAAACTTACTATACTCTCTTAACGAAGAAGGTGGCAGGGATGGACTGGACGGTGCACATTGGGAGAGGTCTATGTCCAGCAGTGGACTATGTTAGGCTGATTGATTGATTGATTGATACTCTCTAAAATATGAACACTGCAGTAGATTAGCCTTGAGAAGAAACGCCGAACGATTTTGTTCAACAATCTATTCTTCGCGAACTGTACCTTTTCCTGGATCAAAGGCACTCTATATCCTTTTTCGTAATTCCGACGTGTCTGCAAAACTTCATGAGGATCGGTTGAGTATTTAGAGCGTGAAAGCGTAACCAACAAACTCATATTCCCATTTATACAATACGTTGGTGGAAGAAAATCAAAAAAAATTATACTAATTCTGAAAATCCACAATCCAAGAGAACGCTGTCACTTTTTATCTGTTATCCAGTATTCAGGGGGTCGACGTTTGGGCACGTAGAGGTACACTGAAATCAATTAGGAAGCGTGCCGATCGGCGCCTCAGGCAACTTTGCTGACGTCACGCAAATAGCCTTTATTATCACGAGAACGACTTTTTGTTACCGGCCTGGGGACGGTAGCTTCAAACCAGATGATGTGTTAGTATTTATTGAATCGGTTGAGTATTGGAATGAATATACCGTATTTTCTGCCCGAAACTACATTATTTTGTTGATAGAAATATTTACTACCTACTTCACGATCTCTACTATTAATTTATTCTTTAATATTTTTTGTAAATAAGCATATGTTGGTCCCGTGCCAGGGTTTCTTAGTTCAGTAGGATATCTTTTATATCCCAAAAGACAGTGGACGGTTAACGAGATTAGGTTTATTTCGTCTGTTTTGTTCTCAACTTATTAGTAATATGAATATAAGAATCCTTTTTATGAGAAATATGATAAAATTGATTTTTACATACAAAAAAGGTAAGAAAAGTATAATTATTACAACTCCAAAGTGTAATTTCTTTACAGAAAATACAGTCGACATAATAGATAACTGTCTCTGGTTCTTCAGACACCATTCTTTCAAGATTAACATATGGCGGCTGGTAACTGTTGATGTCAAAATGATTATCATTGTACAGAACCTGTGTATCACTTAAACCCATCGTCACGATACAATTTGACCATTTTATAATTAGATTTTTTTTGCGAATTTGACTTAGAGATGAATAATTTATCAAAAGCATGCACAGCATATTTTTATGTTGAATATACATTATTTTTATTTCGATCCGTCCGTACGCTATCTAGACGCGGCAGAATTTGAGCGGTAAAGCACACATATGCAAAAAAAGCTATTTACTATATACTATATTTTTATGAACCTCGACATAGAACTTTCATCCAGCTTAGCCCTGCTTAAACCTTTTACTAGTTTTAACTAAGTAGGTACAAAACAGATAGACAAGAAAGTTCATAATATATGATACAATCACTATTTTTTTAATTAAATTTCAAATGTTCCTTGGAAAAGAAATAATCACCAAATATCTACGTCCTTTTCCAAGTATTTTATGTTTAATTTTCGTTATAATTAGTTTAAAGTTTGTCAGACAGACAAGCACATTTACACTTATAATACATATTAGTTAGATGTAAACAATAATAGTACCGAACCCAGGTAACGAAAGCAAAGGGCTTAAAACTTAAAAATACGAGTATGTGGAGTTTCATATACGTTTAACTTGGCGGGTTCATATTTCTCTACCTCTTTTAAAATTGCATTTTAACTGTAAGGGCTTTAATAAGACCAGTTCATATTTACATAATAATATACTTATTTTCATGGAAGATATCAAAAACTGTAAATGTCTTACAGGGCATGTTGAATGCTTGGATTTCAATTACGTTCTCTTTGGAGAACATTCAAGAGCTCTTTGATGATTATGACGTATCTTTTGACTTACCCATTTCTCAAGGCCTATTTTAGGTATCTTTAATAATAGAAATTGTGGCAAACATAATGAACCTACTGTTTCATTATTTATGACACTGAACATATTTTGTTTACGTTGTAAATGTCTATTTTGGTTTTTCACTTGCATATTCAACGAATTTGCTTTTTTATTTGATGACCATTATCATGTTTGAGATTTATTTGAGTTATTTAGAAAAGATTATATAAAATCCGTTTTACAATTAAATATACCTAATTGCAAATCATGAATTGCGGAAATTGAGTTCAGAAACAATTTGTATAAACATAAACATATATACAGTTGATAAACATAGAACACCAGACGAAACTATTGTGTGTAGTTAAATACAATACTAGATGAAAACCCGGCTTCGCTCGGGTGAAATGTGACTGTGTGATACACAATTTTTTACAGAATGTAGGTAGATATATGTGTGAATTGGCCTTAACGAACTCAAGATGGCATCCGAGTGGCCAATATGGCGACTGCCATTTGCGCCATTAGAATTGAAACCCAATCTGTCTAAGCAACCCGTTATATTACACATGTTACAGTTTCTTTGTGTGTAAAATAATAAAAAATTAGATGTGTTCATGTCGTCGCAACATAATTATCTTCTTCATCAGTTGTGGCAGACTAAGTGTCTAAATGAGTTAAAATTATTTATTCTATTTGTATATACGAATAGAATAAATAATTTTATATGTATATACATATATACGTAACTATTGACGTATACGAGTATAAACATTAACACACAAAATAATTGAAATGTACTTATATGCCAATATGTAAAGCTAGCTATAATGGCTAGCACAATTATTATGAAGATTACTTGGGTCAGATTGGATACGAATTGGAATAGGAAATTCAGTGTCTAATTTATTGAGCAATGTCATCAGCTTTTTCTAATTGTTATTGTACAGGTCCAACTGCTAAATCATTATGAGTCATGGTAATCCAAATATAATTTACACAAGAGTTTTAATTATAACATCCCAAATCTCTCTCAAAATTATCTTATCTCTTAATTGCTTTACTTTTACATAAAACATAATTTTTTGCTTCATGAGTAATCACGTCGTCTACAACCTTTTCAAAGAATACTAATGGCTAATGGCTAATAGCTTGTGTCGCTGCATAAGTTACGTCATTAAATAAATATACTGTTTTAAAATATAGATCAGATATAAAATATTAAACTTTTAGCGAATACATCATTATCATTTACACTCACTGTGGAGTTCATCTTCGCTATGTGACCTACGCAATAGCTGAAAAAGTGAGAATTGAATAACGCTGCTGATCGTCACATAAACCAATTCCAATATTTAAAGAAGTTTACTTTTGTATTGTTAAATGCTTTGTTTTATATCGTTGAACAGTATAACATGAACTGTCATTGTATAATTTTTCAGTGCCATGACTGGTCAACATATATTATATAGTAGATCCCTGTAAGTTTTTTTAGCCGTTATCGCATAATTTTAAAATTTATAATAAAAAATAATGACACATATTGAATAAAATTTTTACATTTCTGCACTTTTAAAATTTTGCAATCCTCCGTACGGGAAATTGCTAAAAACAGCTTACAATGAATTCTCTTCACGTACTTAGGTCATACTGAAAGTTTCTGGATTTCGATAAATAAGACCAGATATGGGACTTATGACGCGCTTATTGTTTTTCAAAGTATATCCTACCTACAATTTATACATTTTTACATTCGCAGGAACTATTGTAAAAAGCAGTTGGACCAGTCTTTTTTTTATTTATTAATTTTCAGAAAGATACATATTGTTTACAGATAATCTTTACTTAGTAATATCTATAAAAGGGATTTCTTCAATATCTTCGTGGAACGAATTCACTGTCGATTCAGGGCTCATAAGACGTGTGCCTTTAAGTTTGCCTTTGGTTTTAGGAAAGTCTAGGCTATATGGCGGATGCGTTATCAGTTCTATTAGCGGAATGTGAGGACGCGTTATCGTGGTGAAGGACAACATTGCTTTTAGTAGCAAGAAAGTGTTGACGTATTAATCTGGTCTTCAAGCAACACTGCAGTGTCTGCTCTACCACAAATATCATTACTCAGTGACAATTAAGCGGTCGTAGAGTCATGGCTAAGGCATCGGACTTGCAATCAACTGGTTGTGTGATCGAACCCACCCAGTATACAATCAAACACTAACACAAGCACTCAGCTTAGCTGGAGAGCTTAACAAGAATACTAGTAATGTGTGACCACCGTTACTAGTATTCTTTATAAAAAAAAAATCTATAATTCGAACTCTGTCTGCATTAAGTTAGTCTTAAATATTAATTTATTGTAGATAAGATACTTACATCGTAACAAATCTTAAGTACTTTGTCATTTCACAGTATTATGATATATTCTATTTCTATAATATTGACTAACGATACTAGCTAGAGATTGGTGACTTAATGACAGAAACTCTTAGGACTACAGCAACTTAGCCACGGAAAGCTAGTTATTAATATATATGTAACCTCACTGCGCGGGTAGCAGGCGAATTAATTAATGATGTGGCGCACGTAAGATGGGTACTTGTGAGTGGAGGGTGTCGAAGCGATGTTAAATTTGGAGCGATGATACAATACCCATATATTTATAATTATGTAGCCGCTCTCTATGACATTCGACGATTCTGAATTTATGCGACTGTTATGTTGCACATTATTTAATGGAAATTATGTTTTTTGTACCATGATTATCGACTTATCTAGTCAGTAGACTTGATAAGTCAGTACAGATAGATAGTTCCTCACCTGACCAGTCACCCTACTGGGTTATTTTGTATCAAAACCATCCTGGCCCTTACACAGTTTGAGTTTATGTAGACTTGAATCCCTAAGTTTGTTTCACCGTTTCTTCTCAATGCAATGCAATTTGATGGTACCATCTAGCTTTAAAGAACGAATCGACGTGTTGAAGTGTCTGAAAATATCTATTTAAAACAATGAGTACCTATAGCTAATTCATTTATCATGTATCAACAAAAATGTCAAACAGATTTGGGTTACTAACTTTTAAACTTTCGCGTTCCATGGTATAATATTATTTACGTTTTAACGGGAATTAACGCGATCACGAAAAGGTATTATATACCTCTGAATTGCCTGACGTTTCGACCAGGTTGCACCTTCTACCTCACGATGTCGACGACGGAGGGCGTGCACCGCTGAGCCAGTCAGCCTGTGACCACGGCCAGTGCAACCTGGTCGAAACGTCAGGCAATTCAGAGGTATGTAATACCTTTTCGTGATCGCGTTAATTCCCGTTAATACGTAAATAATATTAGATTTGGGTTACATCTGATTAAAATAGTGAACACATAAATAAAATGATCAATAGACCATTAAAAGACGAAGTTAATAAAATTAATTCTAAGTGGACGAACATTAATTTTTTATGATTGATGTCGTGTGTTTTGATTTGATATGGCATTACATTACTTTTTTAGAAGGTTCGGGGTTATTTTTTGTACGTATTACTTCTTTTGTAACTTCTCTACTGTATTTCACTTTACGTACTTAAAGTATATTTGTAAGTGATTCGTTATATGTAGTAGTGAATGTCATCTTATTATCTTCATCTGTCAGAATATTTTGGGAAATGGAAAGCACGTTTTTTTGTGTCCGTACTAACTCAAAAAAAATTTATACAGATTATGTTGTAGTATCCATAGCAGTTTCTGTACAGTAGTGTATATAGATGATATAATAACACCGACCTCGAACCATTAGGTGACAAAGGCCCATTGACGCGGGTGCGGATATCCGTGGCAAAAGGCGTCTTCGAGTTACGATCCGTTCAACTTTTGTCAAACCCTTCTAACTACACCGAACACTGCTAATGTTGAAATAATCCGTTTGAATTTTAGTTACTTATATTTTTCCATTGAAAACCTACATTTTGTTTTGTTAGATACTCATTATTTTAAATAGTTGTATAATTTATTTATTTCTAGGTTCGCTTACAATTGTTACACATTTCTTACAAATAATACATGCATGATAAATAAGGTATGGGTGTACAATATCAATTGGCAAACATCACATGTATAGAAAACATTCGGATTTTAGTATTAACACAGGTTAGATAACAGGTATTAATGTTACAATATATTAGTGAAAATTTAAAAAAAATTAGGAACAAAAAACAAAATAATTAAAGAAAATAAAAATAAACACAAAGCTAACAAACAATAGAATAGCCTACCTACAGTTTTTAAAAACCTAATAAATAATTGGTACAGTTTAATTTAGGTTACTAACAGTAATTAGTTCTGTTGTGAACCTGGCTCTTAAATCTATAAAGGCTGGTACTAAGCATATCAATTTGTGTGTCGAACTTATTATAAAGTCTACTTAGTCTTGGTATCGGAGAGTTGAAGCCGAGAACCGTTTTACGTGATGGTGGGTACAGTAGATTCACAGTATTTCGGGGATATTTACGAGGGACGTTAGATAATAATTGAGGGCAGTCAACAAAATTATTTACCAATTTTAATAGAAAAATTAGGTCGAGTGATTCTCGTCGTGTTTCGAGCGATGTTATATTAAATGTTTGTAATCGCTCAGTGTAACTTTGCGTCCTTTTTGCGATACCAGTGGAATAAGCTAGATGATTTAAAAACCTTTTTTGAATGCGTTCTATTCTAAGTGTATGTGTAGCATAGTGTGGACGGCAGACGACCGAACAGTATTCGAGAACGCTGCGAACAATAGTTATACAGTAAGATTTTAGTTTTGGGGTTGTGGAACGGTTTAGGGTTGCGAATCACAAAACCAAGCGCTTTGGAAGCCTTTTTTATAGCTGTATCAATGTGAGGTATAAAGGTCAGTTTTCTATCTAGAATAACGCCCAGATCTTTTATAATCTCACTTCTGCTCAAACAATAACCATACACTTGATAAGCTTTATCTATACATTGTAGTTTTCAGGTGAAAGTAATTTGGCTGCACTTATTGATGTTGAGTGGTTGATCTTTTAGAACAAGAACTTTGCGAACAAGAATGGTGGTCAGTAAAATTTCCAACTCCAAGAGATTTGTTAAAAATTAAATCCAAAGGTACCGCAAGTTTATCAGCACATTCCGATATAAAGCTCGGGGGAATCTGGTCATAACTCGGTGATATCCAAAGATTTAAATTCTTTTTAGTATCTTTTCGTATATTTTTTAGTATCTTCTAAGATAAGTTATATTAATACTTTAATATAATTCCGTATTATCGATATTCTCAAGATGACTAATCATAATCTATATATATAAAATCCTTTGTCCTGACTGACTGATCATCACACAGCCTAAACCGCTGGTCGTAGAGATACGAAATTTGGAGAACGTAATCCTTATATTATGTAAGCATCCGATAAGAAAGGATTTTCGAAAATTCCACCGGGTTGAAAAGGGGGTGCAAAGTTAGTATGGGAACACGTGTTTGCTTGGCCTGATTAACTTCAAGTTGACAATAAAAGTCAAGGCGTCAATCATGCAACATGGCGTTAAAATATAGAACTTTCATAATAGATGGCGTTATAAGAAACTATACCACTATATCCACATAGATTATATGTATAATTTCATGACTGTACATTTCAGAATTTTGTGAAAAAAAAATTGCAAGATAGTAAAAAATACTTATTATATACCTATTGTTTTACAGCATAAAAATAGTGTATTTAAAATACAATAAAGGAAATCAATAAAAAAATTACACAAAACTGCAGAAAAAAATGTTTGAGAATTTTATATTATTTAATTGTCTTCAATTTTTACATGATGTAGGCGTTCTTTAAGAAAGTAATTTCCAAATTTTTCCCTTAAAGGGTCAAAATAGGGGATGAAAGTTTGCATGAAACTTTGTCATTTTTGAAGTTAGAAATGTAACAATTGAAATATACCTAGGATAATATGAAGAAAGAAAAGTTTACTGTGACACTTTTTTCAGAAATTTATCCCTAAAAGGGTTAAAATAGGGGATGAAAGTTTGTAAGCTACTTACATTTTGCTTGCATCACACATCGATTTTTACCCAACTTAAAAAAGAGACTTTCTCAATTTGATGCTCACGTAGGTTTGTTTTGTGTATGTTATCTCAGGTCTCCGTCAAATATAAACCGATTTTATTACCATGCGAATTTAGTGAAGATGGGATGAAGTTCTCAGGATCCGGAGAAAGAAACACCTTCACGGACATTAGGCTCAACGAATTGCCGTAGACAATAATATTCTCATAAATCTAATATAAAATAAATAATGTTTGTTTGTTCGTGAGCTGCCGTACCGTTCATCTGATCATCATGAAATTTTGCATGCACGTTGCCACTGTAGAATGTATTTGTATTTGCAAGTGGAATTTTACGTTATATAATTAAGATCCAACGACCGTACATTTTGCCGCGGTCAGCATTTTACTCCAACGGCGATGATTTTGTAAGAAGTGCAATTTAGTTCATCTTCAGCAAGCGTCTCGTGTACTCATTAGTATATATCATATCATTTTAGTGCGTGAATCAATAAAATAGTAGAATATCTATATCTCTATATATTTCTATCATCTATTAAGCAGTGTACGTGACCCGTAGAATTATGGTCCTTCGAGTTTTTGACGAGTTTTGGTAAAAGCAGGGCCGTTCGCGTGTGAGGGATATCAGTGCTTATCAAGGATATCAAGCAAGGACAGCGCTTTTTAGTATTTTCAAAAAAGTTTCGATCTCTTATGTTTTTGCTTTCACACGATAGCAAAATAATTTCTCATTGGATTAGCAAGCGTCAACAGATTATTTATCAATGCGCTAACATTAAAATAAAATACCTGCTTTACTTAGTTTAATAATAATAAGTATAATTTGACTCTGTAATTGATCCAATATATTGTGGACATTATCCAATGACCCTTATAATTTAACCTTCTTAACGTAGAACACAATTCAGAGACAGGCCCAACGTACGGTCTATCGGGGAGCCACATAAATCACCTGACAGCACTACGTCACTGCAGAACACCCGAGTTAGACGGCGGAGATATTTCAAGGGCTCATGCATGGTTGGCGATTAATTAATTGGAATACGAATAATAATATAAAGAAGAGATCTGATTATTAAACATCAGAGCTAGGACGCCCTTAGGTGATTTGTTTGCAGCTAGCGGATCTGTTATTCAAATCATTTAGAGAAGATTTACATAATTATGTTAGTATCTAAAAATTATATCCTAAGAACTAAAAGGCATCAAGAATGCATAGAACTTCTAAAATGATTTATGTTATAGACATAACACTCATTCCTCCACACTGAAAACAAGGAATAAAAGAGTTTCTTTTTCTCATGTAAGAATTATTATTTTCTTAGTTATGCAAATATTTTGCATCTGTACTATCCCACTTGTTTAGAAAGTTGATTTTTTTTTTGCTTAAGATAAAGCTAAGAAATTAGGTTATCGCCCTAGTTCTACGTATAGTCAACGGTCAACGTCTTCATTGCGTCAACGTCGTCACGTTCGTTGCGTTAACAAGTAATAAAGATGGTTCACTAAGCATCTTCGATACTTGTTAGTACTACTTAAACTTATTCTAACTTACAGATTATATTACTGCAATTAAGGCAGGCTTCATGCAATAG
Organism: Callimorpha dominula; assembly: GCA_949752705.1. NCBI lineage: Eukaryota > Metazoa > Arthropoda > Insecta > Lepidoptera > Erebidae > Callimorpha > Callimorpha dominula. Next base: position 1,082,604 of record OX456991.1, read on the forward strand.
GCCGTCCAAAATCGCAATAACACAAGTCCAGAGCACTTATGGAAGCTGCAGATGTCATTTCGCTGTTCTATCTTAAAATTAAACTTCCAGCCCTCAGCTTCGCACGGGTAGCAGAGACATCTTCAATAATCATCAACATAGTTTAATCAATTTACATAAAATCTTAACAAATTATACACATAAACCTTTCTCATGAATCACTCTGAAAATCCGTTCAGTAGTTTTTCAGTTCATCGCGAACAGACAAACAGACGTGGCGGGGAACTTTGTTTTATAATATGTGGTATATAAAGTTAAAATGTTATTCAATAAAAATAGTTGATTAGGAGATTTTTTTCTGTATTTCTTGAGTTGATAAAGGATTTTTAGGTTCTTTCAATTTTAAAAAGTAGCCCCATAAAATAACAGGTCTCAACTTTGTAGATCGTTTCTTAATTATAAAGTTAAAATTTTCAAAGTAGGTAAGTTTTTAAAGGGAAAAAACTGTTATAACGCTGCAAAAGATTTATGAGAAACTAAGAAGAGTTGCTAATAATCCTGATGGTTTAAAGTCTTTCTAATTACTAGTCAAATGCTTACTTCAAAACCAAAAAAGCCGCAACTTGAGTGTTAAATATGCACCTATACATTTGACGGAAAACAACAATATCAATATTAGCATTAGAGATTGTAAGACCTAGGTACCTATTTGATTTCATTTAAGATAAAGTAAAATAAAGCAAAGCAAGAGAGTAAAAATGATCAAATACAAACAAATATTTATTGTTTCGTGACATTCGTGTGAAATAAGCAAGAGTGTGCAGGAAAACATAAATATAACTTGCTTAAGTCGCTGAACTTTCCAGATATCGTAATTTAGAATTCTACTAAAAATAAGACCTGTATTCCATTTGGCTAGCTATAATAAATTGTTAAGTTTGCCAACGTGCGGCGATAATTCATAATGCTTTAGAGGTGCGTGCCAAAAAGCTCCATCCTTTTCTTATATTGACGACTTGGCCGAACGTTACCGGAACCTATCTTTGGTGCCAAACTGGTGATAAGGTAAATTTAATCGCAGACGTTTGAAGGAGATTTTTTGCCAACATACATTTAATAGTTAAAAATAATACTACAGCAGTCTTATTTTACTGAAAAGTTCACATAGCAATAGAATTTACTAAATAAATAAATAGGGCTAGTATGTGACGGCGGTATTTAACATTGCCGCGCGATTGCGAATTATTACTATCAAAATGCAATCATTTATGGTGTCTTTTATTATAGAAACAGACTGACGTACTTTTACAATCTGGAAGTTTATGTAAAGTGCTTAAGCAATTAATGCAACCATGCTTCGATTTAATAAACTCTTATCTAGCCTTTGCGTCTCCATATTTTTAAACTGAGTGCAATCATATGAATGTCGATGGTTACCACGACACAAACAACAATTCGTGGTAGTGCTAACGCGCGGTTTATTATAAGGGCTATGAAATTAATAATATTACGAAATATTATTATGGTGCGATTATGTATGCATTTTATAAATATATTTTTTATTTTTTTATTTTATTTACAATTTATGCACAAAAAAAAATGTACAATGGCGGACTTAATGCCGTAGGCATTTTCTACCAGTCTACCTTAGGGTGGTGCAGAAATGAGTGAATAGGTGCACTGGGTTTAAGTAGAAAAGAAAAAAGAAACTAGGAAAGATGACAGGAGAACAAATATATATACCTATAGATACATACATACACATACAAATAAACATAGATACGTGCTAACTTTCACGTTAAATATATAAATAAATATAATGTATTACTGTTGTGATGATTCTGCTAGGTTCCGCGAAATGTGGGTTCGTACTTTCGCCTTGAACGAAAGGCGACTAGGTGCTATCCTGATTTCCTGAGGAAGAGCGTTCCAGAGGAGGACAGATTGAATAAGAAAGGAAGAGTGAACACACGCGGATGTATCAGTGGGGCATAACAGAAGAAGATTGTTTGTAGAACGGAGAGTTCTGTTGTGATTGGAGCATAAAAACTGAAATAAGGATGTTAAGTATGTGGGAGAAGTAGGTGAGTTGAGAATAGAATAAAGAGTGGTGAGAGCGCGTAGCTGGCGGCGCTGGCAAATCGGCAGCCAATTCAACTCGTGACGAAAGGAGGAGACATGGTCAAATTTACGAAGATTAAAAATGATTCGAATGCAGTTATTCAGAAGTCGGTCGTATTTATTGAGGAATATATTGGCGCTCCACCAACCAGAAACCTAAAGTAGTTTGAAAGACTCGGTTTTGATTACTCTTGACATTTGATGATATTATACTATTACCTAATTTAATGTGTTATTAATACGTATGGGTATATAAGTAAAACATATTGTATGTATAGAAAGTTTCAAAATGGCAAATGATCAACTTTAAATTGAGATGGTAGGCACCTGATGATTATTTTATTTCCCGTTTTCTGGGAAACCTTTCCATTTTTTAGTTTAAAACACGTTATAAACTTTATTAAAACAATATACTTTAAAAACAATTTTATCTAAATCCATCCAGACAGTCTCAAGTAACGCGCTTACTAAAGAACAGAATTTCATTTATATTTATACAGATCAAAAATGTATTAAATTGTACATCTTTCCTATGCAACTGGCGTACAAAGGATGTACAATTCAGTACATTGATCTCGCAGAAATGGCAGATCAGTCTGTTCCACTAGTTGCTTACTCTAACTCACAATAAAGGCAACGAGTCCAACAATAAATTCAACATGTGCAATTACCTGCAGTCGTGTTTACTTTAGATTTATAAGAGCATTGCTCATGCAAGTGCATTGGAACTCCCCAAATGAATGTACATTTCATTAAAACTTTGTCTGTACGGGACAGCCGACAATTTTGCGCTTGTTATGTGAATTAGAAGGCGACTGTTAGAAATCTGAGTAGTCGTTTGAAGCAGTGTGAGCTTTTATTTATATACCACTAACGGTTCACAACAAGTACATAGTCTACCTGATGGCAAGAGTTCGAGAGTTTGATTGCCTTATTGCAATAAAATTAGTGTTTGCGGTTGTTTTATTTCTAAAATTTTTTGTTTGAATTTTGTTGCCCTGAAAATTCTTACGATTACCACGTGCGTACGTATTATTTATAAGTAAATGAAATGAAACTACAAATTAATAATGACGATATTTAAATAAAAAAAGCATCTGTTATTGAGGCACGACAAAAACCTTTCTTTTTGTGGCTTCTGCGCGATTTTACTGATGTATACATACTAAATATCCTTATATAAGTTAAGGTTACTTTCACAGGTGTCGCAATTTTATTTTTAAGTTTTTACAATATTTACTATATTTAGATACAATATATTCAATCCATTAAATATATTTATATATAGCGAAACGAACGGATTTCTAACCGGGCGTTCCAAATTCAAATTCAAATTCAAAATCATTTATCAATTAAGACACTAAGTGACATTTATGAACGTTAAATTGAAGCTAGAGTTAAAATCATAGATCGGAGCAAACAGACGCCACAGCATGTGCTGGATTGTCGAAGTAAATTAGGTGAAAACACCAAAATCTACTGCCTGCTTGTGTCGATCTATAACTTCCAGTTTCCAAAATGCGTAGAGCCTTTTGAGAAGAATACTGGCAAAGAAACTCATGGTCACTCTTTTTAAAAGTCAGATCTTTAGGTACAATAGTGTTAGTGTTACACGAAAGGTAAACAGGATGCAAGCTGGTGCCACCTGAATTTTAATTCATTGAAATGCTCCAAAAGCTTACGTACTAAAAAATAAAAATCACTCAGTGATACCGTTGAAGGTTTGAATTTATTAAACATAGAAATCATTCAAGGTGCACATCTACCTTCATTCAGTTACAAAATCTACTGTTAACAATAATTCATGACTGGATTAAGAGGCTAGCTAAGTCATCTGCTAATCTAAATACATATAATTCATGTCATTGCACATTCTGCAACAACGGTTTTTTGATGCGAAATATACAAACTCTGAAGATATAGCTACATTCATAGCAAAAATAGAAGCAATTGTAACGCAAATTCGTCAAGCGAGAGGGGAAATTCATGAAAACATGATAATCACAAAAATCATTAGCTCTTTGGGAGAAAAATTCCGACATTTTGTTTCGGCATGGGACTCTGTACCTATTGAGAAAAGAACCATAGCTGAACTAACAGCGAGGCTAATCATAGAAGAGCAAAGAAATAAAATGTATGAGGAAAACGAACAGTCAAATCAAACAGCATTTACAACTGAAACAAGAAAAGATTCGAGAAAATGTTTTATCTGCGGTAAAGTGGGTCATTATAAACAAGAATGTAAGGTTAAATTACATAAATCGGTAAAAACTGACAACATTTCATACTGTAAACAGTGTACATAATATACAACAGTGTTGGTTTAACAAAGAAAATAAAAAACAACAAATTAATAATAATAAACAAAATGCGTTTGTCATGTCAGTTTGTGAATTAACATCAAAAGGTGTAAACAATGATATTGATGGCTGGTTGTTAGACAGTGGTGCTTCTCAATATATGTGCTCGACAAAGCACAGTTTGACAAATTATAAAACATTACAAGTGGCAAAAGATGTTATCGTCGGTGACGGGACAGTTATAAAAGCATTAGGGTATAGTGATATTCAACTCGAACCTTATGACAATGAACAATGGATTAATACATCAATAAGTAATATGTTGTATGTGCCAAGCCTCAAAGCAAACCTATTTTCAATGAGTGCTGCTCTGGATAAAGGCTATAAACTGGTGTCAACTGCTGCAGAGTGTCAATTTGTCAAGAATAACAGTGTGCATTCTGTGGCCAAACGACAAGGTAAAATCTTCATAATGTTATTCAGAAAATCAAAAGAAACTGCCATGGTCGATAAAGTAATGTCAGATCTAAAGGAATGGCATTCTAAACTTGCTCAACAAGACATAAATCAAGTAAAAATCATTTTAAAAAGGCATGAGATCACATATGAAGAGAGTAAAGAAGAAACATGTGTGCCATGCTTAAAAGGTAAACAACACAAGTTCCCTTTCCCGTCAAGCAGTAATAGAGCAACAAAACCAGGTGAGGTTATCCATATTGATATAGGAGGTCCAATAGAAGAAACCTCATTAGGTGGGGCAAGATTCTTTCTTCTACTGAAAGATGATTATACCAAATACAGAAAGGTATACTTCTTAAAGTATAAAAGTCAGTCGGTAGAATATTTAAAAAAATATTTAAAGGAGACTCGGGTTAATCCTGGTCATACACTCCTTTGCATTGTCACTTCTTATAGTCTTTACGACTATAAGAAGTGACAATGCAAAGGAGTTCTGTTGTAAGGAAATGAAAATTCTATTACAGTCACATGGTATACACCACCAGAAAAGTGTAGTTGACACTCCGCAACAAAATGGATGTGTAGAAAGAGAGATGAGAACTGTAGTGGAATCAGCAAGAACGATGCTTTTGGAGAGTGGCTTAAATAAAAATCTGTGGGCCGAAGCTGTCTATGTTATCAATAGAAGTGGTCCAAGTCACATTAAAGATAAGACACCTTATGAACTTTGGTGGGATAAAATGTATGATATTAACCATCTTCAAACCTTTGAAAGTAGAGTATCTACACAAATTCCAGAACAAAAACGGTTAAAGGTTGATACTAAAGCTGAGTTAGGTTATTTTATTGGATATGGGGAAAACACAAAAAGATACAGAATTTACTTACCTGAGAAAAATGAAGTGGTAATTAAGCGAGACGTTGTATTTATAAAAGAATCTGAAAAAATCAAAGAGAAAGAATAAAAGCAATAAACAGAATATTACACAGGATTTGATATTCAAGAAGAAACAGAACAAACCCCTGAAGAAGAAGAAAGCCAATATGAAGATACTGTGAACCCTGAAATTATAGAAACTGAAAATGAACAAGACTCTATACATTCTTTTCATGAACAGTCACAGATTGAAGATGAAATCGAGAATGAAAATGAAAATTTACAGGAAATCTTAGGACAGAAAGAAGAGGAAGAGATAAAGAGACCTATAAGAATAAGAAGAAAACCTAGGTGGTTCAAGGACTATGTACAAGATGAAAAAATACATTCCTAAGTTATTGTTTTGATGAACCTATTTCCTATCAAGAAGCTATGAAAAGCTCTGATAAATGTAAATGGGAAAAAGCCATAAAGAAAGAGATGAAAACATTGGAAGAGAATAACACATGGGTGGAAGTGACAGAAGTTCCAGATGGAGAAAATATCATAAGTAGCAAGTGGGTATTGAAAAACAAAGAAACAGAAGAAAAACCTATCTATAAAGCTCGCTTAGTAGCTCGAGGATTCGAACAGAAGGACTGTGATGATCAGACATACTCACCCGTTGCCAAGCTAACAACCTTTAAAGCTATGATGGCTGTAGATACTCAGAAGAAACACCCAGTGTACCAAATGGATGTAACTGGTGCATTTCTCTATGGAGATATAAATGAAAATGTTTTTATGAGGTTACCAAATAATAAGATTTGTAAATTAAAGAAGTCAATCTATGGTCTAAAGAAATCTCCTAAAAATTGGAATGCCAAGTTTAATAATTTTATGTTAAATGAAAATTTTGTAAGATCCAAAAATGACCTATGTTTGTATTCAAAACATATTGATAATGGATATATTTATGTTCTAATATTTGTCGAAGACTTGTTGTATTTTGGTAGTAACAGAAAACAAGTAGATCTTTTTAAAACTGTTTTATGTGAAAACTTTAAAATGAAAGATCTGGGTCTAGCCAGTAATTATTTAGGAATAAATATTAAACAAGATCTTAAGAATTGTGTAACTGTAATAAATCAGAAGAAATACTTTAAAAAATTGTTAGATGCATATCAAATGTCAAATTGTAAAACAGTAGCCACCCCAATAGAACAGAACTTTAACTTTGAATTGTTACATAGAGATAAAAGTGAAAGTGCAGAAATTGAGAAAGATTGTAGAAGTTTGATAGGCAGTCTTCTTTATTCATATATACTAGACCAGATTTGTCAGTTGCAGTAGGTTTTCTTAGTAGATATGTGCATTGTGCAAGTTTGGCTTTGTTTAAATGTCTCAAAAGAATATTAAGATTATCTCTTACATATAGATATAATAATGATGGTAAAAATAGTTGTAAATTACAAGGATTCAGTGATGCAGACTGGGCTCGAGATGTTGCAGATCGAAAGTCAACATCTGGTCATATATTTTATGTTTTTAATTGTCCAATTTCTTGGAGCAGTAAAAAACAGTCGTGTGTATCATTATCTTCTCGTGAAGCAGAATATGTAGCACTTAGTTTAGCTATAATGGACGGTAGTTTCTTGAGAAAACTTATGTTAGATTTTAGTTATAGTAATACTGAGTTTAAAATATTGGAAGACAATCAAAGTGTAATTAAAATTGCTCGAAATAATGATAGAAACAAAAGGATAAAACATGTAGACATTAAATACCAATATATTGTGGAGAATGTGTCAGCAGGATTAGTTAAAATTAAATATGTAAGTAGCGATTATAATGTTGCAGATTTGTTTACCAAACCATTACATAAACAATCTTTCATGAAACTAAGAGACATGATTTTGTTTTAGAATTAGTATGTAAAAAATAATAATTAAAACATAACTGTTGAGGGGGTGTGTTAAATATGGGAACATTTATATTTTAATATTAAGATATGGTAACTGTGTGTTCCGGCAGAAGTCTATGTACTTGAAGTTACATATTAAAAAGATACTCCATGAAATATTCTCTGTCTTTATTTTTGCTCCGCTTCCAGTGCTGAAATTAACCTGCTAAAACAAAGCAATGATTGTGTTGTGTTTCGCCGAGTGAGTGAGGTAACCGGAGGCCCTACTCCCAACGCACTTCTGACTTTTGCATTGCAGGTGTCCATGAGCGGCGGTAGTCACTTACCATCAGATGACCCGTCTGCCCCCTATCCTATAAAAAAAAACATATTATTCTTATAATATCTCAGTAATCTCATAAAACATCTTCTAAGGCTTCTTCCTACACTAAATTATAATCTATATTTAATCCCTACAAAAGGCCGCACGTATCACACCAGAGTGGAAAAGGCATTTATCGGAGTATTATCTCGAGGTAGTAATAAATAAGAACATATGTAGTTAATGCAAGAGCTCTCCTACACGTGAATTATGTACGACATTTATAATTGCTGCGGGTTTTATTCGTGAAAGATGACTCAGGTAGACTGTGCCAAATGTTTGAGGTGTAGAAGAGCAGAATGCAAAATTTTATTTACAAGAGACTAACATTGTATGATTATAAATGACTGATTATAATTAAAACATATATAGGTAATAAATAGTTAGAAGACCATACTAAGATTTACTGAATTGTTCAATAATACAGGTTATAAGAATTAAGAGCTGATACCATAGCATTCTAATATCACAACTACTGAATATAATTTGTAGATATTTGTATTACAACATCAGTTACCGCTCATTCTCAATTTATTATCTGCGAGCACGGCATCGTTTCTAGCGAAGAGACCTTCCGTTGTACTTACTGCGCAATTACTTTATTACATTTGTGATCATTGCAATAATATTTTTGGTGTCCATTTAGACTATTATTTAAATCGGATATTAGAGCCATCCCTACACACGTAGACCTATTTCAGTAGGTACTAGACCAATTATCAATTAATTTTAATAAAAACGAACTGCTACACCTGAAACAGTTTTACAAGGGGTCTATCAGCAACTAATGCCGATCGATACTGGTGTTGAGATTTTAAATCATATCGTTAACGTTTACGAGGATTCACACGACAGAGCGTCGTGTAAATCCTCAGGCATTTTTTTGACTTGTCGAAAGCGTTCGATTACGGTTCTTATAACACATTAATCAGAAAATTATATTACTGCGGAATAAGAAATATGACTCTGGATCTTCTTGCTGCATTTTTAAGTAATAGGATGCAACTTAATCCCAAACATTTTCATCCCATCATGCACATAGTCTTCAACAGTGTTACAACAAAGTTTCTGTTTGACTATAGTTTTGAATTGGTTTGTACTCAGATTTTGTATACCTATAGCCTATAGTTAATCCCAAATTATTTTATTATTTATTTATGTCTAGTATCTTTGAGTAAGTTATAGCGCTCGAATGATAACCGTATAAATACATACATTATTTATGTTTGTTTCTTTACGTTTTGCTTTACGTTTGTTTCTTAATAATACATTTATAATATGCAGGATTATAGTCTAACTTTATGACATTTGATATATTTTCTCAAATTTTAGATGTTTTCCATTTTGTGAGCTTGGTAATATGCAAGTGCGTTGTATTATGAATGGAATCGGGGCTTTCACTAATCATATAAAAACAGAAGCTACATAAAACCTTGCAATTGCAATTGTTGTAATTTTCTGAATTTAAATTAAAAGCAATTCTATTAATTTGCTGTGAAAAGTCATGCTTTTCTAGGGGCTGAACTCCGTGTAATAGTTCAAACGATATTGCATTACATTGGCGTCCCACGGTATATTGGAAAAGTTGGCGTGGTTAAGAATGCGCCATGCATTTCACGTTTATTTCACACTTCATATTTATTATCGTTTGAATATTTTATATGGATGGGCTTAATTTTGTGCAAGTAATTATTTAATTATTATTTTATTATCTTGTATGATGTTTTATATATACAAATGGTCTGTTTTTATTTTACGGTGTTAATTACAAAAGTAACTACAATTTTTAAATAAACTAATAGTCACCCAGAGATTGAAATTCGTATTAGATGTGTAACCCGGGACTTAATCGCGATAATATTTAAAAGGTACAACACCTTTTTGGTTACCAAATGCTATTGTCAGTGAGTACACCCTCGACAGCATTCAAAGGACGTCGTTAGTGTAGTGTGTCGAAGTACAGACAGTACTTATAAAAATAGTGGAGTTTAGTTAGGCTAACAATTTTATTTTTCCCTTTTCAGTTCCTTTCTTCTTCGGTCGGTTTAATTTTTTGTTAAAAAGTTTTCAAAACGAGACTTTATTTATCGATAACACTAAAACTCGTTAATAGCTTCTAAACAGAAACACAATAAAGAAAATCGTTTGTGGTTCCAATTGTAGTGGTTAATGATCAACGATATTAATTTGTACTGAGTGTTAGGTTTCCAGGTATATACAATAGTGTTTGTAAACAAATAAACGGGTTGGGATTCAAGTGTATTTGTGAGTTTCCGTTAAACTCTAGGGGATCCTAATGTAATGGACTCTTCTAAGTATAAATCTTCCAGGTGGTTTAATTTTTTAATCTAAGAAATTATGGTTGTACCGACGAAACAGCAATTTGACTAACCCAATGAATAAACCTGGTAACATATTATGACAAAGGTCTTTTAATATCATAGGAATTTTACACACGGATCGTCAAAAGATCCAGAAGGCATAATAATATAATATTCCATTCTGTCTTACGTTCGTTGATTAATAAACCTGTATGCAATATTATATACCAAACTGGTGCTGACAGAGGTCTCTCCACGTTTAACTTGCACTCTGCTCAGTCTAAACCGACTCGACATCATAATAGTTGTAGGAACCTTTAATTTTTTTGTTAGTTATAGGGCCACTTGGCCCTAAACCGGCACCTATTCACCATCAGTGCGACCGACAGTCCTCTATACAGACGATGTCACAACGCGGAGGAATCGGCCGCCTATTTTATCCTGGAGTGCGAGGGAGTGGCCACACAACGGGCAAGTATCCTCGCGGGTGCGAGATTGCTCCCAGAAGCTTGCGAACGCCCCAGGAGGCTTATGTGCTTCTGGAAGGAGCTAGGTTGGCTCAAGTAGTCAGCCTATCTGAACACATAATGGACCACCTATGAGTCTAAATGCGGAAACAGAGCCCTATACTAATACCAATATTATATTAACTTGACTTATAGCAAATTGATAGAAAGTTTACCATTAATTACACCTTCATAAATCGTTATAGTAATAAATATTCATTATGTTCAATAGACACATTCATGCATACTTAGAAACGAAAATCACGTATATATTTCTATTAGGATTGTTACATAAGAATTCAGCTCAAAACTGAAATGATTCTTTCACATAACGATCATTCTGATCACTTAGATGGTACTTGCACATTTCGAATGACTTAGATCTTAGAGTGTATTGGCGATTCTTCTTAAGGTGTTATGGCTAGTCATAGGAAATTCCTTCTCCATCTAGTTTTACTAGAAGAAATATGTATGTACTACAAAATCATTCTCATTCTCTTTTATATTGTTGCGTATCTTATTAAGAGGGAGATTTTTAATAAATAAAGACGTCACTATCACTAATAATTATTACTTATCACATCGCGATTTTAATAACAAATCTTGTTATACACATTCTTTTAAAATAATTACGTCGTATCCAATTTATTAGCTAATGGTCCCAATTCTGTTACTTCACTCGCTAAATTAAAATTTACTAAATTTATTTATATAAGATGTAAACCTTGTACACTTCAAAACAAGGTCTTATTTCATATTGAAACAAGTAAGTAACATATGTCGCTATCGAAATAAGCAATTTATTTGTTGACTAAAGTCTGATACGCTTAAATAAACTTTAATACCACGTAGCGAGAGCCGCTATTCGTTGAATGCCATCTCTTTTGCTCTGTGTTTTCAGTAAGTGTTCTCGTAGGTGTCCATTAAAATAACGTCATCTTAGTTCGTTTTGAACAAGTTTTTAGGCAATTATACGGCATTTGAATAATTGGGGACTCTCGCTGCGTGGAAATAAAGTTGAGTATACGTTGACAGGTTTTAGTGAAATTTAGTGGCGCTGAGAAATAGATGCCAGTAACAAATAGACGTTATTCCGATAGACACAAGGTTGATTTCATGTAAAGAAATTAAGTCAGGTTTTAGTTTAGTCGAGTGTACAATAGAATCGGCACCATTGAACTTACAAATAGTTAAAAGTAACATTATTTTTAAAAACGAAAATGTCAAAACGTTTTCGCATTAACTTAAATTAATGCGTAACGAGTTTCAAAGATAAATCTGAATTATTTAAATTGAAATTGAAAAAATAAATGGGACGAAAATCATTGTGATAATGTGATTAAACCGTGTTTCTGAATTAAAACTAAAGTGTTATGTTTGCATTTTTATAGAATACAAATAAAAGAGATAATTTGACTTGTATTACTAGTAGATATGCATGTTTGGTGCTTTGATTACTTTAAGTACTTAAGTTTCACAATAAAATTAAGATTACATTTCCGAGAATGAACGTGATGGTTTGTGTTCGTACCTTTGAACTGCCTGACGTTTAGAAGGTTATTCTGACCATGGTGAAAGGCTGATTAATACAGCAAAGTCCACCCTCTTTTGTTGAGTCCGTCAGGTGAAAGCTTCTTTCTCTACCCGCCCATGTATGATGTGTTTCCGTTTGAATTCCGTAATCAATCTATACTAATATAATAGCTGAAGAATTTTCCTGTTTGATTATATGTATTTAAACACACTAATCTGTGGCACTACCAGACTGATATTTTTTTTTTTTAATATGATAGCCAGATTCATGAGGAATACTATAAGCTATGTAACATCACGCTACGGTCCTTAGGAGTGGAGCAGTGACCATAAACGCGGGTGAAAGGAACGGGGGCAGGGAACGGCTAGGTATCACTATACAATGATTTAAATGTTTGTAAAGTCTACCCAAGTAAGTGTAAGTTCACTATTTCACGCATCATTCCATCTTTGTTGTTAATTGTGGTTGGACGTCAGATTCCTATAATAAACAATTAACTACCTGTTGTACCACAAAGTACTGATTGCCTTTTAATTGACTTTTATAAAATGGCAGTGTTAACAATTTGTGACATGATGCTCTTATGAATTTATTATGCAGATTTATATCTTGCAATTATAATATCTTTGATAAATAAGTCATAACTGATTATATTAAAAGCAGGGTGCGCTTTAAAGAATGTTTTGCAAGACAACAGTCTCAGATTCTATCGCCGTCACTGCGACAACTACCCAAATACCAGGATCGATAATCGCTCGATATTTTTGTGAACGCAGTAAGGTTTAGATTCTATGTCCTGAGATTATACGGCAACGGGAAAACTGAATTGATTGCTTTTATAAACTCAATCAGAAGGCAATTCGACGAGTGAAAATGTAATAAATTCATTTACGTAAGCCGGCATCTCCAGAAGAAAATAAAGACAGCTTCTGAGAAAAGTCCTATTACCAACGCCGTCAAGCTTTAACGCATAATTCAATTTATTCACACTTTAAAATTATTTACTTCTACGATAAACTTGTTTTTATCATAATAAATACAGATACAAACATGTCTATGAAACATTTCTGTCAAATAAAATTTGCAAAGTTTTTTAACATGAACAATAAATCGCACTTGAATAATTTTGTTTCCATTTTAGATAACTAAAGTTTCTTTTTAGATTTTTTTCTGACTTATGTAAATAAATCATGAATTTAGATTATGATTTTGAATTGATTAATATCATAATGGTTGTTAGTGTAACTTCCTGTCCTTCTATTTATCGTGTATGTATTTATATGAAGTGTGTTATTTATTCTTTGATGTACACAAAACTAAACTAATGAAATCGCAACTGTTCTTACACTAACTTTTAAACTTTCGCGTTCCATGATATAATATTATCTACGTATGAACGGGAATTAACGCGATCACGAAAAGGTATTACATACCTCTGAATTGCCTGACGTTTCGACCAGGTTGCACTGGCCGTGGTCACAGGCTGACTGGCTCAGCGGTGCACGCCCTCCGTCGCCGACATCGTGAGGTAGAAGGTTCTTCATCCACCTCCACTTTTTTGATATTTTTGATATTTTCGTTTCGCCATGTACCGTCACATACTATACTAACAGTGTCCCTATTCTGTAAGCAAACCGATGTGGCCCTATTCTGGTGTTCACCCGACTGCGCATAAAAGCGAGGTGGCATGTTTTTTATCACTGGATTCCACGCTGTAGATAATTTGAAACCAGCTTCCCGATTGAAAGTTTTGTGTTTTTTAATTTCAATCGCTTCACGTACAACTCTTGAGTAAAAGTGACGTTCCGTAGAGAGGACTTGCGTACGGTGTCTACAAAATAAACTGCAGCTGTGGTAGTTCCTACATAGGCCAAACAAAGCGGACCATTGCTGAAAGGGTCAAAGAACACATCGCTGCTGTGAAGAACCGACAGATTAGCAAATCAGCGATTGCAGAACATGCACTCGAAGCAGGCACCAATCACTGGATTGAATTTCACCGTACGCAAGTCCTCTCCACGGAACGTCACTTTTACTCAAGAGTTGTACGTGAAGCGATTGAAATTAAAAAACACAAAACTTTCAATCGGGAAGATGGTTTCAAATTATCTACAGCGTGGAATCCAGTGATAAAAACATGCCACCTCGCTTTTATGCGCAGTCGGGTGAACACCAGAATAGGGCCACATCGGTTTGCTTACAGAATAGGGACACTGTTAGTATAGTATGTGACGGTACATGGCGAAACGAAAATATCAAAAATATCAAAAAAGTGGAGGTGGATGAAGAACCTTCTACCTCACGATGTCGGCGACGGAGGGCGTGCACCGCTGAGCCAGTCAGCCTGTGACCACGGCCAGTGCAACCTGGTCGAAACGTCAGGCAATTCAGAGGTATGTAATACCTTTTCGTGATCGCGTTAATTCCCGTTCATACGTAGATAATATTATGTTCTTACACTTTCGATTTATGTTGAAATGTTTTATAATGTATCAGAAAAAGTTATCTTAGTTGGACCAAAACAAAATACTCCTATTTGTGATCTATTACTTTTAATTTTTAAAATGATTTACAGACTAAAGTCATAAAGCACAATAGGAATAGCAATTTGAAAAGAATATTTTAGCCAAGCATCGTGGCTTTTAATTTCTACGTAACACATCTTGGGATACGAGACCGGGTAAACGCGAGTGTGGCATTGTGCCAGCGAGTCATATGCACGCTGGCGTCAGCATAAACCATTTTCTTTGGACGCATATAAAATAGTTTCTACTGTCCTACTATAATTATTTTTGAATATGCCATTTCTTTACTTAATTTTGTATTTCAAATTGTCATTAATTATGCTTCATAGCTCTTCGTAGTTAGCTATAAGTTAACAGGATTGCCAACCAGGCATCTCAAATACTCAGGTTAATAAAGGAGTTTCTAAAGATTTAGGTCTCACGCGGACAAAGCAAATTCTCTACAATGCTCTTGTACGTAGCCACCAAGTTAAGCAAAACACTCACAAAGAATTGAAAGTAATCAGCGAGCATTCAACATCGCCCAGAATATCACTTAGAACCCCTTACAACTTAAGATTTTTTTTGTAAACTCTTTGTCATCGACGTAAATTCACGATCACATTTGCTTGCACTCGTACAAGCCACTTAATGGCGTCATAGAAAACAACTAATTATGTTAAAGCGTTAAACTTTTGGTACCCAACAGAACGCCACGATGTCCTATTACTAAACCTTTTAGTATACCACATTGCAGAAACAATGGTGGGAAAAATTCTTCCCTGGTACGAATCTGGTTTAGATAACAACGCTCTGTTGGGACGTTTTCATGATCCTCCTTTAAATTAGTTGATGCAGGGTGATAGGTGTGTCATAGTGGGATCTTGTATTAGAATTTGTTCTTAAAATTATGTCATTATTTATGTTTTACAGCTTGGTATTAAGTTTTATGTGTTATTTACTGTTAGTTTGTCATTGTAAACTTTATTATATCTCTTTTATGCACATCAATTGCAGACGTCCAATGAATTCCTATATAGGGTGTTACAAACAAAAACAAAATCATTGAAATTGACATGAAAATTAATAATATGTTGTTTATAAATGTGCACCTACAAAAAATTCAAAAACATTTTTTTTTCACGCTACTCATATACGTCCATAAAAACTAACTTAGATTTTTTTTTGAAAAAATTGTAAATAAAACAATACGTACGATTAAAAATCTTTAACTGTACACATTCCACCAACTTTTATGAAAAACGAAACCAAAAATATCTAGAATATCACTTGTGGCATCATAACTTGTAAATATCTAGAATATCACTTGTGGCATCATAACTTGTAAATATCTAGAATATCACTTGTGGCATCATAACTTGTAAATATCTAGAATATCACTTGTGGCATCATAACTTGTAAATATCTAGAATATCACTTGTGGCATCATAACTTGTAAATATCTAGAATATCACTTGTGGCATCATAACTTGTAAATATCTAGAATATCACTTGTGGCATCATAACTTGTAAATATCTAGAATATCACTTGTGGCATCATAACTTGTAAATATCTAGAATATCACTTGTGGCGTCATAACTTGTAAATATCTAGAATATCACTTGTGGCATCATAACTTGTAAATATCTAGAATATCACTTGTGGCATCATAACTTGTAAATATCTAGAATATCACTTGTGGCATCATAACTTGTAAATATCTAGAATATCACTTGTGGCATCATAACTTGTAAATATCTAGAATATCACTTGTGGCATCATAACTTGTAAATATCTAGAATATCACTTGTGGCGTCATAACTTGTAAATATCTAGAATATCACTTGTGGCATCATAACTTGTAAATATCTAGAATATCACTTGTGGCATCATAACTTGTAAATATCTAGAATATCACTTGTGGCATCATAACTTGTAAATATCTAGAATATCACTTGTGGCATCATAACTTGTAAATATCTAGAATATCACTTGTGGCATCATAACTTGTAAATATCTAGAATATCACTTGTGGCATCATAACTTGTAAATATCTAGAATATCACTTGTGGCATCATAACTTGTAAATATCTAGAATATCACTTGTGGCATCATAACTTGTAAATATCTAGAATATCACTTGTGGCATCATAACTTGTAAATAAATAGTATTTTACAAGCTTTTATTTAGTTTCACTTGTCCCGTTGTCTGTCTGTAATCAAATCTTGCAAGTTAAATTTGACACACTTGCCGGTCTCCGATTGAGCTGAAATTTTGAACGCATATGTATATCGCATGACAATGCAATATTATGATGACATGGAGCTGATCTGATGATGGAGCTGGAAGATGGAAGGCCGTAAAAACTCTGTAATGAAACGATGCAACCCCATCCGGTTTGGACTCGTTTGATTCATAGTAAATCCCGAATCATAAAAAATACTAAAAGTTAAAAATATTTTTTTTTTTTTTTAAACAAGCTTTAATTAATTGTTATTTTTTGCGGAGGTATTGAAAGACTTCTGTGACTCTCGAATATTAATTGATTGATTTATTTACAGTGACTTTTATACTAGTTATTTACATTAACTTGAGAGAGGGGTTTGCGCGTGTAACTGTATTCTGCGGACGCCTTTATTTGTTGTTATGGCAGTGGACGTGATCTCTTATTTGTTTGTACGTGAGTGGTTACTTCCTTGTAAATATCACGCCGCTTACTCATGACTGCCAAAAGCTTAAAAATGATATGACAGCAAGAGGAATAAAGAAGGTGTAAAAGCGCTTTTATTATTATTTTAAACTTTTTAGTTCTTTTTATTAACAAGTATTAAAAGCTTGTTTAAAAAAATTCTTATTTTTATTTCATAAAGTTCTTATTGCAATTGCATGCTAGAATCATGCCCTTTCAGTGATTTGAGTAAGTGTTCCTTTTTCAAATACACCCTGTATAAACTATTTGTCGGATAACATAACGCTTCTAAAGTTTTACCACACCTTTCTGTAATACTGTGTATAACGAATATAATGAACAATGTATTATCCCACTAATCTTATAAATGTGAAAGTTTTGGCGTGAAAGAGTAACAAACATCCATCTATCCAGATAGATGTTTGTTACTCTTTCACGCCAAAACTACTGAACCGATTGCGAAGAAACTTTTTTTTTTTATCTTATAGGGGGCAAACGACTAACTTGGTGTATAGATAGCTGGAGACCTGGATAAACATAAAGGTTACTTTCTATCCCAAAACTTCCACGAGATACTGACTTACGTGGGTTAAACCGCGGGGCGCTGCTATTTTGTAATTTATATTGTTCATGCTCTTTAATAAATAAATATGTGTCCCTTTGCTATACAGCTATGACGAAAGTTCTTTCTTAGTTGAATTTCTCCAAATAACCTGGGAGTTCAATGTGCTGTCTCTAACGACATTACATAAGTCTTTCAATGTAAATGTGTAGTCACCACCAATTAATGGGTTGGATGGATAGTACCGCGTTGTTCATTTAAAGCGCTTTTCCTTGAAACGCAGTAAACCAGGCTAAATGATACAGTAAACAGTAGACACAGCGTCTAGGCATTGTTTTATCAACCACTAAACCTCCTTTATCAAATTTAGGGTGTAAACGACTGCTTATAGACTCTGTATAAAAGTCACAAATTAGCTGCAGCATTCAGATTCAGACATTTACTTTAACATCGTTTTTTTTTATAAAAGAATATATTAATTTCATTGTAACGTATATCGTTCTATGCTTAAATTTTAAAGCTTAAAAGAATATTTCTGACCAATTGAGACAGCTGCACCAAGAAGGTCAAAGTTCAAAAGCCCTTCTTAGAAAATCTTTTACGTGCATAAAGCCAATGATATATTTGTGACCACCGTTTTCAAAACGGACCTCAAAACTGCGTTACTGTTCCGAAACCACACTACAGTAGATCTCAGATTAAACACACTAAAGCTACTTGGTTTATACGGACCTCTCTCGCTAAGCCAATTTAACTTGTTAGCAAAGTTTATATTATCGGTCAAGCCACACCAAACATTAAACATGGTAACACAAACATCGTTTATGATTCCCTGTACTGTATCCCATCAAAAAAACATAACATATAAAAAACCCAAATCTCGCAAGTCCCAGCGCAGTACTTCTACCGTAAAAAGTTGTCAGATGTAATTGATACTTAATTTTTTAACTAACAACATTTTATCGAAGGAAGCGACCCTGTCAATATGAGACATCTTTATACGACATATTATTTCTTTAATATATTTCCCTATGTCCTTTTCTGTACTGTAGGATAGGAATTATTTTCGAGAAAGACTAATTTATGCCATCTCAAGAGGATTTAAGACACTAAGTTGCACACTCTGTTCAAGAAAAATATCTAAACCACAACAGACTATTGTTATATAAAAAAGCAATAAATATATTGGTTTTTTGTGCAATGAAAGCGTCAAATTATGAACCGGTCTACAGGATGGTGTTGTCGGCACATCAAAAACTTGTATGTATTTAATTAAAAAGACCTTGGTAAGTATGCTATGCCTGGACACTATCTGTAACGTTTCATGTGTTTCTTGTTTGGTGTAGGCAGAAGTGTTCATGGGCTACAACGTTTAACATACTGGGTGATGTCAGGTAGGGTGAATCAATATAATAGTTTTGTCCGCTATGCGTTAATTACAAAGCCGTCTTACGACACGTACGTACGACAGTAGATCGAAGTAACTTTCTTTTTTTTTATTCAGGAGACAGACAGTCAGATACAGTTTTTACAGTTACTCTTTCACGCAAAAACGGCTAAACGGATCTGCATGAAATTTGGCACAGAGAGAGATGTGCTATTGCAGACTACAATTTTAAGCTTCTAATAGGCTTTTATCCCGTAAAAATGTACGGTTGCAGTAGGATAGATTTTACCACATGGCCATTCATTTGTAGAATGGTAATCTTTGGATGGTCAAAAACAACTAATAGGTAATAAACAGTACAGGCTTTTTTATGTAAAAGGTGTTGCCATAGTACAAACCTTGTTTTGATAAAATTACTTACAGCCTAATTTCAATTAAATAAATAAAATAAAAAAGAAAACAATAGTTGAAAATTTATGTATTCAATCCTACAATCCTATAGGTACACACTAAATACATATGTAAACATACATCGATGTATGTACACAAATACATACATACCTATATTTGTATATAAACATGATATAGGTTTACTCGTAAATATATTTAATAAACCTATATGGAGAATATTATTAAACCGAAATGGTTTTAAGTACATTTTACTCGATCCAAGGGTATAATTGAAATTCCGCAACTTTTCAACGACGTCTAATGAAATATTTCACGGTACTAAACTTTACTAAAGAAACTCAACTTTAAAGAAAACTTTGCGTGTTTGTTGTTGTTTAATAAGTCACACACGCATAGGTACATATACTCGTATGTAGGAGGAAAAATTTTAGGGTATGAATATTCTTTTCAATTTGTGTATCACAGTGTACAAATTTTGTCAATACAGTTATTAATCTCGTGCTATTCCGGTTCATTCATCAAAGTTTCTGCTCTGCGTTCTTTTTCTTCTATCAGCAAATCTGTTGGAGCCGGGTTTCTTAATTATCGAGTCCTTACAGTGCGACAGAATGTCATAATTATTTTGTGGTAACGTTAAGTCGGTTTTCATCTACCAAAAGATAAACTAGTTAAAAAAACATAATAGGGACAAATAATAAGTATCATTAACTAAGCGCCCGAACAACTAAATTTGTGAGGCCGCATCAAACTAAAACGGCTACGGCCGCCTCAACAATTTTTTTTTTTCATGTTTTTAGTCTAGCTGTTTGGCGCCTAGCTAGTTTGGCAGCCGTAATACGCTTTTTTGTTTCATTCTTATCGGCTCATCAGTTGTTAAAAGTTCTTATTGTTTTTGTTACAACAAAACTACAAATGTGTGCCAAGTTTGAACGGAAAATTCAATCACCCATTTTTTTATGAAATTTCAAGTTTTAATAACCCTTATAATAAAAACTCATCAAACATTTCTGTTAAAAGTAAATGTAAAAAAGTATGTGTAAAATTTATGCATTAAATTGACAACTTCTTCTTTTTGGTAGGTTTAAAATTGAGTGAAAACTTTCAAAATAATCGTATGTTAAAAAACATTGAAATTGAACGTAAAACTAAAAATAATGGCACACGACGGACTCATATGTAAGAAGGATCGGCTGCATCCGTCGAACAGAGTCATAACAATGCTTACTTAATTTAAAAAGAGATTATATGTTACTCTTGTTACTATTTCCCCTAAAGTGCTGGATGAAAACCAGTGCCTGAGAAATCTTACAAAATATAAACAGTATCTTTACTAGTCGCTGTTGAATTGCCGGGACGGGTTTTCCCCTCCAAGCACTATAGTGGCCCCCCACGAGGATGCGTCCGCGTGTGCCCTTGATGTCACCTGATTGAGAGGTTGTTACCTGAAGGTGGTGCCCGTGCTATTGCGGCGAGGCGCTAGGAGGGATGTCCGGATGTCTTAATAAAAGCTGTTCCCGAATTCCTTCTATATTAGGCGCAGTATGACATACCGTGTGGTTTTAGTCGATTCGATTCCGATACACCGACCCACCGAAAACCCCGGTGGGGTGAGGGTCCAAGGGGGTTTCCACACTCACAAAAAAAAAGGCTTCTTAAGAATAAAGACTTACCTTAAATTGTAACCGTACTGTTGGGCCAAATTCATTCGTTTTAATAAGTCCAGTGTATTGGGTTTAGTAACAATAATCTGATGATGGAGCTAGGAGGAGGATAATAAAACCTTTTTTTTTTACTTTATTGCTATCAAAGCGTGTTTTTCTTTTGTTTTTCTAAACTATAATTTATTTAATATAAATACTAGCTACTAGGCCACGCGTTACTGTGGCTATCTAATATGCAATAAAAATAGATTAAAACTATCCTCTCTATCTATCTCTCAAGTTGTACCAAACTGCACACAGTATTCAAAATTTCATTAAAATCGGATCATTAGTTTAGGAGTTCGCGGACAAACAACGTGACACGAAATTTTTATGTATAAAGAAGATGTTTAAACCATGATCACTCCTACTCGTGCTTGCCCAGTTTTCACAAACTAATCTGTTGTATTACAGTAGAAAACCGTCTTAAATAGTACGAGGGCTTTACTTGGAAGCGGGTAAAGTAGGCTCTCGAGTTAAGAGCACCCAGAAGTCCTAGAAGTGGATAGATTAGGTTTATACAGTTCAGGTTACGTTACTTGTGATTTTAGAAATAAAAATGACGTAAATGACGAATTATGATTATTATATTTCAGACGGAAAGTCTAGACATGTAGATAGCGAAACTGTAGAAGTTCTCCCGATCAGACGGAGTGCCAACCTGCTTAAAGTAACAAGGATCCATTGAATGCCAATTCCGCAAGACCGATAATGGTCACATTCAGCACTGAATGGCCACTGATGATGACAATGTATTTTCCCAATTCTGGTTGAACATGGGACTTCAATGAGTTCACGGTCGTGGACGGGGCGATCTTTTTTCAGTGACCGCGTTTAGTCCCGGAAACAACACAACTTTTGCTCTCTTAAGAGTAAGAATCAACATGACGTGGCGAATTCAAGCTAACGTGGGCTTTAGTTTTGATTTATTTAATGTTCCTTATCATCCTTCTGTCAATCTTCTCTAAAAAAAATACATACAAATATGTACATTATTATACTCACGCATATATCCCTGAAAAGGTAGGCAGAGCTCGAGGTAAGAAAGAGCTCGAGGGTCAGAGTCACATACTTGTAACTCGAACTGGCTGTTACTGGGAAGTCGGAGCCCTCTAACAGAAAATATTTTCATTTACAGCAGGCGATCCAAACAAACGCTTAAAAATGTTAAAAATTATTGTTTTTATTTTAACAACGCAGTCTCTAAGGAAAGACCTGACTAAAATAATTTTCGGCTACTCTTTTTCAAGTATCAAACCCAATCCTCAAACGTTGGGGGTCGGCTCGTTGAGTATGATTACCAAGCCTGATTGGCAAATTCCTTTGGAGGTTTGCCACAGTGCAATTTGTACATAAAATATAAAAATAAATAAATAGGTAATCAGAAATGACGTAGGTAATATTAAAAGTCCATTTTATTTTTCTCTTTCAACTATTGTCAGTATCTCAGCTTGTGAGCAGACGTTCGTTTTTGTAAACTTTTCATTTACTTATATACACAGCAAATTGCCTTCAAAGTAGCACCGAGCAAACATCGTCTTCAAAGTCAAGTCGCCTCATTACACTTTAACAAGTAGGAACTTTAAGAAAACTTCAGAAAAACTTTTTGTATTTTTAAAACTGTAAAAGAATATGAACCGAGATATATATTTTTAAAGTTTATATTTAGAAACAGGATCATAATAGTTAATAAATATAAAACGTAATAGTATTTTTTTGCCTTTCACTCAATATTTGGTGAGATATGCATTTCAAAATATACACTACTGTTTATCGTGGGATGGCCATGCTTCGGCACATATGGGCCGGCTCGATAGGTGTAATACCACGGCCTCACAGAAAACCGGCAGTGAAGCAATTTGCTTTTGGCCGAGTGAGTGAGGTTACCGGAGGCCCTAACCCTCCCCTTCCCCCCTCTTCCACCCTTCCCCCCTCGCCCCCTCTTCACCCCTCTTCCACCATTCCCCCGCCTCTCCCCCTCTTCTACCCTATCCCTACCCCCACCTTAAAGGCCGGCAACGCACTTGTGACTCTTGAGTTGCAGGTGCCCATGGGCGGCGGTAATCATTTACCATCAGGTGACCTGGTGTCTGCTCGTTTGCCCCCTATACCATAAAAAAAAAAACTTACTTACTAGAATACATTTGAGGATATTGGGATATATATACGACTACAGTATAGTCTAGGTTAGTCTATTACTATTATTACTTACAAAAACATAATTATGATGAAACTGAGAATCTTTTGAAAACACAAATATAAATATTTAATCGTACCAGCATAGATTAACACACACACACACACACACACACACACACACACACCACACCACACCACACACACACACACACACACACACACACACACCACACACACACACACACACACACACACACACACCTATATAATATATGTTCCAATACTTATTTTTATTTTGTCATAACTTTAGTTTATATTTTTTGGTTATAGCGTAACTTCTACATCTGACTTACATTGTCCACACCATCTGAGACTCGATGTATGTGGGAAGCCTGGTAATCTGTCTGACAGGATCTTCCTAGTTCAGATACCAGTCTCTCACAAAGATTTTAATTATGTTGTAAAATACTATAGAACTTAAGGTAACCTTTGTGAAAGAAAATAAAATATTATTATTATTATATTATTATTATTTTTGATACCGCTTACGTCGGTCGTGTATTGGGATAAATGATCGTTTGTCGCACGGAACAGATTGAACACATATTTGAAATGCTCAAATCTCTATCTGGCAGATAGCTACGTAATATAGAATCACATAAAATTATAGTACAAAACAGAATATATTTGTAAGAGGTGAGAACAGACAAGAAAGAAAAATTAAACAATATAAGAAAATATAAAATAGAAAAATGCACTTCCTACACATTCCTGGCATGCAAATTCAAGTACTTTTTGTAAAAAAATGTACTTACTTCAACAGAAAGAGATTGACTTAAAGGAAGCTATTAGCGAAATTCGATCGGAGATAAAAAAGTCTTCAGCATTTCCTTTTAGGGGATGAAATAAAATACTGGGGACAAAGCGCCCTCTGGTGCAAAGATGGAAAAACGATTTGGGGTGGAAATGATTTGTTCTGTTGAATCTCTGTTATTTATTACTTGGATGTTACTTGGTATATATGTTGTTTATTTGCATGTCTTTTATATTGTAACCGAAACTGTTGAGATCAAAACTTTTTCTTTGTCTGTACTGTAGTTGCAAAAAGTTCTTGGTCTTAAAAAATATATTGGACAGTCTTTTTTTAAGTGATTTTTAGCATTATAATACTGAAAGTGACTGCCATTGCATTTATCAACGCATTATAGAGAACATACTTTTCCTTTTAAAATAATTGTTTATATTATTGTAAAGTACTTGATTTCGTAAATGTTTATAACAATATTGAATATTGTAACTATGTGTTTCAATTTAAAATGGCACTCCTTGGTCTCTAAACAAAAGATTTATTATATGACCGAAAGAAACCTATACACGTTCAGCTTTATTGCATGTGATGATGTGTATTGGAAAATGTTTATATGTTTGAGGTCCGTAAGTCATGAGATTATTACGTCCATGTGCTCCTTATTGACCCATTGATTGCTTCCTCATTACTTTTTATTACGGGAGGGAGAAACATATTTACGTTCAGTGTGTTATTGGTATTGCGATTACTTTTGTGATATCGGTGTTTTATACCGATATGCCTATTCCCTGTGTCAGGACAAACAAGGTGTTTTGAAAATGTATTTAGACAGTCGACTTGCAATCGAAAGACAGAATATTGTGAACAAAATTGTGCTGAAATTAGAGCTAATTTTTTATGAGTATGTTTATTCGTGTTCATATAGTACAAGCTATGCTTAATGCAGGTCGAGATAGTGAGGCAGGTACTGAGCGCGGCAATATTAATACGAATTATTGTGTCATGAGTTATTTCAAAACCGAAGAAACACAGGCGGTTTTACATTGTATCAAAATATGCGCACTTCTCCTCCCTTACTGATGTAATGCTCGAATCTGTTGTCATTACAGGTTGCGAACTGTAATGCTTGGTTCTGTAACGTTACATTACAGGCGATTGCGAGTCAGTCATAAATGTTACATTACACGTGAATGCGGTAAGATAGGGAGTACCTTAAAGTTTTGATGGTAATGAGTCATTCGACATATGAAGCGGCGAAATCTTGGAAAGAAACTTAACTAACTGTTTCTGAGAAAGTGATACCAAGTGATATTATACAAGATATAGCAGACTAATCAAATTATTTTTCAAATATTTCAAATACTTTTTTTTTATTTTTTCAGAAAGACAACTCCCGCATTAGGAATTACTCCTGTGTCGCGGGGGACTTTAAAAACATACAAACAACGGACACAAAGAACACCCAGACTCGGGTGGGAATCGAACCCACGACCTACAGTCAGGATCACTAACCACTAGGTCATCTTTTAACCTCGTTTTTTCAACACATTCTCAAAATTCACTTCTCCCTTGCCTTTGAAGTGTAACTGCTTAATATTCTACACTAATTTTTTCACAAACCTTTTGAACGTTCAAAGAATTATTTTTTATTAGTTTTCAAAGGACCTTGAAAACTTATTTTGTCTTTATTTCTTTGACTTAGAGTTAGGTATAATGTTAACCTTGCCCAGGGCGCAGCATCTTTAAATGAATCCTTCAGTCAAGTCTTTCTATATTTAGCCTTGTGTTTAAGTATTGTTTTTTAGAAATGTTTACGACATGACATGTAGTGCACAAACGAAGTAAAATAAAAAGTAATATAATATAGAATTACTGATAGTTCGCATATAAAATAAAAATAAAACTGAAGACTAAAATGAGGATAGTCAGCAAAAACACCGCTTTGAGACAACCGTGAAAAACATCCGCTTATGTGAGTATGGTCAAACTGCCGGTTGCCCTGCCCACTGCTACTTGGGATTACCCAAGTAAAAGATTACTTTTACCAAGTCTATTAGTAATGGTCAGATTTTTTTCTTCATAGATGTGAAGAGTTCCCAGTTTCATTCAATTAATATGTAAAGTTGTGTTCGTATTAAGAATATAAATATTATTTGTTACACTAAAATAATACCCTCGAGATCAATGAATCGGGGTCACATAAAGATGAAAATGAAAATCTGGGAAACTAGTAATAATAGCTTACTGAAATAAATTGTGTAGAAAATCAGTACTTGGTAAACACTTTTTCTAACAGGAACAGAACTTACAAATCAGTTCCCAGGTGCAGAAGTGCGGAAGAATGAACATACCTACCAATCGACTGTTAAACTTTCTCTATTATTTTAAGTACTTTCTTTTTACTTCTTCGAAATCCAAATACCAGAAAAGTTAACCATACTAAGCCATACTGAACTCAAAGAATATAAAGAATATTATTCAAATCAGTTTATAAAGAAAAATTACAACATATAAATATACTATACCATACTGTAAATGCGAAAGTAACTCTGTTTGTTTGTTTGCTTGTTTCTTACCTTTTCTGAACGGATAGAAATTAAATTTGGCAAAGAGACAGATTATATCCTGAGGAAGGACATTGACTACTTTATATCTCGAAAAAATGTACGGTTCCCGTGGGATAAATTTGAATTTCCACAGCTAGTAAACATAAATTAAGAACCTTCCCTTTTAAAGATAAGCTTAAAATCTAAAAATTTGTATAATCAGAAGCGATTAGGATAATTAATGAGTTAAAAATAAGACATTTATTTTATATCTCATACACGAGACCGTTTAAACTCATAATAATGACTACTTTGAATAATTATATGTAAACGATTCCCGTCCATTACATTTAGGAGCCTCTGAATACATACGGGTGGGTATTACGGACAAATACGATGAATTTCGGACTCGCACACGAACGATTCCGTAATAATGTCCAAGACTGAACAAAAAAAAAAATTACTTAATTAAAATCACGTATTATGTATGATTTTTGCTTTTTAATTTTTTATTATTATTTGTTGTTATAGGGTCAACACAGCCTGCGTAAAATTTAACTGTCTACCTCTTAAGATACGTGAGGTATAGCCTGCTGACAGACAAACGGATAGTGGAGGTTTAATAATAGTAATCCGTTAGCACTCTTTAGGTACATAAGAGCAACTGCAACATCTAAATAATACACAAAACGTAAGGCTTTAAAAAGGCCAAATAAAATTTAAACTAAAACTCTAAAATTACTAACAATAATAAAAACTATTAATAACCTACAGTGATTTGGATCGCGTATAGCTTCCATATATGTATATACATATGGATATATGTCATTTAATTCCAAACTTTGCATATATTGTAAATCCTGAAGAAGGTTATTTAGTGCAGTTCAAGAGTTACGTTGTCATCAAGAGGAATATATACATATAATTTATTTTCATTATTACCGCGGCAAAAACTGAAAGAGCCCTTCCGTAATGCTATGCCGTGAGTACCCACACGCAGCCATTTTATATATTCAGCGCGCGCGTCGAATTAATAGGAACCACCTTAATCGAATGGATTGAATTATTCAAACTTTGTCTGCCAGAGATTTGTCTTTGGCAAGAGACTTTTTTCATTTTTAAACATCTTGCAAATTACATTTCTATATTGTTTGTTTTTAATATTAGGTGTTCAATTGTGGAGTATTAAAATAAAATCATTTGTAGCTATTAAGCGTCCAGTTTATAAGAAATAGAAGAACAATATTTGGAAGTATTTATGTTTCAAATCTATGTGTAACAATATTTTGAAGCGCTGAGTAGTTTGATAATTTTGACGGCTATACTGATTATTACTGATGCTGTACACCGCTGTCTTAAAGATACAGATTTGCTGACTTTTTTTTTTTTTTTATTATTCGGAATTTCGGAACAACCTCAACCCGCCTGATGGAAAGCTAGAGTGAGGTCCAAAGACTGAGGACCACCATTATAGATACGGATGATACTATAATGGTGGCCCTTAGCTTGATGGCTTTGAGAGATGCTTTTTCACGCCCCGCTTAAAGGACCCGGGATTATATGTCGAAGAGAACACGTGTGCTGGTAATGCATTCCACATGTTAATGGTACGGCAAAAAACGTTATGTGAAATGTCTTGAAGCAAAAAAATTTCTAAACATATAAAAATGAATCTGTATTTCTTTTGATCACTTCATAACTTAAGAACGACTCAATCGATTTTATTCATCTTTTTTTTTACGTTTTCTAATACGCTGTAGAAGGTTCAGGAACTAAAAATTAAGACAATTGAGCAGAAAATCGGTTCGTGTGGGATAAATTTGAATTTGTACACGTACGAAGTCGTGGGCAACTGCTGGTTTATTAAAGAGCTTCAACAAAGAGGAGAAGAACAACGCTAAACGGTTCTCTGCTTACATCTGTATTTCTCCTTGTATTAGATTTACGTATATAATACGTATTACGCGCTTGCTATGGTAGATTGTACAATTCAGAGAATTCAAATTCAAAAAAAATGTTTATTTCATAAAATTGACCATCAATTATTCGAAATCGTCGATTGAATAAATAATTATTACAATAAAAAAATATAGATCAACACACACAGAGTCACCGCAACAATAGTTTGCTTCGTCAAATGTAAAATTATTAAAGAAAACAAAAATGGATAACATAATATCACATCTGCCTGTTTCGATCTATAACCGCCCGTTTCCAAATGGTTGAGCCTTTTGAGAAGAAATCGGGCAAACAAACTCACGGCTACTCTTTTAAAAAAGAAAAACCAGACAGTTTCAACAATATTCAATAAATATCACATAATTTTGTTGTGTGCTATTATGTTTTTAAAATTAAAAGTAAATAAACTAGAAAAAGAATATGACAATAGGGAAACTGAAAATTAAAGAAAAAATTTAAAAGAAGAAAAGAAAAACATAAGAGATGGAAAAAAAAAACATATTAGCTCACATTAGATTTCTATTACAATTCCATCCCAAGCGTTTGTATCCCGTACATAATCCCCTACTGAGTAATAGCCCTTAAGGCATAGCTGTCGTTTTACTGTAGACTTAAACTTGTTTATACTTAACATTTGAATATTATCTGGGATTTTATTATAATATCGCACACATTGACCTTGAAACGACTTGTTAATTTTTGGAGCCCAGAGACAGGTACAAGTTTATTTTTAATACGCGTGTTAAAAGAGTGTATATCACTTTTTTTACAGAAGTGATCTTTTTTTTTATGAAGGTAAATTAGATTATTTCTTTAAATTTCTGGCTCAGTGAATCACGATTGCCTACGTTATAAATTGCTCGAATAGCCCTCTTCCTCCCTCCCTCCCTCTTCAAAATAATATTACTGCATATTTCCTACGCGTACTTACTCATTTCTACCACCTACACCACCAAAATGATCTTCTATTCCTTTGTTTTCGTGCGAGGAGCACAATTCGCATCATCAATTCAGCTGATTCAAAATGATGACCTACAAAATCTACAAATCCACACGCTCTCCCCAGCTAACTCGCTAGCTAATTTTTTTAAATTATTTATTGTCTAATGTTAAGGGTGGTTTAAGAAAGGATGAATAATAATGTAATTAATGAATACATTCCACCTTATTCAAAACGAGGGCTGCAAAGCCAGCAGTATAAGACAGCACAAAGTTGAAATGGTTAAAAATGTAATTTATACCGTATCTCTGGTTGGTTAAAAATTCTCGCTCCAAAGCTCACAAGTTTATTGTTAGATAAAGTTACTACAACTTCGTACTTTGAAATCGTACTTACATTTACGCAAATTATTAAATATTTCCATTATGTTAAAATATTTCTGACCTTATGATTATTATACTTAAAATGAGTTTATTTTTTAACTTATCGGCTGTTGCTCTGATATTGTAAGTAAAATATATGTACCTATGTATTTCTTACTCTTCAATAAAATTTTATTTTTTGTATTTTATTCGAATCATAGATGAGATGAATTTCTTAGAATAACTTCTAACTTTTTTGGTTTTTAAACGCTAGCAACGTAGCAAAAAGGTTAGAAACTTTTTATTTGTTTTGAACTTAATAAATGTAATAAGATTTGCAATGGGAATACAAATTATAATGTATGATATTCTAGCGTCGATTGTTCTACGGAAAAATATTGAAGATTTTTAAACTTTACGAAATATGAACACGAAACATAAAGAAGAACGACCCTAATATATACAAATGAGAGGTCCAGAGACCCTACGTTGTATAAATGGTTTCCGAAGGTATATACCAATCACAGTACGTTGTAGCAGACAGGAAATATTGTTAATTATACAGGACGTTACAGAAGGAGTTAGGTCATAATTTAGGGTCGGTAGTAGACCCCATAAATATGGTAAAGTGCTAACATTTTTTGGAAAACTAGTGATTTTTAAACGAAGTTCCTTACCACACGTTACACTTCAGATGCTCAGCGGATGGGAGCTAGATGGAACAAAGTGTAAACGCAACAAAAAATGCTGACCGCTGCCTCTCAATCTCTATCTCTATCCCCTTTTCTCATTAACCCAATGTTCTTTTCCATAAAGTTGATTTACTTTATTTACTCCATCTGTGGATTTTGCGCGATAATTGTAACTTGTACTTGTACTTTGAAATTGGTTGTATACTAATTATCCTTATATATTAGTTCGAGCAACTTTCACAGATGGCGTAATTTTCATTTCGAGTTTTTACAATATTAACTATATTTTGATACAATTTGTGTGCTATAGAGAAAGCAACTTCGTCCCAACCGAAAGTCCCAAGTACAATTTTTTTGTTTGGTTCAAATATAGTATTTGAAATTTTACCCTCTTCCTGTTGACAGATTGATCTTATATTTGGTACACATCTTTGGTTTGAAATACAATACAATTTAATATATTCAATATCATTATAAATCTAAGATGGTCACCGCTACAAAATGGCGGATTACATATATTTTTGTACCAACTCCTCAATATGGGTATCAAGTAAAAGGGACTAATAGAATACTGTACACTTGACATATTTCAAATCCAAGACGGCGACCGCTACAAAATAGCGGATTACATTTTTTTTTTCACAACTATTTTAGTATGGGTATCAAATGAAAGGAGTCGACTAGTAGAATAGAGAACACTAAGAATAAGGAAATAAAACCTAACCAAACTCACCTAGTTACCTAAGATCTAACTTTCAATATCTCTGCTCTAACCATGCCAGAAATCTCCGTTCTTCTAATAACCTACTTTGTCCTTCTCATAACTCCAGTATGGTTCACTCTTCATTCGCTGTCCAAGCTGTAAACCTCTGGAACGCGCTTCCACAAGAAGTCAGGATTTCCACTAACCGTTTCACTTTTAAGGTTGAAGTACGCCAACTTTACAGAGATTTATGTATTTGTATTTATATATGTATGTATATACGTATGTACATTTATTTACTATATGTGTATGTATATCAAGCACACGTATGTAGGCTTATTTATTTAATACATTTTTTGAAATTCCTTTATATCATGACCATTAAATATACACCTGCCACACACAGTTCTGCATCACCAAAAGGTTGACTTTAGGAAAATGCCTACGGCATTAAGTCCGCATTTTGCAATATATTTGCAGGAAGTGTTAATAAATAAATAAAAAAAAAACGAAAGAAAATAAAATAAGTAAAAAAATGATTTTAAGTTAAACTGTTTTTATTTTATTTTATTTTATTTGGAAAACTTACAGCTGAGCATCGAAATAGGTGTCAAGGACTAAATATATAAAGGCTAATTACAAGTTTAAGTGTAAACAATATTTGGTCGGAGTAAAGAAAAAAAAACCAAAAGTGCATGCGCATGCACACATTTACATCATCGGAAAAAAACCGTTTCGTAATGATACTTTTTAGATGAGAAATACTGGTAGCAAACAAATTGACGTCTATTTCCTCTGAGAGTTTATTGAATGTTTTACATGCAATCATATAACTATTTTGTCTATAAAAAGTGGTCCTTACACGCGGTAGATGAAGTAAGACAGGCTTCCGCAACAAGATGCGCTCTGTTTTCAGTCCCAAGGTACCTAGGAACTCCGGATAGTCTATAATACTGTTCCATTCTCTCTGTGTATATACACAGACAGAATAGAACGTCTTTTACGCAGAAACGCTTTTTACTATTCCTCCAGTACAAAACATGTCAATATACTTCCGGATACCTGTTGAGATATAAAAAAATTCATATACTCCCGTTGTGTGAACGTAGACGTATTGCAGACCTGGTATATCTTTCTAAAATAGCTAATGGTATTATAGAATCCCCACTATAGTATATACTATAGTGGGGATTCCATACCTGCGAAGCGTACTCCAAGTGACTGCGAACAAAGTTACAATAAAGTATCTTAAAAGTTTTTATATTTTTAAAATCACTAGAGAATCTCAATATAAATCCAAGGGCCCTACTAGCCTTTTTTTACTATATTGTCAATATGAGTTTTATTCAAAATAAAGATAATAATGATAAATAATATACTAAAAGCAAAAAATCCACCAATCATCATTTTAAATAAAAGCGCCCTAACTTAAAATATTACAGAGACTTGAAATCTTTACTAATATTATAAAGAGGTAAAGTTTGTGAGTTTGGATGTTCGGGGTAATCTCCGGTACTACCGATCCGATTTTGAAAATTCTTTTAGTGTTGGATAGCCCGTTTATGGAGGAAGGCTATATAACATCATGCTATATAACAGGAGAGGAGCATCAATGATAAATGTTACAAAAACGGGGAAGACTTACAAACGCAGACAAAGTTGCGCGTCAGCAAGTTTAAGATAAAATATTCTAGCTCCTGCAACATCCAATGAGATTAATTATTATTTTTCATTACATGTATTCACGGAAGTTTGATTTAACTGGTGCAAAATGAAAGCAAAAAAATTGAGATTGAGATCACAAGAGGTTCACAAAAATTGTCACATTAAGAAGTATATAGAAATACCTTTGCATAAGCTAATAGTTACCTTTAAAAAAAGTATCACCGATTACAATGTGCCTAAGTCATGATAAATCGTAATAAGCTATATCCTTCATCTCTTAATTTGCCACCCTTAGAGATAAAATGTTTTCTTCAAATTCAAACGGGGCCAACCTTGAGTACAACAACTTCAATAATAAAAATAATTATTCAAATCGGTGCTTAAATTTCGAAGATATTACGTAACATGCACACAAAAAAAAACAGTCAAACGAACCTCCTCTTTTTCTAACTCGGTTAAAGATGGTAATTGGCTCAGCGTTGTGCTACTTTGTCAGAAGTAGCGCTGGTATTATATTTATACCTAAAGTGAGGTTCACGGATATTAGTAGTAGTCATTATATTCTTTTTGTTTACTCTTTACATTTAAGAGGTCTCCTATTATAAGTGAGATCATTTTTTACTGTAAGTTGGCTCATTCATCTCTTTGTACGAGACGACATTAATCTACTTGTCAATTGGATTTAAGTAAGGCCTCCTTGACCCTTTTTTCATTTTTTTAACCTTTTGTTAGCAAGGCCTTTTTATAAAAATATAGTTTAGACAAGTAACAATATTTTATTTTAGATTAAAAATAATGGTGGTATATAATTTTTGTTTAGGGCAAAAGAATGTAGTGGTAATGTTTTTTAATTTTGAGAATATATTAGTAGGTTTTTGTTAAAAAATAAACATAGCATTTATTAGATGACCTTCAGAATGGTGATAATTTTTATTTCCATCCACATTTCTACAATGGTGAACACTGTATACCAGAATCAACAGCAATGACTTGGTCAAAGACCGAGCCTGGCATGATCCTGCGGGGTGTTCTTCGGGTTCTCTTTCTCGTAGTCCCGAAGAATATCGTAAGAGCTCTTAAATTCAATAACATTATGTAAGTAATATGAGGTTTACAGTTTACGTTTACCATGGTTTCGACTTTCACTCTGCTTCAATCTGGAGACTGTGGACAACAGACAAGTTAACTATATATGGGTTAGGGAAGATTCTACAATACTTATAGTAAACGTTAACATAAAATTCTCATATCCATGGTACAGAGAATGAGATTGCAGTCGCCTTACACTGGGAACTAGATTAAAACTACTGAATGTGAATATTGTGGCGTTATCCAGATACAGCAAAATATCCTTCAGCGGTCTCTAGTGAAGACAAACTGAACTAAGTAGTAACTAATGCCTAATGACCTTGCAACGCGCAATAATAGTTTTAATGTTTCCCAATTTTTACGTTGGCCTACAACAACTTAGTATCAACCGCTGGGTTGTGGGCCCACCAGACGTGATCACTGAGTCTGGTCTGAGGATCCTACCTTCGTAGCAAAGGGATGTTACGTTTGCGTTCCATATTTCCTTTCGGAAAACATATTAGGGCGTTTGGAAGAGGAGCTAGAAAACTAATGGAGTAAGCAAGTTAATCTTAAGAAAATTACTAATAATAATTTATTTATTTAAAATGCAGTAAGTACATCAAACATGTTTATTTTTCAAACAAACAACAAAGAGCTACTTTGAACCTCATTTTCAAGAGAACAACAAGATTCAACGAGAAGTCTGCTAATAAAAATCCAAACAAACTTTCTTACACAGCGAATCTGGGACACTAAAATAATGAAATTTGTCGCGCGACGATAAAATATGTTTACGACTCTTTTCACACCAAAAACCCTGAAAAGAAACATTAAATATATTAGATAAAGTGAAATATATGACGTTTTATAACTCTTGCTAACGGACATATATGTTGGTACCTGTACCGTGCTTTAAATATTTACTTTTAGGCGTTTTCCACATCTTCCCCTGGGTTTATCATCACTGCTCCGCTCCTAAGAGCCATAAAGCGATGTTACATAACCTTTAACCTTCGCCAATGAATACTCTATCTAATACAAAAATAATGATTTGAATCTAACTGATAGTTCCACAGATTAGCGAGTTTAAACCAAAAAACAGTTTATGACTTTTGCCACTAAATAGTTACACTAGATAGTAAGCAGTTTGCATAGCTTACAGACACAATTCTTAAAGCGGATAACTTGGAAAGATTTTAAGAAGTCGAAGTTCCTGCAATGGCTTCCTCGCCGACATTACAACGACTAAGAACTGTTTATAGCAACTAACACAATAAAAGTTATCTTTAACAGCACACTTCTGTAAGCTGAACGTTTGTCTTGGAGCAAACTGTTGAAGTTTTCTGCTTAACCTCTGTGTTCTGCCTCTCTATCGAAAAGTTATCGATTAATGTCTAAAATGATTAAAAGTAATTAAAAATACGCTACTCTTTATTGAACTCATTAAGTTTATTACGAACACTCTTTGTGCGTTATTCAGTTTTGTATGAATTTTACTGACTCAGCTAACATAACACATTTCATAGAGCCTGAATCAAAATTGCTATTGCTTATGCAAATTTTACAAAACATAACATGTCAATATGATGCTACTTTTTAAAGCACACAGCTTTTTTATCATACAAACACTATTTTTATAATTACATATTATACAAAACACTAATATTAATAAAATAATATTAGTATTAGGTTTTAAGAAAGTAAAAACCATGGTACTCATTTTTAACCGACTTCAAAATAGGAGGAGGTTCTCAATTCGAATGTTTATATATATTTTTTTATTGTTCGGCCATAACTCCGTTATATATAGACAAAATATTTTTTTTTAAATATGAAACGGCTTCCGGTAAATGGCTTTGGATAATTCTTAAATACTGGTACTCATGATTATAAATAACAGACACAGTTGTGTCACAGAAGTGACATACAGAAACAGAGCATAATGATTACAATAATACAAAACGCATGATCCCATTAGACATAAGCATAAATGCCCTAAATGTTATTTTGAGTTATAAGTTTTGTTTACTAATACATTTTTGAGTTGGTTACCTTTTACGTTACGGTTTCAAACCCTTACGCTAAGTCCTTGTTTCTAGTTCGTGGATCGATAAGGAATTTTCCACTTCAATTGGTATTAAACTCAATATAATCGAGAACTTACAGTGAGTCCGTTAGTAGTCTACTGTCATAATGCAGCCTTTGTATTGCAAAAAAATCAAAACTTATTTTTTTTTCTTTAAATCAAGTGTATGTTTAATGGTGTATGGAGTGGAGTCAAACTGGAGCATTGAAATGTAATGTTAGGTACATTTCAATGACATTACAACGATCAACGCAGCTTCCAAAAAGTATATCGGCACAAATGAAACGATTTAAAACGACGTAAATAATTAACGACGAAACGATTTGACTTTTACTCGTACATTCAAGCAACTAAATTATCCCGAAATTATCCTGAAAGGTGAGAGTTTTAAAGTTTCAAATATATTTAAAGTAAAACAGACTGTGTACATTATATTATCAAGATAAAGAAAAAAGAATATATAATATAGTATATACCTAGGGCACACTGAAAGGTCTGCGCTGCTACCCGCTCATAAATGTTTGATGTTGAATGTTATAGATTTTTAAACATTAGAAACTCAATCATTGATTAAAAAAAAACCAGCGGGAAATCGCGTGTTAATTGTTTTTTATCACAACTTGAAGTTCGTCGTCCGTAGCAAAAATGGAATTAACGCGAAAAAATTTTAGGGCGATGATTTTTTATGATCTTAAAAGTTCACTGACTCCGCAAGATTGCACTGCTCGTCTTCAAAATGCTTTTGGGAGGGAAACACCTCATTTGAGCACCGTAAGGCGTTGGTACGCAGAATTTGATCGTGGCCATGTTACTCTCCATGACGAAATTCGTCAACTGCGATCACTGAGGAAAATGTAGCTACTGTCAGGCAACTAATTGAATAAAACCGGCGTATCACCTTTGTGGAGATCCGAGAACATTTGGGGATTGGTATATTTTCCCGGATGGATCTCGTCTGCACGATCCCACTTGAAGAACAAAATAGAGTTAATGCTGAGTGGTACACCACGGTTTGTTTGCCCAGTGTTTTTAAAAAAGTTATTGAAAAAGGACCAAGGTGTCGCATCCTATTGCAATATGACAATGCTTCGGCGCACACCGCAAATAAGACAAAGTAATTTTTTATTTCTGGAAAGGTAGAGCTAGTAAGCCATCCCGCACATAGTCAATTTAAGCGGCGGTAGCGTAATGGCTAAGGCGTCGGACTTGCGATCAAGTGGTTGCGGGTTCGAACCCCAGTGCACTACCGTCGTGAACCCACTCATAACACAAGCATTTAGCTTAGCTGGAGGGGTTAACAAGAAAACTAGTAATGTGTGACCCACGTTACTAGTAGTCTTTATTGAAAAAAAAAAAAAAAAAAAAGCAAATCAAATTAATCTTTATTTGCCAACCAAGTGCACATAAATGGTCTTATTATAAAAATATGTCCCAACTTAGTAGCCTTTTACGGGCATTGAAAATTTGAGAGAAAGCAAGCATTATAGAAATATACATTAATATACATTAATGAATCAATAATAT
The DNA here is from genome assembly GCA_949752705.1 of Callimorpha dominula. Classification (NCBI taxonomy): domain Eukaryota; kingdom Metazoa; phylum Arthropoda; class Insecta; order Lepidoptera; family Erebidae; genus Callimorpha; species Callimorpha dominula. Next base: position 1,120,715 of record OX456991.1, read on the forward strand.
ATGCAGTATGATTATTGAAAAACTATTAAATCATGCAAGAATACCATTAACTTAGTATACCAGCGTAGTGTACTAAGTTTATGCAAAATACAAAGACATAAGTATATATAAGACATTTTTCATCGACATAAATATATTCTTATCAAAACAGTTTTTTTATTTTTATGTATTTTTATTAGCTTAATATTTAGGTATATTAATTATGTTGTTTGTGTAAAAGATATGTAATTTGTTATTTGTGTTTTGCTTCAATGTATTCTTTAACTGAATAGAAACATTTTTCAATTAAGAAAGCTTTTAGTTTTTTTGTGAATAGTGTAGCTTTAGTTTCAGTTTTTATGTGGGTAGGTAATTTGTTGTATATTTTTACAGCCATGTAGTAGGGACTTTGCTTTAACATTTTAATTCTTGATGGTGGTAGGTATAGTCTGTCTCTGTGGCGTGAGTTTAAATTGTGATTGTCTTTTACTTTTGTAAAATGAGTCATGTTCTTGGATACAAATATGCAAATGTCAAATATGTATAATGATGGTAGAGTGAGGATGTTATATTTAATGAAGTAGGGCCTACAACTGTCACGATTTCCAATTTGAGCGATAATCCTGATACATTTCTTTTGTAATATAAATAAATGCTGAAAGTGTACACTATTTCCCCACAACATAATGCCGTATCTTGACCAGGAGTATGCGTATGCGTAGTATGCTGACAGTGCGGTTTTTTCGTTTGTGTTGCATTTTAGTTGGAATAGAGCGTATGTGAATCGAGATAGTTTATTTTTAATATGTTCGATGTGCGCTTTCCAGTTGATGTGTGTGTCTATAGTTATACCAAGTAATTTGAATGTATCTACGGTTTCTAGTTGTGTGTTATTGTACGAGTATGTTGTGTCAATGTTAATGGGGTCGTTTTTATACGATCTAAATTGGATAGTTTTTGTTTTGCTATAGTTTATTTCTAAGTTATGGTCCTTGAGCCAGTGATTTACTGTGTCTAGAGTTTCCTGAAGTATTGGTGTTGGATTTTTAGTTTTGTCATAAGTGATCAATATTGACATATCATCAGCGAATAAGATGGGCAATGTTTGTTCCTTATTTAGTACTTTTGGCAAGTCGTTGATGTATATCAGAAATATAGTCCAGACCTGGCACCATGCGATTCCTTTATTTTCCCAAAAAATTAAGGATTTGAGCTTTCAACCAGCACGTGAAAAACATGCCCATAGACCAATGGTCATCACGTTTTTAAATGGTTTGACCAAATGAAAAAGTGTTTAAAATGTAATGGAGAATACTTCGAAAAGCAGTAAATATATTACTTTTCATGTAAATTGTTTTATTAATGAGATACGCAAAATTTTCAGTGTACCCCACGTAGCTCTCCTATTAAACAGTTAACATTTAGTTATTTAAATTAGTTTTCTAGTCTTTCACAGGCCAGAAATCATATAGAAAACTGCAAAGTTTCATTGCATTTACGATGTAGTGAATCAAGTTTGTAGTCCATGCACCCGATGTGTATAGCTAGCCAGGTATAGCCGAATAATAGTTGGAGTAGCCTCAAAAAGTTCGTTCGTTTAGGGAAGTGCACCTGCATCAGGTGCATGTTCCTAAACGAAACTTTCCTAAAATTTATTCCGTAAATTTTAAAATTCAATAAAATCTACCAAACTAGTCTTTTAGCTCCTAGAAATCCTTTGTATCTTAATGCTCACAGTAGATAAATCGTAGCAAAAGTTGTAATAAAAAATCCTTTTAGTTTCAAAGAATCAGTGACGTGTGCTGTAGACATCTCAGATCGAATTAACACAACTGCAGATGTAAGACAAAATATCGTATTTAATTAATTAATTAGAGCAAATTAAAAAAACATTATATAATTAGCGGCGGTAGCGAAATGACTAAGGCGTCGGACTGGCGATGGAGTGGTTGCGGGTTCGAACCCCACCCAGTGCACTACCGACGTGAACCCACTCCTAATACAAGCATTTAGCGTAGCTGGAGGGGTTCACAAGAATACTAGTAGTATAGACATTGGACAGAACATTTTTTCTTAATAATAAATTATAAGAACAGTACCTTACTCATATATCTATAATACTATATCTATAATAGTACACCAAACCAACTTTTACTAAACTTATTTATTAAAATAGGACCTTCTTCACCATTTCAATCCGAGCCGGCCATTTCTGTATGGAGCAAGGCTACCCGCAGTTATCTATCACCGGAGATAAGCGAACTGCTAAAATTTCCCAACCCTCGTTATCTTACAACTTTTCTACAATTTTATCTTGTTAAATTTGTTTGTGTTATGTACTTCGTGGCAAGCTTTTGTTTTTAACAGTTGAAACTGGTGACGCTGAAAACAAAGTTAGTAAAACATAAACGTATTGTTACTAGGCGGGATTCTGGATTAGATCTATACACAAATTTACCACAAAATCGATACAATGTATTTAAATAATTCGCAATTAACATAAAACACAATCAAAATTTACAGTTAATAGCAATTATCACTTTAAGTTGCTTGTACTATTCGCAATTTTTCACACTTGCCACTCACTGATCGCAAAACTGGAATGTCTCAAAGCACCGTTGCCGATGTCTTTTTATACCGGCGGTCTTATGTCATAGAAAGTTCTAGAAGGTTCGTAAACTTTCCCAAAACCTCTCGTAATAATCCGACTGACTTGACACCTCTCTGAAATCTTCTAGAACATCGTGGATTGTTTCGGAATGTTTACAGGTTGTCCTGGAACATTCAATTAGTTCCGGTACTCGTTAACAGATGGCGCCACATGTCTTATTACATTTTTAATTAATAATTAACCAACGATTTTTTATACGAAATGCACAAAAATGACACCACGTTGACATTGACGCATTTTCTGAAGTCTTTGTAGTACGCAGGCGCAAAGACAACAATTATAGGAAACCCTGTATACTTGTATACTATCTCATTCTCTCGCAGGCTAAATCCTATTTATGAATGTTTGTCTCTTTTTAGTATAAGTTTTTCGTTTTATTGAATTTCAAATCACAATGATTCTAACGAAGTTTCACTTCAATAAATCATAGAAATATAATTACAATACAAATACAACATTTATCTCTCATAAAACATTTTACAAGTACGTTTAGTACAACACAGTTCATTGACACGGATCACAGAGCAGACTGTACATATTTGGCAACAAACTTCAAAGCTCGATTTCTTTTACTTTTTTTTTCTGCTTTTTTACTACGAGTACATTGTGTAAAAGTTCTCTCACGATTCTGTTTCCATATTTTATGTCAGTTTTTCCGCTTGTTTGTCCAATATTGAAAACATTTCAGTTGAAATTTCGGCAGCTCAACTTCTTAGTGAGTTACAAACTTTCAAGAATGTTTTCTGACAAATCAATTCTGTTTCAAAAGCTTGATATATATGTCTCTGCAAATAAAATATGCTGTGTGACCAGTTTTATAAAAAAAAGAAATATATTGGGGTTAACTTTATGTGATTGAAACCATAATAAACATACTAGCTATTGCACACGAGTTCGGCTGCCTCAAATTTGGATTTCGCATCCTCTTCGCATACTTGCCAACAGATTGCCAGATTAAATGATGTTTGTGATTACTGTTCAGTCATTATGCGTCATAGTGTTAGATATAAAGCCTTAACCTATAAACAGCCCATCTAATATAAATATATTATAAATAAATTGAGACATCTCACACACAGCCATCTGATCCCAAACTAGGCATAGCCTGTACCACGATAACCGGACTGCTGATAAATATACTAAATACATACATATTATAGATAAATATTACTAAATAACTAAAAATGCAAACGTTGTAAATTAAAACCCTTCCTTCCAAGAAATTTCATAATGATTAAGTTGTTTGTCATCATAATCATTGAAAAAATAGACTTAAACCCCATGAGCAAATTTTCATTTTGCTACTTTACTCCAATGTTGTTGTGACTAAAATATTTAACAAAGATCCATGTTTTCGTTGATGTACATTTTATTTACTTACTTAAAATGGCAGAGATACATCGATAAGTTTTGAGAATGGAAATTCTACCCTCAGTTTAAAAGCTCCAACGATGATAGAAGCCAAGATTAAACCGCAACAAGTTACTAATGTAATGTACCGAATTATTACTAAAGATGCCTTGTACAGAGGCGAAACAAGTGGCAAAGTATTACTTTGTGTGTGTGGAAGAGTACTATATTTTTTTAGGTACCTGTCACACCCAAAGGAAAACAGATCTTGGTAGTGGGAGTTCGCTTTGCCTTCCTTGATGCTATGTCATTAAAACGCGAATTAAACAAAATTTATCAATTGAATGTTAGCTTGCGAAATAGTCATGATATCCATTGGGAAATCACAAACAATACGGCCGTGTTTATAGCTTAGTACTAAAGTTTTGAATTTGGACTTAGCGAAGTTTTGAAGTACGGCAATAATTTATTTAAATCCCTGCCGAAAAGAAATTCGAAAGCCGTCGATTTATCAGATTGAATCACGGAATGATTCGAAAACCTAAAGTTTCAAACAAAGTGAATTTTTCAAGTAAGTAAACTTTATACAAATACTGAAGAACGAAACTAAACTTATAATAAGATTTATCAACATCATGTTTTTCACAAACATTCCTTATTGTTTTGACTTTTATCTTTTGACGTACAGTCCCAAACAGTAATGTAATTAACCTCCAAAGTTAGCAAGTAAAGAATATCGACTACCTCCTTTTTAAAAGCTGACTTATAAAAAGTACTGTTTTTAATGCCAACTATTTAACTAACTTAGTGTTGTTAGCTCAGTGGTTTTATTTTTCTTATTTGATTTCTTTCATTCTTAAAAATTCCATAAAGCTTGTTCTGAATAATGATCAGTCAGATCATTATTCAGAACAAGCTTTATGGAATTTTTAATAGCGCGAATTCTTGGGTTTATTTAAATTTTTTATTTAATTTAAATATAATTTACTCTGAAACAAGAACTTGTTTCAGAGTAAATGATCGCTATAAATGATCGCTCTGTCCTTTCATAAAGTAACAGTGGTTACGTACCTGACCTTTGGAAGAAATTCTACCTCAAACGTGAATATGAGATTCTCCATTATAACACTGACCTGTGATTCTGCTTGATGTTAAACAGATATCGTAAGCGTAACTCATGAATGCAACTATATTAGTTGAGAGCAATTAGAATGCATAAATTACTATTTCTGTCGTTCGTAAAATAAATATGTATCTAATAGAAAAAAATTCTAGAACTTCGGGCAATCAATCACTAACTACAACTAAGTTTGTTTCTTTGCGACAATGATTGATCAGCCACCATCTTACTCTAGTCAGTTTTGTGTTCAAAATAGCATGGAAGTTTTATACCCTTAAACAAAGTTTAGATAGTATAATTATATCGGTGATTTTCAAATGGGGTTAGAGTTCATAAATTAAATTATAGATATCATACATTTAAAGTGCAAAAAAAGTTTTAGTTAGTTTTGGCCTCATAATTAATTCTTGAATGTGTCTGAGCTCAAATGCTTAAAATGGCAAGAGTTCTTCTCTGGATATAAAATAATCAACTAAACAATTGAATTCAGTATGAAAATAGTAAAAAATTTCTTTATTTTCCCAAAAATTAAAGATTTCATGAGAGGTATGACATTTACGGGGCTGGAAGAGGCCGTGATACTGATAGCTTTCAACCAGCACGTGAAAAACATGCTCTTAGACCTTAGACCAATGGTCATCAATTACTCAGTATCAGTGTTAATAAAGAGTAGAAGTGACAAAAATTTTAAACTTGCATGACCATCAATTAATTATATTTTTGATATTTAACATACTTAACTATAATTGTAATTTAATAATCCACGTACATATTAACTATTTTCATATTTGCATGTTGTTTTACGACAAAATGTATGTTTGTTAAACATTTGTCTATCATTGTTGTACCTACATTTTAAGCAAATAAACATATTCTACTCTATTCTATTCCAATGAAATGTTCCTATTTTGAAATTAAAATTAAAATGAATACAATTTTATTTGAATACAAAAGAGCGGCTTTTTGTATTGCAATAGTTTTGCGTGTAAAATAAATGTAAATATTCAATGATTTTAAAACCAAAAATAATAAGTTTGGTATTCACAAAGTTTTCAATTGTAATGCTATTTATAAACTTTAAACTTAATGTTTTGAATAGTTGTTATTTCATACATATTAAAATGGGAATGGACCAAGTATATATGTCAAAAGTGAACTGTGTCAAAAGTTATCATGTTTTAGGTTTTTTTACATTATAGTTTTTTTTTCAATTTAACGTGAGTCAGGAAATGTCAAAACTGTGTAATGTCGATGGGATTAGTCCAAATATAAAAGAATCTAAATACTCTATTAAGAGAACAACTCCAGTAGAGAAATCCTTATTCAGGAAAAAGCTAAAACATTTCAATGTGTTTGAATGAAGTTTTAATTAACACGTCACTTTAAAGTCTGAAGTATCTATAGAATATAGTCATGGAGGAAAGACTGCCATGCCTTTTTATGAAAAACTTTGTAAAATGCTGGTAGAAAAATCTTTTGATTTCATTGACTTTGTAGGCCTAGCTAGGTTGTATAGTTTTTTTTTATTATATTGTATGTAGAGCCTCTGACTAAAATGATATTACGATTATCGTTAGGATTATACTAGAACATGCTAACGGTAAAAATGAGATGAGTTGAAAATAATATTGTATTTTCCTTACATTAACGACAAAACAAATGCGAGCACACGCGAGATATTAATATCAATTTGAATGACACTTGTATGACAGTCACATATTCATATTTACAAAAATAAATATGTATCTCAGTGTTGTACTTATGCTTATTTCTCGAAAGGTACTATTTTATATTTTATTCATTTTAGTATAGCTGCCATTAACATTATTTAATAAATTAATTGACTACTGTGTGTAATTCATAATATTGTTACGGAAACCTAAATAGAGGCGCGGGTGCCATCAGTTAACGAGTAGCGGAACTAAATTGTGACGCAGGGTGCCATCTTTTAACGAATAGGTTTTAACTACTGGTTAGTTCTACTGATTCCTAGAAGTTCTAAAATCGGTCGAGTCAGATAGATAGGACGAGATGTTTCAGAAAGTTCACGAATTTTCTTTGAGACGTTTTTCGAACTATATAAGGAAGCTGAATTGTGGTATGAACATTCAGATATAGTTAAGTGATACTACGAGTAAACAAGTGCGAAGAACAGCGTATAGTACAAATGAATATTTCATGAGAAATAATATAATGTGATTGTCATACATTAATAACCCTTTCAATATGTTCTCTTTCAAAACGTACTACTGGGTCCATAGAGAAAGAGTTTCTCGTTTTAAGTAAATAAAATGAATAGCAATCATGGAGCGCAATTGAAAGTTAGTTCACCTTTTTATGCCTATTTATTTATTTATTTTTTTCAGTATGAAATTTATATATTTAGCAGTGCTAAATATATAAATTTCATATCATTTCATATATATCTAAATGTTGACTATAAATAATATGAGAAAATAATAGATGTAAGTTATAAAGTCGAATAGCTTAATATGTATATATATCTTCTGTACGTGTGTATGTCACTGAACTCCTCTTAAACGGCTGGACCGATTTTAATGAAATCTTTTGTGTGACTTCAGGTGGATTCGAGAATGGTTTAGATTCACAACTGAACCCGGTAGATGGCATTGCGATAGGGTTACAGGAATAATATTTTTTACATTTCGGCAGAACAACGTCGGTCGGGTCCACTACTAAATTATAGAATATTATTCTCGCCTTGACACTCATCGCCATTCCTGTGGACACACACCTTTGCACTGCAGGAGCTCAAATTATAATTCCTTTTAAATCCAGAAAAGTCGTTTTTACATTTATTGCGATGTAGCAATGTTAGTCAAGCTACATATAGTAATAATATATCATTGTTTCAGAAAATAATTTGTTTGGGAAACGTTTGTGAAAAAAAAACAATTCAAAAGCGGGAGTTGAGACGTTAAAAGTTGAGTCTGAGAGATTGTTTGGCTTTTCGTAAGTTTAGGACCTTGCCTATCAGGTGATCTTGATAAAAGTGTTAAAGACTTCTGCTGGTGGCAATGGGCCACAGCAGTACAAATGTAAGGAAATGACTACCTACATTTGTATTTGGCCTAACCCGTTACCGGGTGGGAATTAGGGTCATCTCGAAACGAACTTATAATTTAATAATATTTTCATTTGTAAAAAGTCATTGTCTTTTTTTTATGGTATAGGGGGCAAACGAGCAGTCGGGTCACCTGATGGTAAATGATACCGCCGCCCATGGGCACCTGTAACTCAAAAGTCACAAGTGCTTTGCCGCCCTTTAAGGTAGGAATAGGGAAAGAGGAGGAGGAGGGGGGGGGGGATAGCGGGAAGACGGGAGAGGGGGGAAGAGCAGGAAGATAGGAGAGGGGGATTAGAGGGGAGGAGAGCGGGAGAGGGGAAGGACGGGAATAGAGGAGAGGGAAGGGTTAGGGCCTCCGGTAACCTCACTCACGCGGCGAAAAGCAATGAAAGCATTGTTTCACTGACTGTTTTCTGTGCGGCCGTGGTATCAAGCATATCAACAAGTTCAGATACAATCCAGTGACTGAAGTTCTGTTACCGTTGGTAGTTTAGTTATTAACCTGTAGTAAGGAATAACAGTCCTTGTCCCTTTGGTATTATAATACCAGTTGTCATTTAAAGTGTAGGTTTAAAAGTTTTAGACTACAACACAAGTTTTAACATATTTTAAATTAACTCTATGCACTGATTCTGCTAGTGTGCATGTGTGTGTGCATGTACCTGTGTGTCTGTGTTATGTGTGTTTAAGTGCGGTGTTTATGAGTGTAAGTGTATAATGTATGTGTAAATAAATATCATCGAAACCTAAAAGTTGTCATAAATTAAAATTATAAATAACTGTCGGTAATTTGTATTTTAGGTTTCATATAATTAACAGAGTTTACAACAAAACAAATTTTCCATGTAAGGTTCAGTTTTCTTGAATTTTTTTTAGACATTCCTGTTTTCTCTGTGGTGGGTCTTTTGTCAAATCTCTTAAAATAATCTTTAAAGTTACTGTCGTCAGTAACGTTTATTTATGAATGGTTTATCTTCAATATGATCTGAAATTTGTACTGCATACTGGCTGTGGTATTGGCCTGACAGTGTCATAGAGAGAAGAATCCATCAAATTTGTGACCGCAAAGCAGGTATCCACATTTTCCATCATCTTTACACCTCAGAGAAAGTAAGCCTTCTGCCTAGTTTAATATATTATCTTATTATAACATTAAATCTACCGAGCTAATAATATTGTAAGGAACAAATGGAATCCCGAATCCTTCAGATATATTAATTAATATTAATTAATTTACACGACCCTGTACAAATTATATTGTTTTTCCACATGTTTCCTACCATATATTAAATTATGATAACTTAAACTTGCAGTAGAACACAATTTATTGTTTAATTATTTTGTATTTCCTTTCAGTAAAGCTGGGTGTAGTGGTATAGATTTTGTATTTCCTTTCAGTAAAGCTGGGTGTAGTGGTATAGATTTTGTATTTCCTTTTAGTAAAGCTGGGTGTAGTGGTATAGATTTTGTATTTCCTTTCAGTAAAGCTGGGTGTAGTGGTATAGATTTTGTATTTCCTTTCAGTAAAGCTGGGTGTAGTGGTATAGATTTTGTATTTCCTTTCAGTAAAGCTGGGTGTAGTGGTATAGATTTTGTATTTCCTTTCAGTAAAGCTGGGTGTAGTGGTATAGATTTTGTATTTCCTTTCAGTAAAGCTGGGTGTAGTGGTATAGATTTTGTATTTCCTTTCAGTAAAGCTGGGTGTAGTGGTATAGATTTTGTATTTCCTTTCAGTAAAGCTGGGTGTAGTGGTATAGATTTTGTATTTGCTTTCAGTAAAGCTGGGTGTAGTGGTATAGATTTTGTATTTCCTTTCAGTAAAGCTGGGTGTAGTGGTATAGATTTTGTATTTCCTTTCAGTAAAGCTGGGTCTAGTATTATAGATTTTGTATTTCCTTTCAGTAAAGCTGGGTGTAGTGGTATAGATTTTGTATTTCCTTTCAGTAAAGCTGGGTGTAGTGGTATAGATTTTGTATTTCCTTTCAGTAAAGCTGGGTGTAGTGGTATAGATTTTGTATTTCCTTTCAGTAAAGCTGGGTGTAGTGGTATAGATTTAACTCTTCTTTATACATTTATGGAAGCCGGTTTACCCCCAAAACCTCTCGCTTTTATTAAACTTAATATTATAAATAGGGATTGCAATCCAAAAACCGGATGCGGCAATCCAGCGGATCCAGCATCGTCAGACGGTCAACCGGATCCGGTACCATTTTAACAGGCCAGTGCTCAACTGTAATCCATATTTGCGAGTCCACAACCGACAATTCTAGAAGTTGAAAAGGTCTTTTAGCTACTGGCTAAATAATTTTGTAATTGTATAAAGAAGTGGATTAGCAAACGACACGAGTAACGCTATTTGTTCGTACGAACACTAAGCTTTAACTAATTACATTAGATACTAGATTGTAATTGTTGGTTGGTAACAGAGAAGAAAATGTTGATTATCTGTCTAATTGAACCTGTCTTAACTAAGATATGTGTGTATAGCTAGTTGTTGTTCCCAAATAAATAAATAAATAAACGGTTTTTTTTTATGACATTTATAATACCTTTCTTAAACCTCTTTTATAGAGTTTATTTGTGTGCCAAAACCAAGAAAAAATGTGTTTTGAAGAAAATTACAGTGACCTTTTCATCACTTGAACTCTTTTTAAAATACATAAAACTCTATTATAGACATTTATAATAACTGTATAGTTAGTTCATTTATATATTCGGGTATGGGGTAAAAGATTCGTAAAAATTGGCTGAGAAATGTACAAAATCACCGTCATTTGTTATAAGTCTTTCAGTCATAACGTATATATAGAACATAAAGTTGCGACATTTTAACAAAAAGTCGTGAAATGGTCGTTTCGCGAAACTTCAAATCTTTGTATGAAATATTGGAGCACTCTCCTGAACTGTGACCGTAGTCCTTTGATGAATTGAAAACAAGTCTAGCCGTTGGTACAAGTGATGTGTCCGTGGCGTAAAATATTAACAGGTTTTTTTTTTAAATTTACTTTTAGGGACGATAAAATCCTAACTAAAATTATAAATGTGAATTTTAGTTTGTTTGTCTTTTTGTGACGCTTTGACGCCCTTACTCCTCAACGAAAGGGTCAAAGGGTAACAAAAAAGTACGTTCATGAGTATGACAAATCAATTTTTAGACGGTCGTCTATTTGACATAATCAACATTAACTTAAGCGAAACGGGCAATAGTTTACTTAGTAATAAATAGGTTTTCTGGAAGAAATCGCCGTGTGTGATATGACCGCCAATTGTTATACCTTAACATTTGTACGTTGTTTTGCACTATTTACTACTTAAAGGTGTACAATAAAGAGAAAAAAAGAAAAATAGTTTCCATTACAGGTTCAAGATTTGTTTTCTTATTACGCATTTTATGTAAAAAAATAATATCTCTGAATCCTATAACTTGGACTCCACAACATCGCATAGCATCGTTTTAAGTTAAGAAGTTTTGGAGTAGTCCCTCCTTTTAACTTTCCTTTGAATGTATAAATTAAAGATACATTTCAACTTTCCTGATTTGATTGTTCTCTGCATTATTTGTGTATCGCTACACTTCCCGACATGAATGAATGATATTCTTGTTTATTACATCTCGTTTTTGGAATGTTTTTTTCTTCATTACTTTCGTTCATCTTGCATCTACGTTTTGCGAAGTGTACCAATATAAGGCTACGAGGATGTTTACCTCGTATCAATATTTTTGTACACATCAAGATTTTTTTTGGAGCGATTAGTGGCGTCGCCGCGTCGATGCGGCTTAAGAAAGACACACACGTGCGTATATCCCCATATCTTTTATTTTTCTTCGGACGTATGTTCTTGTTTTATTTCATTAGAATTGGCCAACACAACAAAACTTTCGGCCTGATAACTAAACCGCGCCAATAAACACTGACAGTAACAGTGATGTCATTAGGGCATGATGCATGTATTCTTCTAAAAAAATACTAAACCACGCTATTCGTGCTTTTTAATTGCAGTTTATTGGGCACGTGTTTCCCTAATAGAGCTTTAGCTCAAAATAAATCTACTTAAAAAAAGTCATACCCGCTTTCTTCCAACTAAATACTATATAGTAAGATTAAGATCTTATAGTGAATTCATATAAGTGGAGTAGAAGTTTAATATAGATAAGAACGATGGGGCGACAATGCGGATTATTCATTCAAATCCATTCCCTCAGATACCTTCTCTCTAAAACTAGCGCAGTGCTCATTCGGTGAGAAGTCTCGGGCACTGTGTTGTCAAAACGGCAGCCATGCTTATCTTTCGCGATGGCAGCATGTTTGTAGATACTTAAAAACGTTCCATCTCCTAGGACCTGGCGTTATTACAGATGTTAATACGTTAGTTATCTGTCTAGTGAAATAAGTCTCTTTATTAATGTCTCTTTAGACGTACGTACCTTTGTACCTTCTGTAGAAATGTATATGGAATAACAAATTGTGAAGTCATAGTTTGCTATCTTCAAATCATTTACTTTTAATACACTCGGGAGCAATGAATCCGGGTCACATAAAATACAAGAAAAACTCGGAAACTAACAATGCTAGCTCAGTTAAATAAATTGTGTTTAATAGACAATTAACTCCAATCGTAACATCTCTAACGTTACGAGGAAACCGGCTCTAACTTACGCAGACCAGGAAGAGACAGTGCCAGGTGTTCCACGCACGAGAAGATCGATACTTAGTCAACACAATGCTTTGAAATGGCTTTCTCACAGGAACTGAACTTACAAATTAGTTTCGACGCCTCGGAAGAATTAACCCAAGTGCATGGACTATAAAACGACGACCTACTGAAGCTAATTTAAAACCATTTAGACCTGTAAACAGCCCTAAACTGCACTAAGATATGCACGGAACCACTTTAAATGTAGTGTTGAAGATTGGTCAAGAGTTATGTTCTCAGATTAATTAAAATTTATGATCTATAAGCATCGTATTTCGGATTCATTGCTCTCGAATGTATTTGGTTTTACCAAACAAAATAACATACTTGAAAATAATAAGGAATATACATTTTTTAATCTAATACAGAAATAAATAAAGTTTTAGGAGCGTAGCGAGCTTAGACTATATTTAGGTTAAAAAAACTTGCTTTTTTTAAATAACTCTTAATTTCATTATTTATTTTAAACAACTTATTTTAACCTTCGGCTAACTACCCTATTAGCAAAGTGTGCCAGCGTGCGATGGAAAGAAGCCTATTAAACATCAAACTAATCAATTAACGTAAACATACCGATATCAGACAAAAAACTAAAGTTATAGACGCATTAAAGCACTCACAAGTGCTCAAATGTAAATGGGCAGGCCACGTCTCACGCTCTACGGATTCCAGGTGGACTAAAAGGGCATCAACATGGACAGGACCGAAAGGAAAAAGAAAGCAGGGACGCCCGCAAGAAAGATGGGCAGACGAAATTATTAAAACGGCTGGCCAAGACTGGCTTACCAAAGCCCATGACAGAAAAAAATGGCAACAGATGGAAGAGGCCTTTACCCAACGAGGGGTCCTTAATTAAATAACCTTTTCTCTTCTTACTTTAACTTTAAAAAAAAAAACTTATAATCATTCTCACTTAAATTAAGGAATAAAGAGGCTTTATAAATAAATAAATTACCCTATTACAATAACACAGCCGGGTAGTGTAAGACATCATGTCAACAGAAATACTTACCAATGTAATTTTTCACTCTATATTTAAAAATTTAAATAAATATGACTGGACAATTTTTTAAATTAAACTACTATTACGTCTAAAATATTACAGAAATTTATTCACCTATAAAAACGAATAAGTCATAATAATATATATTGAACGGGCAATACCAATTCGATAAAAGCGTTAAGCCTCTTCGTTATAACCATACCGGTACCGCGCAGTTTATGGTACCTACAACTTAGAAAAACGAGATTTATCAAGCTGACCCTACACCTGAAATACGAGAATTTTCGGGAAAAAATCCTTACCGCGTACTTTAGTGGGTGTTATAGTATACCAATGAAAACTTTTTGGGGTTTCCTTCGAGGGTTGCCGAGATGTTTTATGAGTAAGACATAGTTTCTCGTATATGTGAGATATATTTTTTACCGAAATATCTTCCAATGTAATTTGAGCACGAATAGCGTTGTACATAATATCTATAATTTTGATGTGATTTTTTTTCTAAAAAGTTGTATACCATTATGAATACACAATATATTCATCTTTATTTGCTTCGGGTTCACAGGCGTTAGATAGCCCTTGTTCACTGAAAAAATTGACATAATATGACCGTGGGAGCAGGGCTGCCAGTAAGGACAACTTATTTTATACCGCCGAGTCTCAGAACTTATACAAAACCACGTACTGTTGTACAAAATCAGTGCTGTACAGTTATAGTACGTCACTCTTTGGGGATTTAACTAAAAGGTGTTTTAACTTTAACGTACTTACCTATAAGGATTGAACAGTTTACCACAGACATGATTTGTTTTAAGTATTTCTATGTGTATGTACGTACTTATTAATGTTGTATCCAATTATACAATCTGGCAGACTGGAATGTTAGGTGAGCCACCTATCGCGGTTTGACCATGATAAGTAAATTATTTATGCACCTATTCTTTTGATACACCAATCATTTACTTAAATTAGTGTGAATAGTATTTTCACAAAATATTCAATTAAGACACTAAGTGACATTTACGTTGAATTGAAGCTAGAGTTAAAATTATAGATCGGCGCAAACAGACGCCACAGCATGTACTGGACTGGTTGTTGCCGAGGTAAATTAGGTGAAAACACCAAAATCTACTGTCTGCTTGTGTCGATCTATAACTTCCAGTTTCCAAAATGCGTAGAGCCTTATGAGAAGAATACTGGCAAAGAAACTTACAAACCTCACGATCAACAACTACAACATACACTCACGCCTGTATCCCTGAAAGGTTAGGCAGAGACGTATTAAACACTCACATGTTGCTAATTATAATTTGATCCCACGCCCTTAATAGAGGGCAAGCCTATTACCGTCAACCGGGCACTTTCGGAATTAAAGATGGGAAAATTCATAGCGTTTTAAAAGGGAAAGGTGGATAAGAAATGAAGGCTATCGAAAGAAAATGATATTGCTCATACGGATGGATTGAAGAGTGTAAGAAATAGTTCGAGCAGGATAGGGTCGAACGCGATCTGGTTGTTACCGAGGGTTCCGTTCCCTCTAACGTTACACCTCTACAAATAAGCAACTTAATGTTATGAAGAAAATGACAAGCTAATTTCAAAAGTTATACAAATTCGCTATGAATCATACTGTAAACACGATGCAATCCTCTCTATATTACAATATTTAAATGTCACAAAAAATTGGATTTGCATATTGCTGCAATGTTTTTAAATTTGGCTAAAATTTAGTTTTTTACAAATACGTTGGTCGAGATTTTGCAGCAGAAATGTGTTTTAAATTTTAACTACGCTGTTAAAAGGTGGAAAAGGTTTTTAGAGTTAATTACATCTTTTCTTGAGGATCAAAATGTTTAAATTTGCACAAATAATTTAGTTTCCTGGGGATATGTGTAACGTGGTGGTTTTATTCGATTTACACCATGAATTTCTACACTAATTGAGCGGTTTCAAAAGCAGGCGTTTTGCTACCACATAGTACACCAGATTTTACATGTTAAACCTTCGAACACAATCTGATTTCCGTAGTGGTCCACAAAACCATGTAATAGAATCAATAAAAAAAGTGGATACGCAATAGGTACCGTGTGGGATTTGAACCCACAACACTCAGCACGTCGTAGTGGCGAGGCGATCACTTGAACCATTGCGCCATCCGTTCGGTCAATACTAGTAAGTATTTCTGAAGTGATATGTGTATATTTTACGTACTGAGTGAAGTAGAGTTTCACCATCTGGCACTTTCACGTTTGAAAAGAACTCTTGGAAAGTTCTTGGTGTTTGTTTGCTTGATCTTTAAGTATTTTTTTTTTCGTTATTTATTTTATAGTCTAACAGTTCTGTAATTAATTTTGTTTGTGTTAACCATTAATTCCAAGCGGATGTTTAAACTATGGGGGCTTGTCGTTAGCAATTAAGTTACCTATTTTATGTTTATGCAGTAAATATTGCATAAAATAGGTACGCATTTACGAAGCTACTATACTTACGTAGCTACTATAAATAACTTACTATATTTATTTATTTTGTTTTGAGGAAGGCTTTTTTTTTTTTTTTTTGTTGAATAATAGTTTATTATGAATAGTTTATTATGTTACAAATAATTATGTTACAAATAATAATTTTAGCACTATGTTACAAATAATAGTTTGGCAGTATTAATTTTAAATATGTGGATTTAGCTACTGTAACCGAACTAGGCAAAGCCTGTATTTCGGTTATCAGTGCCTTTTCCCTCGAATGTTAAAAACAATAATTGCCAACAAAGTGAATTGTAGTTTGGTTGTGTTGTACTACTTATAATAATTCTAATGAATATCTATAAAAATATTACATCACTTATGACCATATTACAATGAGTATTTTAGTTAGTAATCTGTACGTAAGTGAAGTGCTTATGAGGGTTTTATTATTATATATTGCCTTAATTTTTGTTTACATTTCGATTTCGTAAGAGGGTAAATATTTAAATCTTTGTTAACTTTATTATATAGAAAAGGACCAAGAAATTCAATAAATCTTGTGCTAAATTTGGTTTTACAGGGGGTTCGTACCATACACACTTTTTTATTTCGACGGTTTTGCGCAAGTGGGTCATATGGTATTTTTACATGTTGTTTCAAAATAATGTTAAGGATAAAAAGTTGTCTCACTGTCAGGACCCCACAAATCTGATATAGAGACACAGTAGAGAAATAGATTGGCTTGAACATGCACACCTTTAAGATTGCGCGCTGGGCAATTTCAACGGACTTCATAATGGTTTTGCAAGTCCCCCCCCAAGACGAAATACAAAAATTTAACAATGACTGACCCAGGGCATAATAAATCTGTTTTAGGAGATAGGGCTCAGCGGCATGCCGTAAGTTTTTAAAAACATAAATAAGTTTACGCACTCGTGCACCAAGCAGCCTGATATGTTCTTTAAAATTGAGATTTCTGTCTATAATTACACCTAAGTACTTAATGGTCTGAACTCGTTCCAACGATGAACACACACAGCTGGCTTTCAGGGAACACTCATGAGAGATAATTTTATGACTGTTACTGAGACTTGAGTAGTTTTTAGTGCTGAATGCAATATACTTAGTTTTTTCCACATTTAAAGTTAAAACATTAGCCTGAAGCCAGCTTCTAGTGATATTATAACCCTGCTGAGCAGCAACAAACACCTCATCCCAAGTATTTGCGGTAAAAACTAAAGCAGTATCGTTTGCGAAGGAGATGATTTCGCCTTGGGTGAGCTTAAGACTCGTGAGTTCGTTGATATAAACGAGAAACAGGGTGGGACCTAAGATGCTGCCCTGCGGTATGCCATGTGTAATAGGAAGGTAGGTACTTTTATATTTATTCACACGGACACACTGGTTTCGCCCAGACAAATAACTTTTGATAAGTTCTAACTGGGTACCTCTAACTCCTATGTTCTCGAGTTTATCCAGTAAGAGGGAAACAGAAACTGTATCAAATGCCTTTGCAAGGTCGAGGAATATTGATAGACATTTTTTTCCCTTGTACTAACCAGGCTGGTGAGTTTGTTTACTGCTTGTTCCGTGGACTTACCCTTCCGAAAACCATATTGATTCTTAGACAATAGGTTATTTTTTTCAAGAAAATTTACCAGGCGGGTGTTTATGATTTTTTCAAATATTTTAGATATTGCCGGCAGTATGGAAATTGGTCTATAATTACTGATATGATTTCTGTCACCACTCTTATAGATTGGGCACACTTCTGATCTTTTTAGGTAATCAGGAAATAGGCCCGACTGTAAGCTATCATTTATAATTTTCGTAATAGGTGGAATAAGAATATTTTTATGCAATTTTAATAATTTGCTACTAATATTATCACAACCCAATGCGCAATCTTTTTTAAGACCAATTATGATTTGTTCAACTTCCTGCTCATCAGTACCCATTAAAACAAATGAATTTCCCTGCTTGTTACCCTCATCTATATAACTTTGAAAATTTGCATCAATTGTGTTAGTTTTTTGATAAATTTCATCAGCTAGGGAGGCTCCAACATTTACAAAATAACTATTTATTTTATTTAGAGATTGCTCTGGAGAAGAAGATAATGTTAGAAGTTCTTTTGCGTGTTGTGTTGGTTTTGTTGTGTTAGTGATGTTTCGAATTGCTTTCCATAATTTTTTATTGTCTGTTTGTGCATTTTTAATTAGATTTTTTTCGTACTCCCTCTTTATATTCCTTAATAGAACATTACAAAAATTTCTGTAGCGTCTGTAACTAATTTGTAAAATATCATTATCAGGTGACAGTTTAGCGTTTATGTGCAACTTATCCCTGTTGCGCAGGCATCTCAATAAACCCGGCGTTATCCACGGCTTTATTATTTTTGAACGTCTAGGTAAAGTTTTAATTTGTGTATTTTTTTCAACAAAAATTTGAAGGCATTGTGTTAAATAATTTAAAGTTACGTTTGGATCTGCTGAATAATAAATTGGATCAAGATTAAGTTGTAATAAGTCTTGTATTATTCCTTCATAATTAACCTTAGTTATAGTTGTAGTTGCATAGTGCCGTGTTTTTTTTAGTTGTAGGCCTAATAAAACTGGATAGTGGTCTGTTAAGTTTGAATTAGGGACTATTGCGGTGGCAGTGCTTATAGTTTTTATTAATGCGTGATCCACAGGCTAATCACAATTTGTAAGTTCGATTTCATTCAAATCAGTTGTGTATTACCTACTACGTAAATGCGTTATAGAAATTATTTTTAAAGATCTATAATTTTGTAAATATAGTAGATTAAACATGCACATAATCCTGGCTAGGCAATCTTCTTTATGTCTTTGGCGGGGTAACACCTACAAGAAGGTATTTGCAAAAAAAATAATTATAATAATAACTTCACACAACTCACACACGGCCGTCTGATCCCCAACTAGGCAGAGTCTGTACTATGGTAACCAGGTAATATATATTTCTAAATACATACATATTATAGATTACACCCAGGCACAGAACAAATAATCATGCTCATCACAGAAATATTTGTCCTGTGTGGGAATCGAACCTAACAAAGCCTAGCAGTCAGGATCACTAACCACTAGACGAACAGGCCAGTCAATTTATTAGTAATTTCGTTTTGAGTAGCAAAAAAATTTATAGTTGATGAAACTGTATGTCAGGATCGAGGCAAATTGAGTTCTATTGTCTCTGCCTACCTGCATGTTGTAGATGATCCAATTTTGATGAACTTGATATAGATATAGACGGCACCTTGGAGAAGGACATAGGCATAGGCCTTGCAGACAGATATATAAAACTTGAAGGGCTTGAAATAGGTAATGAAAAATAGACAAAGTCGCCGCCCCCAGCTATTGCAAAATAATAAAAAATCCCATCAACAAATAGAAAAAAGCTGATGACTTTCGAACGGCTAAACCAAGTCGATCAAAATCACCTTTCAAACAAAGAAAAACCTAAATCAAAATCGGACCCTCTATTTAGGAGCTATGATGCCACAGACAGACACACAAATACATATATACACATATTAAACATATAAGACCCCTCGTTTTTACGTCGGTAGTTAATAAAAATGCAATTAATTGTTATTACTTACTACGAAATACACACAGCACATAACTGTTTATCTACACGTTCAGAACTACATCGTATTTCCTAACTAAATTACCTTATTTCGTAATCCTATAAATCTAGTGATAATAGCTAACCGATGTCATCGAGCCTACTTAATTACAAATAACATGTCAACTTAATCACTTATCCTATTGTTAACCTTCGTTAGATGCTTAAATGTTTATGGACCCAAAACCTACTTAAGATCTAAATTCCTGATAGTCCCTTATGGTACTACAGTAAACCACAAAGAGAAGATAAAATCGAGTTAATGGGAAAGCTTCCCTGCAGAACTAGGGTGTTGTGAATCAATTAATATTTGTTGGTCTATCCAAAGCGACTATGATCGAGGGTTATAGAAAAAGAAGATGTATAAAATTAAAAAGCTCTAGACACACTGCGGTATTTCCGGACCGATACGACCTTCAAACCTTCAAGAAAAGAGCGTACTCCTATCTCAAAGGCACTTGCGACTCTTGAGTTGCAGGTGTCCATGGGCGACGGTAGTCACTTACCATCAGGTGACCCGTCTGCTCGTCTGCCCCCTATAATATAAAAAAAAATCTATAAAAAATAGGTCACACATGTTTTAATAAAGTAGTAAACACCCAATATGCGTGTACGATTTCTACCGCAGTTAACAAAAGAGCTGATGATCTTGAACCGTCTGAACCGATTATGATAAAACATGTCTAAAACCACTGCTAGAAAACCGGCTTTCAAATAAAAAAAGTGCATCTAAATCGTTTCAACGGTTTAAGAGCTACGGTGTAACAAACAGACACACTCACGCATGGTGGTCAAACTTATAACACCGCTTTTTGCGTCGGGGGTTAAAAATAAAGATATAAGCCCTAAAAGATAAATCTTTCAGACACTTTTTAACTTTAAGTTCAAGACTTCTTTGGCTTGTATAAATTGTGCCAAAACTTCACGAAATATACTTATAAGTTTTTAAACTCACATAAGACATGTACCACAGATAAAGAAATCTATAAGTTTGATCAATTATTAGGAGTTAAAGTACGATTTTTAGAAATATTTTTTTTTACTGCCCTGTGGTTTTACAATTTTATTTATACAAGAATATGTTAAGTTTGTGATCTTACCCTATATCGATTGGATCATACCGAACCAGAAAAGTTTCAAGAATGAAATATCTGAAATGCAGCAACATGCAGCTTGCAACTTTGCAAACAATATTGGGAGTGGAAAAAACTACTAACTGTACAGTTTGAAAGTCATATTTTAAAACACAGAGCATTCTTAAAATCACAATTAAACTCTTTCCATTTGTGGACATCGTCTACCAAACAAGACGCTTAGGGACCCTAAGCTATATAATTGTAGTACTTGAGGTAAATAGATTTACGTTTTGATCGACTAATTTTTAATATTATTTTATAAAGGTTAGATCGTTTCGGCTACTACAAAACACTGTATTTTGAAAGTAATTTGGGCAGATTTGCTTTTGATTCGTTTGCGCTTTTTCAGAGAGTAGAATTTAAACTCACCCCAGTTTAAATTATGAAAATAAGTCATGCCTTTTTCATCATTCCGATTCTCGTAAGAAAAATTAAATATCAAAAGTCGAATGTGTATTTGAAGGTTGAAAGGATATTTATCAATCAATATTACACATCAAAAACGTCTTCAAAATATTACGGCAACCAAAATTTTTTGAACAGTTCCTGAAAAATCATGTTGGCCCAGAAATAATAAGTCTGAAATCACAGCTTGATTACAAAAGCCTTCTCGCTCCGATTACCATAGCAAAGGAGATTTTAGATGCAAAAAGAAAAAAATCTAAACAAGGCAACGATCTCGGGACAAAGGAAAGCGCAATCACTTGACTTTTGAGAGACTAAAAAATTAAAACCTTCTTTGCATTTCTTTACATAAAATACTGTCTAATATAGAGAATAAAATACGTAGGCTAAACAAATAAGTAGTGGTTTTATACTACTAGCGACAGCCCTGCCTTACGAAGAGAGCAATGACTGTTCGCAGGCTAAACAAATACGTAGTAGTTTTATACTACTAACGACAGCCCTGCCTTACGAAGAGAGCAATGACTGTTCGCAGGCTAAACAAATACGTAGTAGTTTTATACTACTAACGACAGCCCTGCCTTACGAAGAGAGCAATGACTGTTCGTAGGATAAACAAATACGTAGTAGTTTTATACTACTAACGACAGCCCTGGCTTACGAAGAGAGCAATGACTGTTCGTAGGTTAAACAAATAAGTAGTGGTTTTATACTACTAACGACAGACTTGGCTTACGAAGAGAGCAATGACTGTTCGTAGGCTAAACAAATACGTAGTAGTTTTATACTACTAGCGACAGCCCTGGCTTACGAAGAGAGCAATGACTGTTCGTAGGCTAAACAAATACGTAGTAGTTTTATACTACTAACGACAGCCCTACCTTACGAAGAGAGCAATGACTGTTCGTAGGCTAAACAAATACGTAGTAGTTTTATACTACTAGCGAAAGCCCTGGCTTACGAAGAGAGCAATGACTGTTCGTAGGCTAAACAAATACGTAGTAGTTTTATACTACTAGCGACAGCCCTGGCTTACGAAGAGAGCAATGACTGTTCGTAGGCTAAACAAATACGTAGTAGTTTTATACTACTAGCGACAGCCCTGGCTTACGAAGAGAGCAATGACTGTTCGTAGGCTAAACAAATACGTAGTAGTTTTATACTACTAGCGACAGCCCTGCCTTACGAAGAGAGCAATGACTGTTCGTAGGCTAAACAAATACGTAGTACTTTTATACTACTAACGACAGTCCTGCCTTACGAAGAGAGCAATGACTGTTCGTAGGATAAACAAATACGTAGTAGTTTTATACTACTAGCGACAGCCCTGCCTTACGAAGAGAGCAATGACTGTTCGTAGGCTAAACAAATACGTAGTACTTTTATACTACTAACGACAGTCCTGCCTTACGAAGAGAGCAATGACTGTTCGTAGGCTAAACAAATACGTAGTAGTTTTATACTACTAGCGACAGCCCTGCCTTACGAAGAGAGCAATGACTGTTCGTAGGCTAAACAAATACGTAGTAGTTTTATACTACTAGCGACAGCCCTGCCTTACGAAGAGAGCAATGACTGTTCGTAGGCTAAACAAATACGTAGTACTTTTATACTACTAACGACAGTCCTGCCTTACGAAGAGAGCAATGACTGTTCGTAGGATAAACAAATACGTAGTAGTTTTATACTACTAGCGACAGCCCTGCCTTACGAAGAGTGCATTTCTCGCAGCCGGTCCTTAGCAGCCTTAATCAGAAACGATTAACGTTACCGTCCAGGGAGAATTACTAGAATGTCTGAGTTTGACTAGAGCCACTGCTCCGAAAGAATTCAGATACGCCAAACAAACAAGATTTCTAAAAAAGCTTAAAAATAAATTTTATTCCTCATAATATACAATTAATTTAATGCATCAAAATTTGTTATGTACAGATAAGCAAATGTCATGTTTTTGCTGGACACACATTTTTTTATTCTTTCTAAAAAAAAATTGTCTATGATAAAAAACACACGGAAGTCCAAAAAGAAAGTGAATAGATGAACATGTTTGATCCAGTCGACCACAAGTCTAAGCTTATTTTTTTTAATCTAGAAAACACGATCTTCGCCGAATACATTATTTCGTCTACCAACCATGACGCTAGGGACCACCCTAGCATACAAATTAGATGCCAAAATCTTGCGGTAGAGGCGTATACAAATTTAAACTTACCGACCATGCGATTAAAGTTGATTTTAAGATTATTCGGAAGAAAAGGGACTCTTCGTCGTTAAAACCTAATCGCGTATAGGTCTCATTATTCAAATTAGTCAACATCTACATCATGAAACCGCCGCATCGTAACAGAACCAATTATCTTTTTTCACTGTTTTTTTGTAATTTATTACCCTTTAATAATTTAATAATATTATTATTAATTAAAATACAGATAACAATGTTAATTTAAATTATCTTAAACTTTTATAATAAACTTTTATCGTGGGAGAGCCATGCTTCGGCACATATGGGCCGGCTCGACCGGAGTAATACCACGGCCTCACAGAAAACCGATAGTGAAGCAATGCTTGCATTGCTTTTCGCCGAGTGAGTGAGGTTACCGGAGGCCCTAACCCTTCCCTCTCCCCCTCTTCCACCTTTCCCCTACTCCCAACTTAAAGGCCGGCAACGCACTTGTGACTCTTGAGTTGCAGGTGCCCATGGGCGGCGGTAGTCATTTACCATCACGTGACCCGTCTGCTCGTTTGCCCCCTATAATATAAAAAAAAAAAAAACTAGCCTTTGCCTCGCTTTTGCTCGCGCGTCAGTAATTTTTCCATCCCTCGAGAACAGTTCGTGCGAGTACTAAATATTATTAGTTTACTGTAATGGACAAAATTAACATAAAATGTTACTATAATTAACATGTTATAAAAATTTTAAACTAGGTCATATTCGCAATACTTTATTCTGTTCTGTTCATTTGGTTTTTGATATTGAGTGAGGCATTCTTATTGATATTGAGTGAGGCCTCACTCAATATTAGTCTCATTTGTCACTTATGGCTTTTGAACAACCATTCACTCTCTCGATACATTTCTTTTACCATACATATTATATCGAAATTTTATTTTAATTTAAAAAATGGAAATAATATTATTACTGGTTGTAAAGATTTTTTTTTGTTTATCGACCGACTTCAGTTGTTGTTTTTTTAATTGAATATTCAATAGTTATTTTTTTAATTGAATTGTTTGTACTCAAGATTAGTCCCATTTATATTTGAAGAAAATGTTACACCTCTAAGGGTGGAAAATTATCTATTTAATATTATAGTAATTTAGCAATTTTAGCATGATCTAGGCGCATTAAAGTCGGTGATACTTTTTTTAAAAGTTAATTATTCATATGCAATGGCAAAACAAAACATTACAAAATGCCTAATAACTCATAGAAGACTGATGACAGAACAGAGCCCCATAAACGCCGGGAACTCCTGCTGTTTATTTACGTTTACTGATATATTGCGTTTTCAAAATTGATGGGATCATGTACCCTACCCTAAATTGAATATTGTTAAATTGAGTTTTGAATATTAATATTGGTTGACATCATATTAATAATGTTGAATAAATTTGAATTAAATGACTAGAAATATCAATTGATATGCCTTTATTAGGTAGAAGGAAATTAAATTATATATAGAGGTATACTTTCGTGACAACTTTTATCCGGTACTAAAATGACTGTTTAGTGAAGCGATTAAAGCTTTTTGTTATCGTATATAATCAATCAATGTTAAATATGAAAATTAACACATGAAGACACTAAGTAAGAATAAAACTAAATATTTTTTTATTAATTTAATTTTAATTGTAAAATTTGCCCGCGTGTTTGCCCGCTATTCAATAAAAAATCGCCTTAGGAGATATAGGCCCGTGAAGATGGCACGACGTATCCTGCAGGCAAGTTTTTAAAATCAGAAGGGGCACAAATCCCACACACCTTTACGAGACTGTCAGTTATTTCGACAGGTAGTTAAATCTGTTTGGGGATATAGATTGTTCCTTTCTAAGTTATACATGAGCCAACGGCCATAGATATCCGGTACAGAATATCGCTTTAGTCGGTTCGATTTTATACAGAATGTAATGGGTAGATAGGCAGGCGTACATGAGTGTTACAACTTTGATGTTTTTATTTCGCACATAATTACTCATATTTAAAAACTTTTGCAAAACAGATACAATCCAAGAACAGCATTATTTGTACAAAATATGCAAACAAAGTGAAACATTATTATTGCAGTGCTCATCAATTCTTAAGCGGAGTTCATTTCATTCGCTTTTCGATCACGTCCGCGCTATTTGCAATCACAGCAAGAAGTGTACTGCTATGGAAATTGTGCGCCGTAATGCTCCGTGACAAGCGCCTTAAGAGTATCATTATTTGATACTGTTTTTCAAAATAATAGGGACCAAATATTAACTTCTGATTTGTTTACCCGCCTTTCGGTTTACGATATCACTACAGTTAAGTTGGGGTCAGCTTTCAATCTAACTTCGATACGGCCGAACTTCGATATTTTACGGGAATCGACTTCCACCAATCCAAGTACTAGGTGATATCGAAGTTCTGTAGTTAGACTAAGTCTCTGGGTCTCAATGTGTTTAGAATGGTCATCTATTCTAAGACTGACCTGGCTAGTATAACTTAACCTACCTAGCCACTAGCCCCTGTACGATGGGCATAAAATGCAAGGTTTTTTTAAATAAGTTTATTGTATGTAAGCTAAAATCTTAAACAAGACAAAACTACGGTAATTCCATTCACAAAGAAAAGGAAGCTGCAAAGTTTGTCAAATCCAAAACTAAACGTTTCAACTAAACTAAAATCCTTTCTTTCTCTAGTGAAGTCAAGTACCTAGGGGTCACACTTGACCAAAAGTTAACTTGGAACTCTCATATCACAAACATAGTCCATAAAGCAAAATGGTTTTATGGATGAGCTGTCGCATGGCCGGCGCCAGATGGGGACTTCAGCCCAAGATTGCCCTATGGCTATATGAGGCGATTGCAAGGCCAATCGTAACGTATGGAGCTGCCGTCTGGTACCGTAAGGTAAGCCAAACGACTACCTCAAAGAAATTAGACAGCCTACAACGTACGGCTTGTTTAATAACCACTGGTGCGCTATCCTCGACGCCAGGGGACGCACTACTAAGCCTGACTCCGCTCAGCATCTATGTGCAAAAAGAAACTGCCAAAAGCATATATAGGATATGTACACAGACGAAACCAAAGTGGCAATCACGAACACTAAACTACTAAAAAAGTCGGTTTTCGGAATAAAATCTCTGAACATGCCAGCGGATGACATGCAAACAGGGATCGACTTCGTGAGAAGGTACACAGTAGACATACCACAGAGGGCTACATGGCTGGAAGGCCTAAAATCCAAAAAAAATGGTAGTCACGAGTGGTACACCGATGGGTCCAAAAAAGGCCCTGATGTAGGTTGTGGAATTTACGGAGAGAGGCCAAAATTCAGGCGGAGCGCCAACCTGGGAACAGAGGCCTCCGTCTTTCAGGCTGAGCTCTCTGCATTAAACATGTGTGTGGAGATCAACCTTGAAAGGAAAGTAAAAAATCAACACATCTACATCAACTCAGACAGCCAAGCGGCGCTATTGGCACTAGGCGATTTTGAGACTAGCTCAAAACTAATACAAAATTGCAAGAAAAACCTGAACACACTGGGGCAATCAATGTCAAGAGACAGAAGAGACTGCAATGCATATTTTATGCTCTTGTGGCCCACTAATGCGGCACCGAAGTATTTACCTAGGGTTGCACATCATGCAACCGCAGGAAATACAAACAATCACTGCTGATAGGATCTGGAGGTTTCTCGAAGCCATAAGTCTGAGCAGTGAATTGTAAACCAAAAGTGGGCTACAAAAGACCAGAAATGGTCGAGGTAGCACTAGGCACTGAAAACAATAATAATAATAAGCTAAAATTTTCATTACAATAAAAACTTTCGTGAGTGATATTCATGTTTATTTAAGAAATATACACACACAGGGCCTAGTAAGGCATCCCCGAAATACAAAACGTGAGTAAAACCGTATATTTCTTTAATTAACTATCTTCATTACAGAACATACAGAACCGAAACAACAACATTCACATTCCCCATCACCACAACTTCGCGAGACAAGTCGAAACATTTTAATTGTTCACCTGTCTCTATATTTCATGAGGTTCTCGCCATAATGTTTGTTACATCGACAATCTTTGCAAAAATCTCAAACAATAAGTAAAAAAAAAACATTATTTTGTATTATGGTTATTCGATATTTAAATACGCTGGTAATCGTCACTGCGTTGTTACTACTAGCGTAGTAATAATAACTCAGTACAAATAACTGTCATTTTATTCTTCACCTTTAGAAGCACACGGCAGCCTATATTAGTGTTATGTTTATATTAAAATAACATACTTTATTATTATAATAATATGTATATCACTAGAAAATATCTATCAAAAGAGGTAATAAGATCTGTATCAGGAATTTCGCGAACCCTTTGTAATAATTAATGTCATAAGAGCATAGGGTATTTTATTAAGTATGTCGGAGCGTCTGTAAAACCTTCTGATTTTATTGTAAGAAAATGGCAATACTGATATGTTATAAAGGTATCGTTACAATACATTGGAGGGGTTTTTTGAAAACTGTATGATTTTTGTAACAAGCGGCTGTTATGTATTTCAAATACAAATTCAATATCTTTAGTTCATAAAATTCAACAATTTCTACAATTATTCGAAATCGTTCATTTAGAAAAAAAATATATATTCAAAAATTTTAGATCCACACACACAAAGCTACCACAACAAGCAAACCAGCTTTGTCAAATGTAAAATTATTAAAAAATCTGTCAGTCACAGGACTGCCAGAAGTCAGAAGTGAAAACATAATTTAGATACAAATATATACACACTGAAAGTTCTTAGGAAGGAAAAAACGAAATCATATAGAAGCCTGTTAATATTTTTGTTGCTTTTTGAAGTAGTCTACGTTTCTTTCTAAGCACCGTCGTATGCGATCGAACCATTGACTGAAGCAGTGAGCCCACTCTTCTTTAAGGATCTCTTTCACGCTTTTTTCAAACGCAGCCACGGTATCTTCACGGTTCATTAAATGAATTCCTCTAAGTTTATCTTTTATTTTTGGAAACAAATAAAAGTCTCAAGATGCCAGGTCGAGACTGTAATCAGGATGACTCACTAGTTCCACATCTTCGATAGACAAATATTCGATAGTCCGTCTGGCAGAGTGAGCTGGAGCGTTGTCGTAGAGGAGGAGGATCCTGCTTTATGGGCGCTGCTGTCTAACATTTTCCAAGACAATGCGTAGACTATGACTGAAATACCAATCTGCAGTAAAAGTCTTTTATCTTCTAGAATTATTGTTGCGAAATAACCCGTCCGTCCAAAGAATGATGCAATCATCTTTTTCCCTTCTTTACTTTTGACTGCAAATCTTCGAATGGAAACATCCATAGCGCAGATTCTCTTTTAAACCAGTTGTTAACAGTGACACAAAATGTGGCTTCGTAATGAAATGGCAATCGAAGTCTATCGTAACACTGTTGTTGAGTAAGACCGCAACGAAAGTCGTAATATATCATTGAGCTAGAATTTGTATTATGGGTTCTAGAATTCGGTATACATACATAAATATTTTTGGTTGTGCCAACGTAAATAGCATATCGATGGAAGGAAGGAAGGACGCCCCCCAGCCAGATGGACTGATGACCTGTAGAAAATAGCGGCGGAGGACCGGGTGCTATTGTGCAAAATGGGAGAGGCTGATTGATTGATACATAAAAGAAAATGAAATGCTGTTCATTTGCATCACTAATATACATGTATACAAATATTTAATATTGAAACTGCAATCGGCGTGACCGTCGAATGCACTACCGCTGCGCCACGGACGTCGTCAGAATCAAATGTATGAGTGTCTTCAGTAAGTGTTTCCTTGTATTTAACAAGTAAACAGTCTATACCCGCTTGTATTTAACAAGTTCTTATATTGTTATCTATCATTAACATTTAAGTTTTTAGAAGTTTCTTAATCTATCATTGCTAGCGTTTTATTTTCGTCTGAGAATAGAATCTTCAGTATTTATGCGTCATCGAACAAAAAATATTTTTATAAGTATTAGAATGTGTGTAATACTTGAATTAACATCACAATATATTACGTTTCATTAAACTGTCCCACGTTTTAAAAAAAGAGTAAAGACATGATTGGCGCAGATTATGTCTGTATAAATGCTACTGCAAATTATTTTCTCAATTTTCTTCATCCAATCGGCAACCGTTTTTTCAATAACAGTTGTAAAGTAAAAAAAAATTGCGAACGATAAAATTGCAGTAGAGGAAACGACACGTTTTCCCCAGCAGTCGTAACTCTACCTATGCAATATAAAGTGTATCAGATAAACCGATTTATTAGTAGACGTCGGCATCAATTTTATATCCGCGCTACATTTGCAGGAATCTAAAAGTGAATATTTCCTACTGATCTGAGATATTTCTTGAGCGTTCTATCAATGTTTTTTATTCCACACTTACGTTTTTCGTTACCAATCTTTTTTGTTATATTTCTTTTTATACTAATTTCAGATACTAAATAGTTTTAAACACTTGCAATACTAACTCGTGCTCGTGAGCTGCAAATCTTAACAGTCTCGTCAAAAAACTAATAGCACAACATAAATTTAAAGTAAATTATATTTCTATTTTATTAAATTTCATATGTTTATTGTTTCATTAATAAAACAAACTGCGCTTTAATCTGACATCTCTTTTAATAAAGAACAAAATTGAGTTCCACTAAAACGTAAATTAAAATGGTGTCCAAAACAATCACAATCCACGAAGTTCGGTCTTCGTATATCAAAAATAGTATAGGGATTGGAAAATATCGACTTGTAATAGGACTCGGCACCACGACCTCGATAAAATACATTTTTACGACAAATTACGCAGGTAACGCGATTTTGAATCGCGACATCCCTTTTTGCACCAATAATTTTGTCTACCTACATTTTGATGTTCTATTTTATGAAGTTAGCGACATGTTATCGTATTTTTTCTATCCCCCTTGGTTAGATTTCAGGGATATCAGATTTTTGGAAATAACTTTTTATATCCCACTATCCCACTAGAATTATAAATGTGAAAGTTGAGATGGATGGATGGATGGATGGATGGATGGGTGGATGGATGGACCGATTGCGATTAAACTTGGTATGTAGATAGCTGGAGACCTGGATTAACATATAGGCTACTTTTTCTTTCGGGACTTACTTACGGGATTAAAATAATTTGATGTTAATATTATCACACACCATATTATTAACAACATACATGTATCAAAGCACAGTAATTAGATGATTAAGATGTTTAGAAAAAAATATGCACTTTGTTATAAAGGCCAGAAAATATTATGCCACTGTTGATAGTGCCATTTCGAAGTTCTGTCGAATCACTGTCTCGAGTTGGTTACACAGAAATCGACCTACAGTGTGTGATTCCAACTACACACATAAAAAAAGTCTAAGCAACACGCATCATTTACACAAACTGCATGTTATTTTTTTTTCTTTGATATTCTATTTTTTCTTAGCAAAGTAGATTGGTATACAATCTTTTTTATTTTTGGAAACACACTGGCTGATTTTAAAAATAGAAACTTTTCATTGTGTTTTGTTTTTATTAAAATAAAAGGTTATTATTTTTTTCCCGATTTCATGTGTTTTCGTTGCTTGATTTTGGTATTTATCTCATTTTGAGAATACAGTTTTTGAAAAAATTTAGTGGAGATAAATTTTTTATGTCACGAAGCGACGCCATTTGACTGCTGATGAAATGCAGAGAGCTGTAGGAATAGTAGGAATCGGGAAGAAATCAGTCCCATGTATCTCGACATTTTGGTGTCAATAGGAGCGTGATTTGTCGTTTTTGGCAGCGTTATGTTAATATAGCGGATCCTGCTGAGCAGCACCCAGGACGTAGAAGGAGTACAACTGCTGGACAGGACCGATACCGATACATGCAAGACGTCAGCCGATGTTAACCACCCAACCATGGCAATGGAATTTTTTAAATTTAAATTAAATAGGCAGTGTGTGAATTGCACACACATACATACTTTCTTTTTTGAAATACGTAGCTTGCGTACATATCCTTTTCTCTCTGACTCGCTTCTCTCGAGCGTGTGTATGGAATACGTACCACGAGTCTAATACGCTCATTATGTTAACTTAACAACTATTTAGTATACGCTTTCCATTGCTGTTTTTCTATTAGCCTATGGCAACATATATTCACAGAAACATTCATTGTATGGTCTGGTTTATTATTACGATGACATATTAAACGCATGCACGTAAAGTAATGTGGAACTATCGAGTGCCACTATTTGACGCATTTTTTGTAGGAGATTGTGTATTTATGGTATATTTGATCAAAGACTACCTGTATTTAAGGTATCAACACAGCTCTGTGTCAGCCGTTTTATGTTTTCACAGTGACTTTTTGAATTAATATGTAAATGATACAAAAGGGTTCAAATCTCTAACCAACGGTAACTTACCTTACAAAGCGGTTTTATTGGAACGCTTTTTGCTTGCGCCTCGTAGAAAATTTCACTGTCCGTAAGCAAAACGAACCGTTTCTTGATTATTGCAACCGGGCATAAATCGACAATAACCGCTAATCAACTACTACGATGAACAGAAAAGAATAAATCTGATTTCAATTCTGACTTCTGTCTTATTATCAGAATTTAAACAGGAAACCTATCATTCTTTATTAAATTGAATTATTTAAAATTTAACAAAATTTTTGATCAAGTCAAAATCCATATCAATATTTTTGAACCGTATTATGCCAAGACAATTCTTGAAGAAAAACTGTAGAATGTGTACACAAAAAAAATGTGGTATTTCAAAATCATTCCTAGATTTGTACACAATTATGCTATTAACGACACTGTTCACTCATACATACTCAACTTAAAGTCAGCAAAGCACATTACTAATATAACACCTGTATGCAGAGCGGGAACTGTGACACTCAGCACTATGAAGCGCGACACACAAGTAATTAAAATGGTAATTATGAACAGGCGGTGTTTGAACATTAATGTGGACGGCGCCTTAATATGTTTAGTTTATGAAAGGGGGATTTACACCCTTGCAATAGTGGGGGTTTCTAACTATTAGTTTAAGTTTTGCTTAGCAAGGTAAACTTACACTTCATCTGTGATAAAAAGTGAATTTGCAATATTATCGCGTTAGTATGACTTCCTCTATGTATTAAAATTACAAACCGTATGAATTGGCCTTTGGATGCATGCCAAGAACATAATCATTCATTTTGTAGTTTTATTTTTAAGAGTCATGATTGGTTTGGTGCGTTAGTGTCAACAATTGTGTTTACAAAGAAAGATATATTGAAAATGTCTACATGTTTTTAACAAATAGTTGGATTTGCGTGTGTATTTCGGGTATGCCCGACTAGTTTCGGGCAAGATAAGGACCCAGACAATGTACTGTCTGACACTGACGCGATAGGTCCCTGTTGGGCCTGAAGCTTTAATTGATTAAAGGAGTAGGTAGTGGAAATGCTAGAGTAAACTGCTGAATCTGCAGCAACTATTTCTAGTCAGACTTATTTAAGAACACTCTAGCCGCTAGGTTTATACATAGTTTGTTGTTGTAATAAAATCGTAAAGAAGTCAAAATGTTTATTGAATTTGTTTGAGAAAACTAATCGGTCACTTAACAACAATTCACATAAATACTATCAGACATAATCTTTTGATATTTCACGTACATAGTCTCTAATTACCACATCAATTAATGACCTATGTAATCTATAGCTTGGATGTTTACCATGGGGAATCGATAAGTGATAAATCCTATTATTTTGCAAATAGATCTTTTTATGCACATCGATGTGTTTTTCAAAGCTAGATGATGCCGGCATTTCTTATTATTATGATTAGAATATTTTAACTTACTACCATACTAACCAGCAAATATATATCGCTGCGTTACTATGCTATTAATACTATCTACTAGTGGTCGAAATTCAACAAAAAGTAACGAAGTTGAAAAAAGTAACTGTTTATAGAAAGTAATATTTCTGAAGTTCGTCAATAGCTAGTAAACAAAAAAAATCAAGAATATCTGGTATACATCACAGGAAGAAAATGTTCTAAATTATTTTGTCTTTTGCCTGTATATTAGACTATTAGTGTAGCGACTTATACCTTAGAACAAAGGTTACATTCATCGTTATAATTGCCCGGGTCGAGCGTTGTTGAGTTTTTCACAGGCAGTGTCGTATGATATCCGCCTTTTCTTGGCTTCTGTTAGGTTCCATGTAATGTGGTGGTGCGTTTATGGTCATCCAGGGAGGAATAGCGTGATGCTATCAAGATGATAGTTAAGATCATTAAATTAGAACAGCCAACAGTTCTAACTGTTGGCTGTTCTAATTTAATGATTTTTATTCGAAAATTGATTTTATTCGTTTTATATTTTGTCTATTAAAACAAAAAAATACATGATAGGTAACTATCTCGTCACGTAAATTCTAATGTCAGTTATTACAACTTTTAAAATACTCCTGCCTAAAAAAAATGCTTTAACGATTAGAAAGGAACTGATAATCTTCGAATGGCTGAACAGGTTTGCTTGAATTATAGCGAAGAACACTCGCAAACAAGTCATCGTTAAAACACAAAAAACTTAATCCAAGTCGATCCAACCATTTGGGAGCTATGGTGCCACGGACAGACAACAGATACACAGACACACATATGTTAAACTTAAAACACCCTCCTTTTTGCGTCAGGTGTTAAAAAGGAAGCAAAATAAAACCTCGTTACAGCGCGAAACTCGGCTATCTACTAATCCCGTCTTGCAAAACACAGCAAATTCTTGAAAGCGTTGAACTAAGTGCTTGTGGTGCAACAGAATTATATATTACATAAATTCATTGCCACTTGCCTATTTCACATTGCAGTGGAATCTTAAGGGTATATAGTGCATCCCGCGTTTGATATAACATCGATTGAGGAAGAAGAAAAATGCCAGTGGGGTGTTTTAAAATGGCTGCAGACAAACCTTTTTAGGCCATCCACAGGAAAAAAATAAAAAATTATAGGTTGTATCCTAGTTCTATTTAGCGGAAACTTCTGAAAAATACTGCCAATAATCTAGCATTATAGAACTTACTCCAACGATTTGAAATTAAAAGAACTGGTTTGTTTATTGTTTTTGGATATTAATCCATTGCATCATACTCGTATAACTCTTGTGTGTAAACATGACATATTGTGAAAATATCGAACTACTTCTATCAAGTGCGCGAAAGTTTGAAATACATCTATTAACTGAATGATTCCTTAGATAGATAACATTTTATTTTTGTACGCTATTGTTACATTACAAGTATCATACATACATGTGTAATACTGATAATGTACAAAGGGTGCCTTATTGCGGAATGCAATCTCTGAATTCGTAAAAGATCAATAACTCTTGTAAAATAGCTAATCTTATAAATAAATATCTATTTCTTGCAACATGATTGTGTTTATGAAGCAAAAACGTGGCTCAATTTTCTCGCAAGCATTGCGGTGGGATAAGCTGTATTTAATAACATACTGTATATATAAAACAACACTGTGACATGTATAAAAATTATATGCAAACAAAGCCATGGCATCAGTTATGTATAAAACGACTAACGAGTGTGAAGTCGTGAGCGGAAATTATGTATATCATCTTGTTTTTGTTTTCTTATCTGACTTTGTTTTTTCGATCGGTTTTTTGGATGCTTGTGATACTTGAAATTTGATTACGTCAGGGTTATATTTGTGTATACAACGTATTACATAAAGGTATATATATATAGTCATATATTATGCCAGTTTAGTAGATACCGTGAATAACCGTAAGTTTCTTTTCGGATAACTGTAATAGGCGTTTGTCTTCCATCTCACCTGATGAAAAGTGTCGATGCAGAAGAAGATGATACACCTCTATCCAAAAGAAAAGAAGTCTATTTACACTATGATTGAATGTCCCAGGACTATATTTGGCTGGAAACTTAGACGCAGGCAGTTCAATCCAGACTTTGGCGACTCGAACCAAAAAGGAGCTGTCAAAGTGTTTAGTTTGGTTTGACTTTTCGGTGTGTCAACAATGAAAGGATGGAACTTCTATCTGCATCTAGCTAGTTCGCTGAAGGAATTCGAAGACGGCTTTCGCACACTGACTAAAGTGTAAACAAATTTAGTAAATTCTTAATTTTAAATACCTTATTTTGAATTTTGACTGAAACCCGAAATTGCAAAACAGCAGCGTACTATGAGTAATAATTTCAATTGCAATCATTTCAAAAAAATAACTAAAAGGAGTAACCACATGTTATCACGTCAAGAAAGATGTAAAAAAATGATGTTGGTGAACTAGGTTAATAATAACAATGTGTATTTAAATTATAGACTAAGGTAACATAAAAAAATGACGAAAAATGTACGCTGAAGTTATTGCAATAAACTATATTTTCTTTGTTTTGTTTCTTCTTTCTATTTCAAAACTTTCAAAACTGAAAATATGAACTTATAGAAAAGCTTTTTTATTTTAACTATATAGGCAATAAATACTAAGATTGTTGATAGAATATAGTAGATTTTTTCCGTCACTTGCCGTCCACCGGGCACTTTGGGAATTAAAGATGGGAAAATTGGGAGTTTATTGAAAAGGAAAGATAGTTATGAAGAGGAGACACTGGAAGGAAACGGATATTGCTCATACGGATGAATTGGGGAGTATAACTTGAACTGGCTTTTACTTTTACATATCTGTAACACGTTGTATAATTTTTACTATACATTTGATTATACATAATTATATTATACACTAGCAGCGCCCCGCGGTTTCACCCGCGTAAGTCCCGATCCCGTGGGAATATCGGGATAGCCTATATGTTAATCCAGGTCTCCAGTCTCCACATCCATACATCCATACATCCTCACAAACCTTCACGTTTATAATATTAGTAGGACGTATTAAAGTTCAAAACTTTTCTTTAAAACATGTTGCCGTCAACATGTTAGTATTTCTATAAATAACACTTCAACATATTTTTGCACTATCTCTTCTGGTTACTAAATAAAATTAATATTTCCCTGTTACGTATGGATGCGTTTTAATTTATTTCAACGTAATGTAATTCGCAGTTTATTTTCGACGAGATAAGTCGTACTCACATACGGGCTTGACATCCGATAGCACTATTAAATAATTTAAACCTGTACTAAAATTGTTAATGAGTAAACATGTTAAAATAGTTTCTATGCCTGAACAATTTAATTTGGAGTTTTACCGAATTTAGTCAGTAATTAATTTTGGTAATGTAAGTTATTGTTATAGAGGTTGTACTCACTCTTTTGCGATGCATGTAAGCTAGTGTTAATAAATAACAATTAAAGTAAAAAACATTCGCAGATATTTGAGATTCATAAAAATAATAGTAGTAATAAAAGTGGATAGAAATCATCGAGTCTATTAGTATAGGTACATACTATAAAAAAGTGTAATATCTTAGCATTTTCTTGTTAATCTACCATATGAGTTACGAGCTCACAAGTGCCTTTAACTTAATATATTGTATTATATAATTACCAATTTCAAATGATAGAGTACTGGACTACAAAAAAAAGTCTTATTAAATTAAAAAAAGCTTAGTGAAATACTCGTAATTTTGGGGTTTTCATTCTTTGAAATGAGTGTTAATTAGGCTTACTTCAGGTACAATTGTAAAAAATTAATTCGCAAAATTTATTTTTCATATTTAAAAAAAATATGAAACCCACTTTTCATTGTGTACCCTAATCATCTAATTCTTCATCAGGGCATTCTAAGAAGATCATAAAGTCTCCCGCCGCTGTATTTTATGTTATGTTAATATGCTAAAATCCTAATAGTATTTTTATAAACTAGGCACTCCCTGTTGCTTAAAATCAAAACATGATCATGATTGCACGAAAAAACCGGGCTAAATGCTGACCAGTTATTGTCCTAATACTTTTAATGTATTTACGTCCAGTTCTTACGACTGGCCTGTCTAGTGGTTAATGATCCTGACTGCTGAGCTAGAGGTCGATTCCCACCCAGGACCAATAATTGTGTGATGAGCCACGATCATTTGTTCTGTGTCTAGGTGTAATTTATCTATAATATGGATGTATTTAGAAATATATAAGTAAATTTATCACGTTTAGTAAATTCCCGTAGAGATAACCGATAAAACAACGAGAACAGTTCATTTAAAAAGAAATCCCAAAGTCAGGCTCTGTCCTAAAGTCAACAAACGCGTCGTGCTCGTGATATTTACTTGTAAATTAATTTTCGCAGTCGTTTTTAACGTGTTACCGAGCTGATTGCTTTCCTTTATTCAATGTGTAATATATTATCTATAACTTTGTATATTTGCGACTCGTTTGTCAAGTCGTTAAATAAATGAATATTACGAAGTCAGGGAGATATTTGTTGGATTATATTCATGTCTAAGGTTCGCCTCGTTTTTCATCATTAACGTTTATGTTGCTAATTTGTTTGGTGTTTTTGGTTCATTCCTCATTATAGAAATACATTATATAAATGAATAAACTCCTCTGAAAACATTCACAGAAAGTATTAACTACATAAACAAACATTTGAAGCTAAACAATTAATCAAATCAAAACCAAAATAATTTATTTCAATTAAACCATTTATGGGTTTTTTTAAACTGCAGTCAGACTTCTTGCCTGTACCAATACGTAAATTCTATGCAGAAGAACAGACAAGAAACTCTAAGGCCACTCTTTTTCAACATGATTTTTACAAGTTTGTGGTTACATTGCTTTTAAGCGCAAATGAAATGTGAAAACAATCTAACGTATTGCTCTAAAATATAAACAGTCGCGCAAACACTCAAATATTTCAGTAATAGCAGTCCAGAGATGACTAGCCAGGACCAACGGCAAATGCAAGTCATACTTGACGGTAGTCCCAGGATTACATCTAACATGAACTGGTTACTAGTAACTGCAGTATGTTGTGGGTTAAACATTGTATAATCTAGAGATCAGCAGAGATTAGTAGTTGTAAATATGCACATGATTAATTGACCAATGTTACAAGTTTTTCTTGGTACAAGCTGTTAAATGGTTTACTTCCATCATAAAACTGTCACCAGTAATAGGTGTGTCCCAAATTATAGATCAATCGGTTAACAGGAAGGGGGTAAAATTCCAATTACTAGATTTGACCCACATAAGACAAAGTAGGCTAATAAAATCGTTTAAAAATTTTGTTTTTGATTGTAAAATAGATGTCGAACACTATTTGGCACTATTACTCTGTTATGCCAGAGTATATTGAGAGCGGCTTCTATTAAATGAATCATTCTTGAGAATGAAAGATTTGACCAATCAAACAAATAAAGTCTATGTTTAGATCGATGTGACCTTTTCAAGATATTAGATCTTTTTGACAGCCGTCACCAACGGATTTACGAGCACTCTGGTTCGGTTAATGTCGATAATGTACTATAAGTTAAAAGATAGTTCGGAATAAAATCGTGGACGTAGCATGCATTACAATATTTACTCAGATTACGCCACCATTTTACTCAGATTACCATTATTATGTTTCTTTACAATAAACCGTTTAACTTAAAAACAATTTGTACTTTTTTTAAATTCTGTTTCTTAATAATGATGTAAATAGATATAGAGAATAGATTTTGTAGGAGTGGTTTAGAAATTCAGTAAATTTTATGACTTAAAATTATCCTACTGCGAATGCTTGTAAGTATTTTTTGTTCGATAATAATTTAAATTAATAATCATACGAAAATAGCAATAAATTTTAGTTAGTAGCATACATTGTATCATCGCATTCGTAAGTGTGACTTGTCACAGCGTATGTCACTACTACTGCCATTTTTTTCTCCAGAAACGACATTTGATTTGCATTTATAGTGGTTGTTACTGATTTGTGATTGTTTATATAGATCCACTTCACTTTACACGTGTCGTGTAAAATGCAGATATATTTCATTTATTTTTCCGTTCTTTTCGGATGTTACACGGTAACTTTTGGTTCTGTATGTGCCGCTTTTGATTCTTTATATAGGGTGTGTATAACAATATATATAAGAATAATATAGTAAGAAGCCAAGCTAGTTCCTGACAGGTGCATATTACTGAAACGGCCTAACGCCTAATCAATATGGTTCAATAAAGTTTAACAATAACATAAAAGTGAATTTTATGTTATTCCTAGTAGCAAAGAAAAATCCACATGACATTGCAAAAAAAAAGATGGATTCAATGGTCATGTTGTTAATGGGATAGTATGTTCTCTTACATTATGGCTTTAGGTGAAAGGGTGCTAACCTGTTACCTTTGACTTCTATAGAAACATGGCTGAAAGTTCATTTAATTATGGCTAATGACTTTGCCCATAATAAAGATTGTGGTCTCAATTTACGTATGTTTGTATATGATATTATTTTTTTATTAACAAATGGCATAGGTGTATGTCTTCCAACTTACCTGATGGAAAGTGAGGATGACGACGAAGATGGTACAGGCCTATCCAAGAAAACCCTATTCACTCTACATTTGAACGCTCCTGTAAAACATTATTGCACTTAAAACTATCGTTTTCATATTAAATAAATATTATTTATTAAACTGTACAATACGGATTTATCCTTTAAATCGTAGGTATAATAACAGCACGAACTAACCTACATTTTAAGCTCTATTTGAATGAAAGAAACAAAAGTGGGTCTGAGCGTGTTGTTTGAATAGCGATTGAATGGTATCGGGCCCGAACAGGCGTCGCCACCTAAACGTAAGCCAGGGTTGTCACGAAACAAAAATTTAATCTAACTAAATGTGTGTTGACAGGCGTAGAATTAATTTTCCTCACACTATATACCGACACATTAATTAACCTTTATGTAATCATGTTTTGCTTTTGTACACGTTATTGAGATAAACCCATCTAGAAGCGTAGAAAACTTTAAGTACTATCGTCATATTTTGGTATAAACACCTTTCAGGTATTTCTGTGAACTGGAACTAAAAGTGAACTGGCACAAATAAGTGTACACTAACTAATATTATATATAGTGTTGTAACAAGTTGCAATCCTTTCCCAATATGAGTTCGTGAATTAAAATCTTATACAGATCTGTTAAGGATTTTAATTAGGTAAAAATATCGACGAGTTTTTGGTTTGAAACTTTATAGAATAACTTTCTCAATCAAAGATCAAATGAAGAATCTCAAAATAGCGGATTTATAGAAGTGCACATAGTAACAGCAGTCTTATGATCCTTTTGTGTGCATGAGTATATTATATTGATACCATAAAAATTTTGCGCATTGACTGGGATGGTATACAATGATGGCCTTGGGCAGTTTGTCTGATACCACACACTGTACACGACATTTTTTTACTTTTCCTGGGCTCACCTGAAAGGATAGCCAATACAACTGACCCGGTGGTCCTCACCGCTCCGGAGCAGTGGTAAACTAGTTGCCGGTTCCGAGCTCCATCTTTTCTTCAGGATCCCTTAAATAATCGCTAATGCTTTAGGCAATCATGTTCGCTTTTCATCTTAATTGTTATTATAGTTGGTTAACTTTCCATGCTCTTTCATTTGTTTTCATAAATAGAAACATACTAAAAAAAACCGCGTTACAATGTTTTATTTTTTGAAAGTATTTGATAAATTAATAAATGTAAGTTTTTAAAGTATTTGTAAAATATAGAAACTAAGAAAGAAAGGCAGAGTGAAAAACATATACAATGCTAGTGCACTCCACTCGCTATGTATTTCACTCTTAGCTAAACTAATACCCTGAAAAGATTACACTTGAGTATTGTAATCAATACCAATTATAATTTATATATATATTAAATTTATTTATAGAATGGATAAAAATATGTATGTATGATCACAAGTAGAGGCTTAGTTCTGATAGTGATTTTGTTTCTAACATCTCAAAACAAAACTTTATTTAAACAGCGTAATTTAACATAGCAATACGTTAAAGACGAGAACTTATCATAACACATTTTTATCACTGAACATCTAACACAAAAAAATATTATACGATATCGTATGCATTAAGGAGATGTATGTTTAATGGTTCATCTCATTTATAATACGCCGTACGTATTCAAAGCTGCGAAAAAGACTGTTTTGTTCGTCAGTTACACCCAGAAAGATAGTAAAGTAATGACCGGAGGGGCTTCAAACCCGGAAGAAATTCACAGCTACAGTAAATATCAAGTTTGATACTTTGCTATTATTGATAATTACTATTGAGATAATTTTACTGATAATATCATAAAGCGTATTAATTGGTTAATGCTTCTGACAGGTGGTTTATTACATAATTGTATTTACAGAGTAGTTTTTGAAGTTAAACTTCTTTAGCATCATTGTGATTTGAAATTCAATGAAACGAAAAACTCACACTAATAAGAGACAAACATTTATAAATAGGATTTAGCCTGCGAGAGAATGAGTTTACAGTTTTTCCTATAATCTTTGTCTTTGCGCTTTTGTACTACAAAGCCTTAAGTCACACTAAAAAGAGAAACACAATACAATGGGATATAGCCTGCGAGAGAATGAGATGGAATATAAGTATACAGCACTAAAAAGAAACAAACATATTCATAAATAGGATTTAGCCTGCCAGAAAATGAGGTAGAATACAAGTATACAGTGTTTCCTATAATCTACTATGCTAGCACGTGTCTTTGCGCCTGCGTACTGTTACACGAGACTTTGATTTGGACTTTTTAAAAAAGAAAATAATAGTTTGATGAACACCTTTTAATTAATAGAATGATTATCAAAAAAAACGGGAAAAGGCGAGTGTTCAATCTCAGGGCTCGGAAGAGACTGCCAGACCTTTCTGACACTATGAGTACTCGGATATCTGATACCTGCTTAATATTGCTTAGCTCAGGGATGTTCCATACAAAAGAGGTATGTAACAGCCCCCCGGTTAAGAGGAAACTTACCGTAAGGGAAAGTTTCCGGGAAATTACTCCATCCGTAAACGCGGTTGATTTGAAATTGTTTCTAATTCGATGTGAGAGTTTTCATTTTGTTCATTTGTTACTATATGTATCTTTGATGTTGAACACTTGCCCTTTTTACAAATATATAGTAAAACTAAAGCTAAACATAAAATTACAGAAAATACACTAAGGATTGGGAAACTTATATGATTATTAAGGTCGTGGTGACTTTCTACAGAATTTAACTTGTCTATAATCTGATTCGATACAATTTTAAGATTTTTAAGATCATCTAATTTTACATTATTAATTTTAAAAGGAGTTATATTTAGTTTCTTTATACGACCTACATTACAACAACTATCATTTATTATATTAAAACTAGAAGAAACCAGTGGTAATTTTAAAGTAGGAGTGGTTTCTCTTACTAACCTAGTATTTCTACAATATGCTGCACAATTATATGGAATATTAAGAATTCCTGTGCCGGATACAATTGTTTCTGATAGTATACTATTTGAACATTCAATAGTAAGTTTCGTGGGCTGAGACTGTACAAATATCCACTTATTGTTATGTAATTTATGCCAAATATCAATGTTACCATGAAGGAATCTATATTGACAGTTTTCTGGTAATGAGGATACAGCCTTAGTGATTATGTCTATTTCACAATATTGGTTACCTGACACTGTATAAATTTCATATAACTTACAAAGGTAGGTTTTGTAGGATATATCTCTACAGTCCTGTAGGTTTTTTATAAACGCAAATGAAGATTTATCTTTGCTTAAAGCTAAAAATTGTTCAGTAGGTAAAATCAAACTGAAAGAGTTTGGTGTTCCTGGACCATGTGGAATAGGTAATGGAATGTTTTTATATAAATTATATTCTAATGCACTAACTAAGGGTATTCTTACTACAAATATTAGTTTATTATCTAAATAGTAGCAGACTAACTTAGCAATATTAATTAAAATATGAATATTGTTTAATTCTAATTTTACTGGGAAATCTTTATATTTAGGAACTACCTTAAGGTTACTAACAATGTCTTCATATAGTTGACGTGGTGTTAAAATAGATGGGTGAAGAGTATTACTTTGTACAAATAGAATAGAGTTTAAAATATCCTCTATCTTAAAAGAGAAGGTGTATAAGTTAGACTGTAGAACATTTAAAACATTTTCAAATTTTATTTTAAAACTGTTAGCTATTACAATGTTGGATATATTGTTATATGACATCGTCATTCTGTCGATGACGTCATTCAATTTTACTTGGTTCACGTAGATTTCGTGTAAAGAATTATTTACATTGGAAATGGCTGTCTGAGAAACAATAATACATTCCT
The DNA here is from genome assembly GCA_949752705.1 of Callimorpha dominula. Classification (NCBI taxonomy): domain Eukaryota; kingdom Metazoa; phylum Arthropoda; class Insecta; order Lepidoptera; family Erebidae; genus Callimorpha; species Callimorpha dominula. The sequence goes on from OX456991.1 coordinate 1,164,809, forward strand.
TGACTGCGTCTCTAATTTTCTTCTCATTTGTGAATAGTTTTTCGATAGCGTTATTATAATTTTCAGCATCATCCTCATTTAAAGTACCAAATACGTGTCTAAAAATGACACCTATTCCAGATATCCAAGCGGATCTTTTAGAGAAGTTATTAGAAATAATATGGGAGAATGAATCAAAATCACGTAAAATGTCTGTATATAATGAATTTAAGGGTTCCAACATATTTAAGCATTGTTTTTCGTCTATTTCCTCACTTTCTCGACATTGATACCGTATTCTACTAAACGCATCATGAATGCTTTCGATGTGACTCTTGAAAGCGGATATATCTATAGGGATAACTATGTGAAATTGATCATTAACTACTTTGAGAGAGCCAACCGGATCGAAGAATATACCAGGACCCTGGGTGATGTACTCAACATATTGGTTTTCGGTGGTTGCTATGGTATAAGCGGCCTCCAGTCTGTAATTGTAAGTCATATTAACTAAGTTAATGAATAACGAATTTAAATGTTGTATTTATTGTATTATTAATTAACCATTCAAATGTGCTGGTTTTACTTCATCAAAATGGTGCTTAACGTGACGCCGATTGATCAAAAGAGATAAAGTATTATTTCCATGAATTTGAACAACTTTATACGGACCCTTCCAAACGGCTGATAAAGCCTTACGTAATCTCACATGATTCCGTAGGTAGACGTAATCACCAATTTTGTATTGGACGGCGCGAGTGTGTCTGTCATAATAAGTCTTTGACCGTTCTTTTGACTTTTGAATATTCTGAAGCGCTTTTTCACGGGAAATTTTAAGGCGGTGTTGAAGCATTTTAATATATTCAGGATAAGTGATATCAGAGGCAGAATTGAAAACAGAATCAGGAATAAATGGCTTGTGGCCGAAAACAAGCTCATAGGGTGTGAAGCGAGTTGTTGTATGGACGCTGCTATTATAGGTCAACATGGCGGTATAAACGAATTTGTGCCAATTGGATTGGTTCTCATTCACATATGATTTTAAATATTCTTTTAGAGTGGAATGACTGCGCTCGAGAGCTCCTTGTGTTTGGGGATGGTAAGGTGATGACCAGATCTGTTTTATTTTTAAAAATTCACAGGTTCGTTTAAATAGGTCGGCAGTGAAATTTGTTCCTTGATCTGTAAGTATCATTTTAGGAATACCAAAAAATGATATAAAGTGTACTAAACATTCGCAAGATTCTTCTGCAGTCGCATTAGAAATAGGATAAGCTATAGAGAATTTAGTTAAATCATCCTGAAGGGTAAGTATAAATTTCAATTTATGGACTCCAGCTTCGGGTAAGGGTCCAACTATGTCCAGGCTAATTCTTTCAAATGGGCGAGTAGAAGTAGTGGTGATTTGCATGGGTGATCTGTTAATTCTGCGAAAGGCTTTATTCGATTGACAGAGAGCACAATTTTTTACATAGTTTTCTATATCTGACCGCATGTTTTTCCAGTAGTAACGTTCTTTAATTCGGTCTAACATTCTGTTTGAACCAAGGTGTCCTGCTATAGGAATATCGTGGTTTTCTTTCAAGATTTTTGAAATTTCTGAGGGTACAGGATAAATAATAGTGTTATGATGTATATTAACTATGATATTAGTGTTGTTAAATAGATACATAAGCATGCCGTAGATTTTAACAAAAGAGTGATGTTCAAATGCGTTTTTGAAATCAGATACTGCTATATCATTTATATCACCACAGAGAATAATATCATCCCTGGCTAATTTTAAGGTTTTAAAAATATCGGGATATGTGCAGTTGTCAAAATAATGAACTTTTGTAAATAATAGGTAGTAGGATTTTCCTCGTAACTCTAGTTTTTTAAATGAATGAAGTTCTATTTCCCCTTGCAAAATGCTGTTTGAACCTCCCGGGGCGGAAAGCACATCCTGAAGGTAAGGGTTTGATTCATCAAGGTCTACTGATACGGGTATGATAATAGTCTTAGCACTACTTTTTAATAGAGATTCATTGTGTTCTATAATTTGAGTATTATAGGTTTCGTTTTTGTTAGTAAAGGATTTTAGGAAATCTGTGTATTCATTATTAGAACTAGTATGGGTTTGTTCTTCTACTTCAGGAGTTAGCGTAGGAGTAGGAGGAGTCCTCAAATCAGGGTCTATGTTTGGACTGGAATCTAGTGCACCTAAGTCAATTAGTTCGTCCAGGACGTCTTGAGGAATTTCTAACTCTGGACTGGAATTTGGCTGGTTATTAGTACCACTGGTAGAGGGTATGTCTTGAGTTATTGGGTTGACCGGGAACCGTGACAAGGCGTCAGCATTACTATTAATTTTGCCTTTTTTATATTCTACTTCGTAATCAAATTCTTCGAGCTTGAGTCTCCATCTGACCAGTTTGGAGCCCGGATCCTTACAGTTAAATAACCATTTTAGGGGACGATGGTCAGTGATAATTTTGAATCTACGGCCGTATAAATATGGTCTGAAGGTTTTTGTCGCGAAGAGGATTGCTAAACATTCCTTCTCGGTCACGCTGTAACTAGTTTCGGCTTTATTAAGTGTTCGTGATGCATAAGCGATAGGGCGATCATTTCCTATTGGGCCTTGAGATAATATAGCTGAAATTGCGAAATTTGATGCATCACAGGTTAATACAAAAGGTTGACTGAAATCAGGATAGGCTAAAATAGGAGCAGAAACAAGGGCGTTTTTTAATCTTTCAAAGGCTAATTGTTGTTCATTTTGCCAGTTAAATGGGATATTTTTTTTTAAAAGATGAGTGAGAGGTTTAGCTATTTTAGATAGGTCAGGTATAAAACGACGATAATATGAAACTAGTCCCAAGAATGACTTTATGTCTTTAGGACATTTGGGCAATGGAAATTCGGATACGGCTTTGGTTTTTTCTGGATTTGGTTTAACCCCTTTATCTGTGATTATATGGCCAAGATATGATACTTCTTTGCGAAAAAATTCACACTTATCAGGTTGAAGTTTCAAATTAAATTTACGCAGTCTGTCGAAGACATCAGACAGGTGTTTTAAGTGAAGGTCAAGGTCAAATGAGTGAATTACAATGTCATCCAAGTACACAAAGCATTTGATGCCCTGTAACCCAGATAGGACCGAGTTCATCAATCTTTGGAATGTCGCGGGGGCATTTTTAAGCCCAAAAGGCATACGAGTGAACTGGAAATGACCCTGTGGGACAGAGAAAGCGGTTTTAGGAGCATCCTTATCTGCCATTTTAATTTGATGAAATCCAGAAGCAAGGTCAAGGGTGCTAAAATATTTGCACTTGCCTAATTGATCTAAAATTTCCGAAATATTTGGTATCGGGTAAGAATCGCCTATTGTAATATCATTTAGCTTGCGGTAATCTATTACTATACGCCACTTGCGTTGTCCTGAAGCGTCTAATTTCTTTGGAACTATCCAGATTGGAGAAGACCATGGTGACGCTGACGGTTCTATTATGCCTTCGTCGAGCATTTTGTTAATTTGAGTTTCTACTTCCCTTTTGTGGACTTCTGGGAATCTATATGATTTTGTATTGATCGGAATTGAAGAAGAAGTGTTAATCTCGTGTTGCAAAGTCTCGGTGGTAGTGAGCTGATCACCAGGAAGATGAAAGATGTCAGAGTACGTGGAACAGAGGTCGCCTAGAGCATTTGTTTCTTCAGGATTTAGGTGGGAAGCTCGTAATAAATTTAGAACTTGTTGAGTTCTATCCAATGAATTTATTGCATTTGTTTCAGAATGCATCGTGTGGAAAACCGTGTCCTTGACAGGTTTGTCTAATGGTAATATTGTAATTTTAAGGTCCGAGTTTACGTATATGGGGGATTCAGAGACGTTAATTACTGATATATTTATTCTAGAATTAGGCTTTACTTTTACTACGCAATTTGCTGTCAAGAGGGATTCGGCTATGCATTGGTCAAGAACTAGACCTTCTTTTATTTTAGGGTTAAGGACGGAACATTCAATAATTGATTCGGTCCTAGGCGGTATAATATAAATTGGGTCACAAAACTTTAAGGTAAGCTTTATCTTATTTATAACTAAAACATTTTCTAGATAATCAATTTTACAGTCAGAATAAGCGAGGAGATCGTTGCCTATTATTCCATCGTATGGGAAATCTAAACTGGGGACAACATGAAAATGATGGCTCAGTAAGTTGAAGTTAATTAAGATATGGCCTAAGGTCTTCATTGGGTTTTCCTCTGACCCCAAACCATGGAAGGTTATTATATGATTAGTAATTGGGGGCATTTTTTCGATACTATTTATTTTTAATAAACTGATAGAAGCCCCGCTGTCTACAAGAAATTTAAGACGCTTATTGGAAACGGATGTCAGGACTTCTATATAAGGTAAGTATTTTTTTGTAAGATTTTTTGTAACATTATACGTTTTAATTGTATGTTTTTCTTTTTCAGACACTATGCAGGATGGACAGGATTTTGATTTAGATTGAGGTACGCCTATAACGGAATTCGAGCTTCGTTTGTCATTCGTTGTCAAGTCATTATATGTTTGAGACTGGTTATTCTGTAGGTTAGAGGATAAATTTGATACTGCGATATTGTAAAAGGGACTATTCATACTTGTAGGCCTGTTATTAGGCTTACTAATAGAGGGGTTGAAAACAGTGGTTTTATAAGGGTATCTGTAAGTTTGGGGTTGTTTACCCAGTTTGTTAATGGATGAATTGGAAACAGCGATTTTATTAATTTGGGATCGTATATCCGGTTTGTTAATGAATAAATTGGAAACAGCGGTTTTGTGAGTTTGGGGTTGTTGACCCGATTCGATAATGGATGAATTGGAAACAGCGATTTTGTTGATTTGGGATTGTATATCCGGTTTGTTAATGAACAATTTGGAAACAGCGGTTTTGTGAGTTTGGGGTTGTTTACCCAGTTTGTTAATGGATGAATTGGAAACAGCGATTTTATTAATTTGGGATCGTATATCCGGTTTGTTAATGAATAAATTGGAAACAGCGGTTTTGTGAGTTTGGGGTTGTTGACCCGATTCGATAATAGATGAATTGGAAACAGCGATTTTGTTGATTTGGGATTGTATATCCGGTTTGTTAATGAATAAATTGGAAACAGCGGTATGATTAGGTAAGGCTCCCGTATCGGTTTGTCCGTTGGTAGTGCCCGCACGATACTGAACGGGTAGGACTACTCGTTTAAATCCTCGGTTATTACATCCCCAGAGTTCTGTAGTTCTTCAGTGGCGTCAACAACATGAATAGGTTGATTACTTCTAGTAGAACTTGTTGATGGGTGATTAGATTGTGAGTGTTGACTCCGAGAGTTCCCGAATCGCCTATTATTATATTCGCGTTTTCGACAGATATCTATAGTGTGGCCTATTGCTTTACAGTAGCGACACACCGGGGGAACAGGAGGGGGTGTATAATTTTGGTTATTAGGCCTATTGATAACGCTCATCCCTTGCTGTGTAATACTTCGATTTGGCTGAAATTGTTTCTGGACTGAGCGTCCCTGGTTAAATGAATTATTATTGTTAAAGGAGAATGTGTTTCGTTTAAAAGTACTTTGTAGTATTTTTTCTTCAGACATAGCAAAATTGATGGCGTCATTCAAGGTTTCCGGATCGCGACAACGAACCACAGTAGACAAACGGACATTTAAGCCGCTAATAAAAGTATGCAACGCAAGGTCCTGCATTGCAGCGACACGGCCAGCGAGTTCACCTTTTTTTTTTGTGGGTATTGAAATATTAATTTCGGTTAAAAGTTTTGATAAGCAAGATTCAAGACGCAATGCGAACTGGTTAACCGTTTCGGTATTAGACTGTCTACAATCTTGAAGGTCAGAGAGCAGTGCAGCATAGTGTTTTCTTTCTCCAAACTGGGATTTTAAAAAGTCTTCTAACTGTTGCCATGTTTCGAAATCTTTTATGGCACATGCACTTTCGGCACGACCCTCGAGTTGGCTAAGGATGTATTTTAACAATATATCTTGTTGTGACGAACTTGCGAGATTTATCGCGTTTCGACAATTATTTAAATAAGCATTCAACTTCTCGCGGTTACCATCAAATTTATTTATAAATTTTATTAAAACGCTAGTATCAATTTCTTTTTTTGTCATAGTTATTTCTTTCGTAGACATGGTTGCAGTAGTTTCCTCTTTAGGCATATCACACCTGGGAATTTGTATTTAAAACAAAGAGATAAGACGCGACTCTGAGAATTGCGATAAGACAGTTATGTTGCACTGGTCTCGGGATGAACGATTAAATACACAATGCAATAATACTCGTATGATCTAATGTACAATTAATAAAACTAATGAACACTTGTATCACTTCTTCTGTTTTCAAGTTATTTGGTATCATGTAATTTCACTAGCACTGATCACAAGACTGATACTTCGAGGTTAGGTATGAATTTGAAGCACTTACAGGAATACGGCGATAGCATAAGTTCCATAGGTCATCTCGTCAGCTGATGGTAGGTACCAGTTTCACCTTGGTAAGCGGGCTCGGCAACGGGTGTAGCAGTTAACCAGGTGCAGGAAACAGCAGCACACACACAGAGATTTATCACATACGCGACGACAGGATTCAGCGGTTGAATACGATGTAGGATAGTGTCCACGGTCACGCGAGTGTATTGTTTTTCTTTCACAGAACTGAGGCGAACCAGGATTTATTATTTTAAATCCCTTAAGCTGCCACCAATGTTACACGAGACTTTGATTTGGACTTTTTAAAAAAGAAAATAATAGTTTGATGAACACCTTTTAATTAATAGAATGATTATCAAAAAAAACGGGAAAAGGCGAGTGTTCAATCTCAGGGCTCGGAAGAGACTGCCAGACCTTTCTGACACTATGAGTACTCGGATATCTGATACCTGCTTAATATTGCTTAGCTCAGGGATGTTCCATACAAAAGAGGTATGTAACAGTACTACGAAGCCTTCTTGTGTCATTCGCGTTTATCAGTTTAAAATTTTATAACGTTAAAAGTTTAATTAATTTAGAAGTTTCACTTCTGCTGTGTGTGAATTGCACACACACGCACTTTTTTTTTGTACATTACTTTGACTTCTCGTGGAAGTTAAGCAACAATTAATCACAATAATACATACATAGATGACAAAGATTATAATCTCTATTTTATGCATATTGGGACATTTATTGACTACATGGATGGTGCAATGGTTTAAGGGGTCGCCTCTTTACTACGCCGCGCTGAGCGTTGGGCGTTTGAATCCCACACGTGGGACTACAACTTGTGTTATTCACAAATAAAATTGTCCCGAATCTTGGTGTTTATTGTGTCCGTGGTTTGAATGTTTTTGAAGTCCACCGCGACAAAACCATTATTCCTAAAATGGGAGTTGTCTTAAAACAAAAAAAAATCGCACTTTCAGTCCGCTGCATTTCCTTAAACTGTATTATGTAGTGCATATATTATCTTGTCCATTATCTCACTTACCAAAATTTAAGTAGGGTAAGTAATAATAATACTGGCCCTCATGGAAGCGGTTTCCGATTCGTCAGGCGGAAGATGGGGTGTTGCCAGTGCTTCCGTTTTTTATTTTGTGTATTTTATTTTTTTGCTGTTTTCATGTGAAAATTTAAGTCTGTGTGCCAAAATAAATCTTTTTCTTTCTTTCTTCTTTCTTCTAATCCAACCGCTAATAAAATATAATACTGGTTTCAATTACTAGCGTAAGTATCTACAATTAATTCCATAAGACTAATGCCATGTGACATTATTAGCTTTTATATTCTAAACAAAAAAGCTGTCGAGTCCAATAAAAGAGAAACTCAGCTAAGACCTTAAGAGCACGTATGTCTAAGGTCTAACACAGATAAAATTGAGATCGATATACCACAAAATAACTTTTACTATGCTTATTTTATTTTCACGTGCGATTCGATTCATTTACGATTTTTACTTATTGATGTACACAAATACGCACGGTTATGTAACTATTAGTCATTCATTTTAATTGTTTTTCCACATTATACTCCTATTTCGTTTATGCTCTTATATTCAAAATTAAAGGGTTTCCTGTTTCAGATAGTGTCTGTTTAAATTAGGAAATCCTTTTTTATGGTATTAGGGAATTATTATTTACAAAAAGCATTACAAATAATATCCTAGGAATTTCTCCTTCTTAGAAGAGAGAATTACTTCTCACTTAGCATGCCGTATGCAGGAGAAATAATAATGTTACACTTTCTCCAGAAAGTTTCTCCAATTTGTAATGTCGGAATCAGATTGTAAACCTATAAGTGCAATCATTCATGAATCTGTATCCAAATCCCACTTGTCGACAAACTCACAGGCAAAGTTGGAATTTTCTATATATTTTTTAAATCTTTCAGATTCAACTAATTAAAAAGTAACATATCATGCTTTTTACTTATAAATATTTAAAAAAAAACTTTTACATCTAAGTAACAATTGAACACCACAGTTCGAAACACACGTTCAAAATCAAAAACACATTTCAAAGCACATTTGAAATACAGTTAACTACTTCAATTGCTAAGCAACCTGATAAATGCCTACACTATTTGTAAGAAAGAGTTTAAATTAAAATGTTGAGTGGAATAGACATAGCCCTGACTACAAACGCCGACGGAACGTTGAAAAAGTTTCGATGGCACTCCGGATCGTATTTCAAATTCTACAATAGCGCGCTTGGAGTGAGATTTATTTTAAAACTAAAACCCACTGGATAATTGTAATAGACGATAAATAACAAATGTATTCATTCATATTAATATATTTTTTTAATAATTGTGGTACTATTGAGTTAAACAGCAACAGCACAACGCAACGTTTTCGCAACAACGGCCATCAGCAGGCAATAGTCAATAGTTTCTTTGCCAGTATTCTTCTCATATGGCCCTACGCATTTTGGAAACTGGAAGTTATAGATCGACACAAACAGGCAGTAGATTTTGGTGTTTTTCACCTAATTTACCTTGACAATCCAGTGTATGCTGTGGCGTCTGTTTGTGCCGATCTATGATTTTAACTCTAGCTTCAATTTAACGTTCATAAATTTCACTTAGTGTCTTAATTGAATAAATGATTTTGAATTTGAATTTGAATAATAATAATAGGCAATAATATTATCCAGAGAGCGAGAACCTGAGAAATTCTGCTGCCATATTTTACATTTAGGTAATTTATAACAAATATACTTTCGAATCATATAGAAGGTACTAGTTGTTGAAGAACACTAAACGACATCTTATCTTTGAATTAAGCAACAAGTTTTACTGTAGGACACCTGCGTCCAGCAGAGCAACGCCTAGTATAAGCAACACACAGCAAAACTAAGTGGTGTTTAACGAGCAGCGGTGGTGATTAAACCTATAATAACTACAATCAGTAGGTACATCATTCTGAGTTGACCATTTCACCATACCTTACTACCGTTTGTTCAATTTCAGATATAAAACTGACATTCTTAAATATTCCGGCCATAAAAAAATGCCAAAACCCTTTGCAACGATGAAAAAAACAATAACTGTATTACTTACACATTCCACCGACCCCAAAAAAATTGGCAAAGGGTAGGAAGACGATGTCTGTAGATTTTAATAAGTTCAAACTATTCGTATCTAATCACTTTATATTTTCAAGACCACGATACTTAATATTGCAATCATCATCACTCCACAAAAAAAGTACAATAAATGAGCAATCAGAACAAAAATATTAATGTCACGTCCCTCAACAATTACTGAAGGTACAATTTTACAATACCAAGTATTAATCAATAAGAAAACAATAAAACCGAGACATCGAATCCTAAAATATTGGCGGCGAATGGCCAATTTTATAGAGCAAACCATAGTTAGACAGTTAAGGGGACTGCATAATCGTATGTTCCGATACGGTAAAATAAAAACATGTTGCATACGAGTGTAGAAATAAATACGGAAAAAAACTTTTTGAAGAAAATATTCTAATAACCTCACCTATGGTACTATAAAACAAATCACACTAATATTATAAATCCCACTAATATTATAAATGTGAAAGTTTGGATGGATGAATGGATGTTTGTTACTCTTTTACGCAAAAACTACTAAACCGATTACGATGAAACTTGGTAAATAGATCGCTGGAGACCTAGATTAAGACATAGGCTACTTTTTATCCCGATATTCCCACGGTATCGGATCTTACGCGCGTGAAACCGTGGGGCGTTGCTAGTAGTTAATATTAATACACTTCATTTGAAGCAGGGCAGGGTCCAGCATAGAATTTACTGTAACCTGCGACCAAGTATCCTACGATTAATAAATCAGTCAAAGTTATGAAACACTGTCTTTTATGAGAGATGACGTGTTGTAATATTTACAATAATATATAGATAGTACTATTTAGGTAATTCAGTATTCATGTACACTTATTAAAAACTTCTTTTTCCCTCATTATTTAGTGACATAATATGTACATGAGTGTACATCATTTTACCTAAGAAATATTTTTGATTATAGAAACTCATAGATAAAAATAAGATTTCCGACACATTCGTTTGGTTTCTGAAATAGGTCACGCCGGAAACCAAACGAGTATGGACACTTATAAAATACGCCTGTGACCGGGCAATCTGTTATTCTGTACGCGAAACTTGGAAGAACCCAGAACGACGGCTAGGCATCAATAATTCCGAAACTAAACTTATATCTGTACTGCTGCTCATAGATTTTAAATGCTCCTATGCTCACGTTGTTTTTATTGGCTTTTAGAGTTGTATTAAAAGATTATCGACTAAGAATGTTATATTATAATTTAATAATAATAAATAATTGTAATCTTATGATAGATCGGTTATCGTCAGAGGGTGCGGTTTTCTGGGCAACAACCAGTTCGAGTGACAGGTATGGGAGCCTAAAGCTTTTGATTTCACTCCTCAATCCATCGTTAAAGCTATAATGGATGTTGCTTATTATTCCGTTGAATTCCCTTCTTAACTACCTTTCCCTATTAATATGTTTTTAATTTTCCCATCTTTAATTCCCAAAATAGTTTTGCCAATTATTACGTGAGTGAGAACAAATGATGGTGGACAAAGTGTGGGTATTTAATACGACTTTGCCTGCCCTTTCGGAGATACATTCGTGACTGTATATATATGTATGAAAAAGGAATATGTCAGATTGTTTTAGGAATATTCTTATTAATTTATACTAGAACTAAAAGTTAAACTTTTTTTTTATGGGATAGGGGGCAAGCGAGCAGACGTTTCACCTGAAGGTAAGAGACTACCGCCGCCCATGGGCACCTGCAACTCAAGAGTCACAAGTGCCTTGCCGGCCTTTAAGGTGGGAGTAGGGGAAGGGGGGAAGACAGGGAATGGTGGGAGGAAGAGCGGGACTGGTGGGGGGAAGACGTTGAGAGTTAAGTGTTAGGGCCTCTGGGTAATCTCACTCACTCGGCGATATATAACACAAACATTGCTTCGCCGCCGGTTTTCTGTGAGGCTGTGGTATCACTCCAGTCGAGCCGGCCCATACGTGCCGAAGCATGGCTTTCCCACTTTTATTTTTTGTTTATTAATAACTTATTCATCTTTTTCCGAGATTTCGACTGAATTTTTCCTTCACTGCTATATTAAGGAAAACCTGTCATTGGCCTTGCTTTATTATTTTGTTATTTACTTGCATCGCTGGTGGTTTTCTTATTGATATAAAATTTAAATTAAAATTGAAAGTTAAAAACAATAATTTTACCTTTGGATTAGAAACTTCTAAAATTTGTCCATGTAGATTACAACGATAGCATTTAATTTACAAACATCTACCACAGCACACCGGATATATACTAAATATATACATAGGTAACTACGATTGTGAAGTATTGATGATTTCTTTAGTCTCTTCCAGAGTTGATCTCCAACTGCTGAAGGTCATAAAACAGCAAGACTTCCTCGACATTTTATCAAAGCTGCAATTTTAAAATTAGTAAAATATTATGTAGCTGATAACGTATTGTTATGGGGAAAATTAGTGTATGTACTCGTATTATGAGAAAAGTTCTTGAGACGGCAGTCTCAGAGGATACCTGTAATTTATATTACTGCCTAATATCAGAACTTGAACCCTCACGGGAGAGCTATAATAGATAGCATGTACACGAGTGATTTATTTTAATTTTAATAAGGCATATATCTCGTTTAGTTTAGAAAATATGGAGATTATTTCATTATATTATATACGGCCTATGAGCCTGTGAGCCTGTGACCACGGCCAGTGCAACCTGGTTGATACGTCAGACAATTCAAAGGTATGTAATATGTGGTTTCATTAGTTCCCGTATACACAGTTATATATCACGGAACGCGAAAGTTCAATGTTAACAAGATTGAACTACGATAATAACAATTTATATGTATCTACTCAGAATTTGACTTCTTTAATCCAATTTTCAAGTAAAAACATTAATGATTTTGTTGTCTTAAACAATGTGGATTGCTTACAAATGTATTCATATACGTGAAGACAATTCTTTGTACGCATTTTAAAGAAAATGTAACCAACGGAGGAACGTTAAATTTTGGGATACTTAAAGTTTAGAAGAAGTGTAGAAAGCTATGTGTTATGTTGTCGCAACATCAAAAACTCTTATTTATTTTATTAAAAATAGGGACAAACAATATAGGTAATAGATGATAACACGGTTCACTATTTATTAAAAATAAGTTGATAGACATTATTTTGACTGGTTATACCGGTAACGCAATACTATTGGTCGATAGATAAATATTAACGAATAGTGGGATTATAAAAGGGTAGGAATAAGTGGAGAAATATTGCCTTGGGTGCGAATAGAGGTACGAACAACTTGGCGGTTACTGCTGGTTAGTGATTTTTATAATTTATATCAGTGGTTGTGAGACTGTTTTTTACAGTTACAATTTCTTTTTCCAGTATTTATGTATGTTGACCTGTCATGGTTTTATAAGTCTATACAATGACAGCCCTAATTACACTGGACAATACAGAAAACAAAAAGTTCAAAATGTAATGAATAGTAGTCGAAATTCAACCACTAGCAATGGCAACCTTATTTATAGAGCATAGAGTTTTGTTAATAACGATCTGATGATGATTCAAAAACAAATTTAAAAAACTACTTCTAAACTACAGGGCAGTCTATTGTCAGTAATTAATTTCTTAATAGCTTTGTACCTCCAAATTTTTTAATAATGAAAAAATGTAATAAATATTAATCATCAATTTGTGGCCACAAAAAAAATAAAAGTATTTAAAAAGCAAAACCATGTTTATCTGCATACCTTCTTTTAAAGAGAATCATATTTTTTGTCGAATTATCAGAGAAATCCATTACTTATTTGAAACATGTCAGTTAAGCATTTTCAGTAACTGTTAAGTTATATCATCTATTAAACTATTGACACAAAATTTTATAGGAAAGAACTTTTAAAAGCTTTTTTCTATTGGTTATTTATCTAGACTAGCTTATATTTCTATGAGAATGGTAATGGAAAAAAGCAAATTTTGTATGTTTGATTTTAGACATAGCGCATAATCCCTGGAGATATTATTCCTATACAATCTATTCAAATCTATCTTCAAGTTTTTTTTTTTTTAAAGACAACTCCCCGCATTAGGAATTACTCCTGTGTCGCGGGGGACTTTACAAACATACAAACAACGGACACAAAGAACACCCAGACTCAGGTGGGAATCGAACCCACGACCTCTGGCTCAGCAGTCAGGGTCACTAACCACTAGACCAACAGGCCAGTCAATGACATCTTGGAGATCTGATGATGGAGCCAGAAGGTGGATAGTGGGACTCTTCAGACTCTTTGCACCTACCTTATAGCAGTTCTACATCACCCTAAGGTTGACTGGTAGAGAATGCCCTAGGCATTAAGTCCGCCTTTGTACAAATGTGCATAAAGTTAAAAAAAATTAAAAATCTACTACAAACTACTCTTTGTAGGCGATACTAGCATACCACGATAAAATTCCAAATTAATTAACTTGCAACATGATAATTTCAATATACCGTACCAACTCACATGTTTCAAAGGACATAATTTTTTTCATCGATACTTTACTCACTTAAACTTACTAAGATCATATAACAGACAAATTTCAAAAAAATAATAAAAAAATTTAATAAACAATTATAATAGGAAAACAAAGAAGAAATGCTATCTGAACTTTAAAACTCATTATAATTGGATCATTTTTTATTAAACGACGTCTAATTGGAAGTTATAATATCCCTGAGTAACTTTGATAGAGATTAGGTTATTTATTAAAGAACGTAAGGAAAGTAATAATTAAACTGGCTTGTTGGTCTAGTGGTTAGTGGCTCTCGCCGCACGAGTAAGGGGCTGGTGTGTCCTGGAAGAGGTTGAGACGCTCTCGGATCACCTCTACATCCGATTTGAGCTCTCCCGGTCCCAGGACCCAAGCAGGGGTCACAGGGCGCGGCGATCTCCCCGTTTTCCGCGATGGGCTGTGGGAAAACTAAATAGGGACCGTCTAGAGGAGGAGGCCATTGTTCAGTCTTGGCTATCTCCTCCTCCACCTCCAACTGTGGAGGTAGACGTTGGGGCTGGCCGCCTTCGCGATTTAATTACGCAGGTATGCGATGCAGCCATGCCCCGAATCCAAAGTCGTCGTCCTCCGAGGAAGGGGGTCTATTGGTGGTCCCAAGAGCTAGCGGACCTCCGTGTGGCCTGCATTCGTGCCCGGAGGTCCTACACCCGCAGCCGGCGGCGTCGCCGCAATGACGGGGAAGAGGATCAGCTTCATGAGGAATACTGCGAATCATGGAGGACTCTGAAGCTGGCTATAAGCCGCGCAAAAGAGGCAAAAAGAAAGGAGATGCTGGAGGGTCTAGATCGTGACCCCTGGGGTTGCCCATACCGTGCGGCGCAACAAAAGCTCCGCACGTCGGGCCCGCCCCTTACGGAGACTCTCCAGCCCAGCTTCCTGCAGGAAGTGGTTGAGGGCCTTTTCCCGCAATGGGTGGAGCACACGCCCCCGTCGATGGCCCCCTTGGCCGAAGACGACGGGGAGGTTGCAGATGAGGATGTTCCACCCGTAATGGAGGCGGAGATAGGGGCGGCTGTTCTACGGATCCGTTCCAAGAACACCGCCCCTGGGCCAGACGGGATCCCCTCCCGAGTTTTGGCCCTAGCCCTTGACCACATTTCGGACCACCTCAGGGGGGTGTTCGACGCTAGCCTGGCGTCCGGACACTTTCCTGACTGCTGGAAGAGCGGGAAGCTGGTCCTTTTAACGAAGCCGGGAAGGCCTACCGATTCGGTCGCGGCCTACAGGCCCATCGTGTTGCTGGACGAGGCGGGTAAATTGTTTGAGAGGGTTCTCTCTGCCCGCATCGTCCGGCACCTTTCCGAGGTTGGCCCCGATCTGTCGGACGCTCAATTCGGTTTTCGAGCAGGGCGTTCGACGATCGGGGCTGTGTTGCGCCTGAGGACCGTGACCGAAGAGGTAGTGAGCCGTGGCGGCGTGCTGTTGGCGGTGTCGTTGGACATCGCCAACGCATTCAATAGTCTGCCATTCAGCTGCATCAGGGAAGCACTCCACTATCACGGGGTGCTAGGGTACCTGAGGCGGCTGGTGGCAGACTATCTAGAGGAGCGTACCGTCATGTACGAGGACCGAGATGAAATTTTGAGACGTCGGCCCATGTCGTGCGGTGTTCCACAGGGGTCTGTTCTTGGACCACTCCTGTGGAACATGGGGTACGACTGGGCCCTTCGCGGTGACTTCCCCCCCGGGCTGGGCGTAATCTGTTACGCTGACGACACATTGGTTACAGCCCGGGGGGTGAACTTTCAGGAGGCGGCGCGATTGGCCACCAGGGGAGTATCTCTGGATAAGACTGTGGCCCTGGATAAGACGGAGGCCCTTTTATTTCATGGGCCCCGTCGTGGTCCACCCCCTGGCGCCTCTATCGTGGTCAACTCGGTCCTCGTACCGGTTCAGGCCCATATTAAATATCTGGGCCTGATCCTCGACGGGAGGTGGCGCTTCGACGAGCACTTCCGGCAGCTTGCTCCAAGGCTGGTCGGCGCTGCGTCCGCCCTTGGGCGACTTTTGCCCAACTTGGGTAGACCCAGCGTCGCTACGAGACGGCTGTACACGGGGGTTGTCCGGTCAATGGCACTCTACGGTGCACCGGTGTGGGCGGAGGCTCTGACCGCCCAGAACAGGGCGCGCCTCTGGCGCCCTCAGAGGGTTATGGCGATTAGAGCCATACGCGGATACCGCACCGTGTCGACGGAGGCGGCGTGCGCGTTGGCTGGGACTCCCCCGTGGGATTTGGAGGCGGAAGTGCTCGCCGAAGTTTATCGGCGGGCGGCTGAGTTCCGGGC
Organism: Callimorpha dominula; assembly: GCA_949752705.1. NCBI lineage: Eukaryota > Metazoa > Arthropoda > Insecta > Lepidoptera > Erebidae > Callimorpha > Callimorpha dominula. The sequence goes on from OX456991.1 coordinate 1,181,221, forward strand.
GGGAAGCGGCAGTCGGCCCCCGCCCGAAGAGATAAATGAATGGCGTGAAGCCGCTCGCCGAGCCACGATGGCTCGTTGGTCGTCCCGACTGGAGGCTCCACGTGCTGGCTTTGCCGCCGTGGAGGCGCTCCAGCCGGTCATCGTCGAGTGGGCAGGGCGGCAGCACGGGACCCTTTCCTTCCGACTGACGCAGGTTCTTTCCGGGCACGGCTGCTTCGGGAAGTACCTGCACTCGGTCGCTAGGAGGGAATTGAGTCCCGCCTGTCACCACTGCGACTGCAGTGAGGACTCGGCTCAGCACACGCTGGCGGCTTGCCCCAGTTGGGCGGTGCAGCGTCGGGCCCTCATTGCAGTCATCGGAGAGGATCTGTCGCTACCGGCCGTCATACGCTCCATGGCCGGTAGCGACAGTAGTTTTACCGCGGTCGCAACCTTCTGTGAGGACGTCATCTCGCAGAAGGAGGCGGCGGAACGGGTCCGGGAGGACGATCTCCACTCGGACCGAATTCGCCGCCGGCGAACCGGGCGGCGGAGGCGCGCTTTCCAACGCCTCATGCCGCCCTGAGTGTGGCCGCGGGTGGACGGGACGGGTTTTCCCCTTCACCCGCTACAGTGGCCATCCGCGAGGAGGCGTCGTCCTCGTGTGCCTGGACGTCGCCTACACGAGAGTTTTTTTTTTAACCAAAGGTGGTGCCCGCGCTTTTGCGGGCAGGCGCTAGGAGGGATCCGGATGTCTTAATAAAGCTGTTCCCGGATTCCTCCTATCTTAGGCGCAGCACGGCACACCGTGTGGTTTTAGTCGGATCGTTTCCGACACACTACCCCGCCGAAAACCCCGGTGGGGTGACGGCCCGAGGGGGTTTCCACACGCACAAAAAAAAAAAAAAAAGTGGTTAGAGACTAACCTAACTGCTAAGCCAGAGGTCGTGGGTTCGATTCCCAACCAGGACAAATAATTATGTGGGTGTAATATATCTATAATATGTATGTATTTAGAAATATATAAGTATGTTTATCAGCAATCTGGTTAACATAAAACAAGCTTTGCCTAGTTTGGGATCAGACGGCTGTGTGTGAGATGCGGGAAGCTATTATTCTTATTATACCTAATATTTTTTTCTTTTTCATCGTTTTATGAGACACTAGCCACCCGCCCCGGCTTTGCACGGGTCGCAAAGCACACACGCGTGCATTTTTTTCCTGTCATAGTTTTAAGAGGGATAATTCCGTAATACATTGTTTTCATATAGGTTTAGGCATAATTTTTTCCGACTTCTTCAACAATCGTCATCATTTTTCAGCAAATTTATACAAAACCTTAATTAATTATACACATAAACCTTCCTCATGGATCACTTTATTCATAGGTGAAAAGCGTTTGAAAATCAGTTCGGTACTTTTAAAGTTTATCTCAAACAGGCGGACGCACTTTGTTTTATAATACTAACAACCCGCCCCGGCTTCGCACGGGTAGCAGAGCCATCTTCAAATTATATACCTAAATCTTCTTAATGAATTGCTCTATCTATTGGTGAAAACCGCATGAAAATCCGCTCAGTAGTTTTTGAATCTATCGAAAAAAGACAGACGGAGAGACGCGGCGGGTGACTTTGTTTTATAATATTATGTAGTGATGCTTATGGGACTACCGAAAAAGGGAATTTATATTTTATTAGTATTTTTATTTATTTATTTATCATACTCGTAAAGCACAATATTAACTTACAGTACAGTACAGTACAGTACAAACTAAAAGCTTGTTATTAATTAATGAATTATACTGTAAACAAACTTTTAGTTAACTTAGCATAACATATAAGCGCTTTGGTAATTACTGTAAGTTAATATTGTGCTTGTAAGGTATTCCTCATATTCATATATTATACAGTCATGTTAAATTAAAATGTTCATCTTATGTTATTCTTACACTGGTGCATGATCGTGTGGGTTGAATTATTGGGTATAAAAAAAGGTGTAAAATTTTATTTTTTAAATGTTATCACTACATTTTATAAAACAAAGTCCCCTGCCGCGTCTGTCTATCTGTTCGCGATAAACTCAAAAAATACTGAATACTACTGAACGGATTTTCATGCGGATTTCACTGAGACAGAGTGATTAGTGAGGAAGGTTTAGGTGTATAATTTCTACCCGTGCGAAGCCTAAATAGCCGAATCCTATAAGTGATGATAAAAGAGATAAATATTGTGTATTAGTTTCTATTCCATATTGTAAATATGCATCCTGCCTTGAAAATATAGTGTAAAAATAGTTGCTAAATGCCAACACAGTTTTATAACCTCAAGTTTATCCAGACCACTTCAGCCCACACAAGCACGTGTTTCCTGCAGAAACCACTCGTGCTGTAAGAAATAAATAAATCTGTCTACAATGTAATGTATTCACTACCGGGTACCGGGTACTACCGCCTGACACTACTAAGGCCCATCCGGCACAACTTTACTCATATTTCCTGAGTGTTATTAATGATAGTAATAGAAATTGTCTTGCTATCAGGTGATAGAAATCGTCGAGGCACGTAAATGTTAATGCAATCCCAGTTAATATAAAAACATATTAACTGGCTTTTAAGATTTTGTATTAGTATTGAATTTATATTAGTATTGAAAAAGATTATTGATATTTCGATCCCTAATGGATGGGTGAGTTATATTACATATCTATACTAGCGGACCCGACAGACGTTGTCCTGCCGAAACGTAAAAAATATTATTTCTGTAACCCTATCGCAACACCATCGTAAATCCCAATTATAAATCTACACCATTCTCGAATCCACCTGAAACCACACAAAAAATTTCATTAAAATCGGTCCAGCCGTTTAGAAGGAGTTCAGTGACATACACACGTACAGAAGAAATATATATATTAAGATAGTGATGCAGGTTTTAAGAACTTTCACTTATGCAGATTTTAAGAAAAGGATGTAGTTGATGTGACATCAGGTATATAACTTAGGTCTTGATTTACAAGTTAGGGCATGTATGGGTGCAATCATTTTACTATGCAAACGCCATACGTATAATTTGTACAAATCAAGTACATTAGTTAAATCCGGAAATCAAAATTAAAAACTCTCACCCATATTTTCTTATTTTCCATACTATTTGCTTAGCCTTTGGCTAGACCAATTGTCTAGTATTGGAAAATTGGGTGGCCCGTTACTCGAACACAGGACCGAAATTTTACTCTGATATAAATTCAATAACAATCTATTTAGTAGTTGCAACAAATTACGTCACGTCCAAATTTAACTTCGGTCAACAAAACAAGTCTATGGCACAGACAACTTCCAAGAAATTGGCATTCATTTTGAAGGTCCGCTGGTACTTCAGCTTTGAACAACTGCTGAATCTTGATACAGCCCAAGTTCGATCTTGCATAGAGTACTGCACTGCAGTCACCTTTGAGATGGGTCTGCTAAATATCAACTAGAAGCTCAGGGCTCAGTTGACCAAAGACCCAGTAAGCTTATAAACGACAATGCGTTTACGAATAGGGAACTAAATACACTTTGTCGTATCTTTGCCTGCTTAACGGTGTTTCATAGGGTTCACTTTTGTGAGTGTGTGTTTGGTTTAATTGGATCCTCACCATTCCTTCGTTGGACTACTAGACGCAGACAGCAAATCCTTCCTTTCAGTGTCGAACGACCAAAAAGTCGAACTAAACGCTTTGACAGCTCCTTTTTGGTTCGAGTCCCGAAGTAAACTGCCTACGTCTATTTTTTTAGACAGTTATAATGCTCGAACGGTCAATAGTAGAGTGATAGATTCTATTGGATAGGCGTGTACCATCTTCATTGTCATTCTATCAGACGAATTGGAAGATAAATGCCTATTTCATTACTCAATAAAAAAATGTCATAAACTTTCACATTTATAATTTTATTATATTAAAGATATAGTTTATTATTTGTTTTTAAAGAATTGATATTATATTTGCTGGATTGTTAATAATTGACTATTGTAATTCCCCTGCAATGGAGTATACGTAATAAGTCCACCGAAATACAATGTTGGTATATTTTACGATTTAGTTCCTGCATTTCACTCAAGTGTGTTCTTAAGCGGCTTACAGGCGGTGTAAGGAGTGTTTATATGTAGTTTTATTGCTTTTAATGACTGCACACTATTTTCTAGACTGTATTACTACTACTGAAAGTTAGTACAAAACGAGGTATGAAAGAATTCATGCGCGAGAAAATATGTTTAACCTGTCTCACTACAAAATGTATCATACACAGTCTTAACTATTATACAGTACCACATGATACAATATAACTGAGTGTCCAGTAGAAAAAAAATTAACAGTAAGAACGCATGGCGGCTAACGGTAGTTCAAGTCATGGTTGAAAATTCCTTTTGAACAAAAAAGGGTAAATTTTTCCGTACTGAATAATTGTGGATCAAAAGAACGTGCCGCCCGTAGACTCGATGCCCGCTTTCCATCAGGATTGCTGTTGCAGGATACTTGCTTGCTACTAGCTGTAAGTATAAAGTAAAAAAAATATAGACATATAAAGACTTTTATTTTTTTTGGTGACGAGGTGGAAGATCCTACTTGGATGTCCTCCGCCTTGGGGAAGCGAAGGGGTCTGTCAGACTCTTACCGACCAAAAACCACCCTGGTGTTCCACTACTTGCCTATGATCAGGGGAGCGAGAATCGCTATTGCATTCTTCCGCAACCCCCGAATACACATATAAAGACTGATAAAGAGTCAGTCTGAGCAACATCGTCAGTATGTTTACAATTAGTGCATAGAATATATAAACACATTGCCAAACACCACATTCAATTTAAAACTCCAAGGTCAGCAGCACGCAGTTTAGACAACTAATTAAAACTTAAAGTTGACGAGTAATGGCTTTTGTTTTTCCGCTTATGAATTCATAACTCATAATAGCAGCACATAATTAGCGAGGGAGTTGTCGGAAAGAGGTGTACTGAAATTACAGAAGTTTCAACGAAATTTTAAGAAATGAATGTTTTAAGTTTGTATTTGCTATTTACCGCTGAATATTAATTACTGGCCGCTACCCGTTATACGTATATGTATCTCCTCAGTTTACCAGATTGGTTTACAGGTCTGCTCGTACGGGTCATAGCGGCATGTTATTTATACTAATACTAGTAACCGGCTTTGCATGGGTACAAATAATACACCTAAACCTTCCTCATGAATCGCTCCGTCTATTAGTGAAAATCGCATGAAAATCGGTTTTGTAATTTTTCAGTTTATCGCAAACAGACAGACAGACGCGGCGGGGGCCTTTGTTTTATAATATGTAGTGATGTAATAAACCTGGGCTATGTTTTTGGTTGAAAGCGTTAATCTCTGCAACGAGGAGCCAGTCAAATTTGAATAATTATTTTTTCATTGGACATTAGTTATTAAACATCACATTATGATCCTGACATTGAACGCGCGTGAAACTGTGAAGAACGAGTAATTTTACATAACCTATTTTAATAAAAAGTACATCTGAGGTTTTTTTTCTATTAGAATCGAGATATGTGGCTATAATCCATGAACCATGTATATAAATTTTTCAAGTTAATATGGATTATTTGAATATAAATAAAAAATTGCATCGATGCATTAGTTTATGGTAGGTTAACTATTTGACCTCGCTAGGGAGAGTTCTTATTATTTATTATCGTCAGGAAACTAATGTAAGTACTAATGAACTAGTGTGAATCTCAACTTTTTCTTTGAAACTAACTAGACTAACCTCTAACTGACCATATTCTCATCTCCGTGCGGTCTAGGCAGCCTCGCTCACGCTCACGCATCTGGGGTTCCAGGTGCAACGGATAAAAGAAGACCGCACTATTAGCTTAGGCCAGTGTTATTTAAATTATAATTGACGTGAAGCGGTCTATATTAAAGAAAACACTGTTTTGGTTATTATTGTGTATTAAAATTTGGTTATTTTCTTTGCAAACCCCTTACGGAGATGGAAGTAAACCCCGTAGCAACTATCTTAATATTTCTGATTATGCAGTTTTCCGGCAAAGCTTTTCTATTATTTTGTGTGGACGAATACGTGCACCCATTCTCAACTAATACTCTTACCAAAAAACAGCATTTTATTTTGATTTATATAGGAGATGCAATTAAGCTTAGTCTATACTCTATAGTTAAGCGAAAAATGCCCTTATAATGTCTAATTACTCCATTGGACCGGACTCGAATTCAGCCAAATTAATATTTCCAATGCTTTTCTAAATATGGTCCTGGCGCATACACACCATATTGACTACTTATTAATTTAATTTCTTTAATAAGACAAGAAATCTCTTATTTAACATACGTTTATGCAGCAACTTCGATTACAATACTTCAATGATCATTAAAATCCGTAATTGACATACGATAGATGTAATTACAGCACAGCCTCTTGACTAAAATCCTTTCCCAAGAAGTGCTGCAGTATAGCGGTCAGAAAAGCATTACGTCGACGGTCATTATCAACCAGAGACAGAGCCCTGCTATTACGTAAAAAGTGTGTCAGAATTAGTTTAAGAAATTGCTAGAAAATTTACTCAAATATGTTCAGCAACATGCATTTAGAACAACGAATCCATACTTAGCTTAAGTTACTACGCTTAAGCATACCACATTCTCATTGAAATTTACTTACTTACTTACACACTATTCGTTACAATCTACAAGCAGGACTTTGACAAATGCGGCCCCATAATTTCTAACCATCTCTTCGGACACAACCAGTTTACGGAGATCCCTGGTACTCTCTAGAGAAATCAAAGGCGTGTAATGGTGATCGGGACCAATGAGGGTCAGAATAGAATGGACGTAACGGAAACATTGGTTCGAGGTATTATCAAGGCAGCAAATGTGCTAAGTCAGGGGCTACTTATCTGAGCTATTACTCTTTACCAAGTGAAAGGTATTTGCATTCAGCATGTGAGTGTAAAGATGCTCAAGTTATGGATCATTAAGACTATGTAAGAAAGTAAAATAAACACTACTTATGAACTTTAATACTAAAGATGCACTTAATACATTACTTTGTGTCCCTCTAATGACTCCTATTATGAGTATTGACTCTCAGTATTGTTAATGGTTTTTGCTTTAATGTGTTGAAAGCTTTTAGTTAAGATTTCTTTTTTGTAACAGTATAAGTACACTGAATATTCTTGGAAAATAATTTGGTACAGGTACAGTTTTAAGTTTATTGGTAATCTTCGTAATTAAATATTGGTTAGGATAACACGCTTTTGCTTTTTTATACAATTTTGTTAGCAAAGAAGAACAGTGCTAGCATGATGATAATTAGTTACCGGTTCCGCCTATTAACAATCTTAATATAAGTGATGTTACAGGCATGTTCACCATCAGCTAATCGTTACTAAGCCCAATCTATTGGACTCGTCAAAACGAATTATATGAACGCAAGCTAAGCTTTCTAGTAGCCACTGAAGAGTCCCACTATCCACCTTCTGGCTCCATCATCAGATCTCCAAGATGTCATTGACTGGCCTGTTGGTCAAGTGGTTAGTGACCCTGACGGCTGAGGCAGAGGTCGTGGGTTCGATTCCCACTTAAGTCTGGGTGTTCTTTGTGTCCGTTGTTTCTAAAGTCCTCCGCGACACAGGAGTAAGTCCTAATGCGGGAGTTGTCTTTCTAAAAAAAAATAAAATAAAAAAAAAGCCAAACTACAGTATTGTCATCCAAAATGCTCGTACGATATACCTACAAAAGTTTAATTTCGATTAGACGATTTAAAGTAGGTTAAAATTGACTTCCAAGATTTTTTGACATAGTTCGTTAGCTAGTTAGTTACAATGCAAGAAGCTAATAAAGTTTTGTTAAAAAAGCGCAATAAAATAATAAAATGGGTTAAATAGTAATAAAAACAATAAACCAGGTAACATTGCCAACAGCAGCAGAGGTTTGAACAACATCAATAATTAACACGGCAATTTGTAGGTGCTCCCATTAATTATAGCTGTGTTGCTACGCATCGGCCGCTCGAGTTTTGCGATGTGATTCTGAAAAATGTTTGTGATGTCGAGTCGATAACGATCATATTTTACACAAAAACCATATTTATCTTGATCCTCACTCTACAAACTACGATGCAAATATACAATATTAGACTAATAGTTGAACGAATTGGCAGGAACGCCTAAGAAACCATTTCGGTGTCCACCTCTCATATACATGCCTATTTACAACGGAGTAGTTTAAAGGAGTAAGAACGGTTATTATATTTTTCAAAAGACCTTTCTTAAATATAAATATCTTTTTTAAGGACCAACCGTGACATTGTATCACATTATGTCTCATGGATGACAAGTGATCTGAAACTTCCGCTAGTATAATGTAGAATTATAGGGATCTAAAGATGCTGTTCAAGTAGATTCAGACTCTTTGCTATTCTGACACTAAATTCCGAAAATTTCATCGTTTTTTCTTACTGGAAAGATCTTGGACGAAATATCTTTTTTCTAGGACTACTGGTAATATTGTATCATATTATATGATAATCAGAGAAGGCCCCTAGGTTTAAAAGAGGATGTTCACGTGGATTCAAACTTTACTGTAATGTAAGAAATTAGAATATTAAAAACACGTAAACTAAACCTGTATGTACGTCTATTAAACAGTTGTTCAAAGTGCAACCCTATTTGTCATAAATAGGGTTGCGCTTTCCTTTTATCGTTAGCAACTATCCAGTATCGATTTCCAGTCCATGTTTTATGTACGACCATATTTATGCACAAGTACAACATTCAACTCAAAGTTTAAGCGGTGTGCGTATTTGTATATCACAGCTGTGTTATTTGATATGCTCGATATTTGTTTAAATAATTACTAGAGATCGCCTGGTGGATGACCATATATTTTTTACCTAGTCATTATTATTTATGGCATAAGGGGTAAACGAGCAGACGGGTCACCTGATGTTAAGTGACAAGTCACAAGTGCGTCGCCGACTTTTAAGGTGGGAGTATGGGAAGAGAGGGAAGAGGTTGAGGTATCTCTAGTCTATGTGTCTATGTGTCTGTGTATCTGTGTGTCTGTCTGTGGCATCTTAGTTCCCAAGCGGATGAACCGATTCGAGTGCGGTTTTTTTGTTTGAAAGGTGACTTGATCGAGAGTGCTCTTAGATATAATTCAAGAAAATCTGTTTTATACGCAATTGTATTAGTTTCAACTTTTCCTAATTTACTGTCTCACCATTGTTGAAGTTGAAGATGCACGCATGATGACTTTGGAGGTACTTGCCCTAGTAAGGATATTTCAGTTGAACAACAACTGAACTCCCTGATTTGCCGTCCCTGTTGCAATTCGTTGCGGCTTATCCTTGACCTTTTCTATTGTTGGGTGTACAAATCAATGAACAATGAAAGGGTTTCCCTCTTTAATTATTTTTTTTTAAATTACAGTTGACAAAAAATGAAATATTGAAATTTGTGACATTGTGTAATGTGTATACTCACGTATATACTTAAAAGGTATACTCACGAAATACTTCAGTTAGTGTATGTATTAAATATATGGCAATGTGCATTGAAAGTTATATCCGTTCGGAAATGTCACCGCGAAACGTTGCTACAAAGTAACTGGCGACTGGTTTATTAACGAATAGAAGCTATTTAAAACAAAACAATAACTATATCTTTTATGAAATAGGCATACTTATATTATCTAGGTATTTAAATAAAAATTTAATGCTGTTCGCTGGTAAACGCATAACTTGAGAACGGCTGAATGGATTTTTCAGTTTTTTTTGGGAAGAAAATATTGTAAATTTTATCCGAAAAGGGGAAGTTCGGGAAACACTTTAAGTACTTTTGTCTATGAAATTCAAACTTTATTGAATTTTGAAAGGTCAGTCTGTCGGTTCAGCTAGCACTTACTAAAAACGAATTTTAGTGATGGCGGTGCAACCCAATATCGGATGCTTCACGAGAGAGTGAGAGGCTTTCCTCTAAGATTACAAAGTTACCAATAACCATTCGTATGGAATAGAGGAACTTTGGTCAGAAACGTAAAACGCCTCTTCGACTACAGATTTCATGTCTGATTAAATGTTGACAATCACATACAATGGAAATAGAAAGGGGAATAATGCAAAATTTATATACAGAGTTATGTATTCTCTGAGTGTTTCTATTACAGGGCCTGTTTAAAACGTTTTACTAAACATTATCACATCAGTCTGGCATTAATATTCCATCTATTAGTAGATCTACCTAGAACATTAGTGTACATTATTCAATGGAGCTAAACACAGTGTGCATTAACAAACACTGCATGGAATTACAAGTCGCATTGCACGTGTTAAGAGATTTTCAGTGTATACGCGACTTGTTATATGAGTTTTAGCGAATTTATTTACATTAAATCAACGTTTGTTATTAAACATTTTCAGCTATTTTCAAATTCACTAAATAACAGATCTTACCAAATATTTCAGCGTGACTTAATTTGAGGTTTTCAAATTGATAGATATGATTGACTGTGAAAACAATTTCATGTACCTAGTTTTATAGTGTTCATTACAATGCCGAGGAGAAGACAAGCTGAAAAGTCGTCTATGTCAATCAAATGTGCGACGAGCTACCTCGCGGCTGCAAACCGCACTAATGACCAGCAAGCGAATATTTCCGATACTATACTTTCATTGAGTATCCAAAATCGTATCATCATAGAATTATAGGTAGTAGATTAAACATAGTTTTGGAAAATTCAATTTAACAGTGGGAGAGCCATGCTTCGGTACGTAAGGGCCGGCTCGATCGGAGTGATACCACGGCCTCACAGAAAGCCGACAGTGAAGCAATGCTTACATTGCTTTTCGCCGAGTGAGTGAGGTTACCGGAGGTTACCCTCCTCTCCCCCTATTCCCCTTCTTTCCTCTTCCCTTGCTCCCACCTTAAAGGCCGGCAGCGCACTTGTGACTCTTAAGTTGGAAGTGCCCATGGGCGGTGGTAGTCACTTACCATCAGGTGACCTGTCTGCTCGTTTGCCCCCTATAACATAATTTTTTTTATTAAATGTTTATATATATAATTTACATGTAGTTATACATAGTAGTAGGTAATTAGAGAAGGCTTTGTACTTTAGCTCTAAGTAATAATAAATATGTAGGACCAAATAATCACGTCAAAAAATCACAAAAAGGTACAACACATTACATCTTCATTTCTTAAAGAAGGTAAAAATTAATAAAATTAAATTAAAGTCAAGATTTTCTTCAAATTAAGTACTTGGTTTATTAAACTGTGAGTTGATTATTAGTTCATTATGTTGCAATTTTTACTTTAACTAACTATCCAAAAGCAATATTGTTTCGAGATTGCGATACACAATCATGCCTGTTCTCAATTTTATTCATTAAGCATTGTCTGTAGTAATTGGCAAAACTGACAGAGCATACGAGATCCTCACATCATTTTATCATGTTACAATAGTTCATCAATTGTCTTTAATTAGACCACTCAACAGATTTTGTCGCAATACGTTTTATAAAAATATATTTCCGCAAGTATAAAGCCGTGTATTCTGAACATAAAACTCTGATTAAACTCAAACATTTTATGCCATAAGCGGACCCGACACCGGAATAAAATACCAAAATTTATAACAAAAACTTTTAGACATCCAAAGAGACTTGTACAAAAAATCGGATTTTACATAGAACCAAGGTACCAAACGTGCATTTAAGCGTAAAATTAACTTTGTAACGACTTAATGCCCAAGTGGGCTAAATGAAAATGGTAAATAATAAAGTAAAATCCAGAGGTCGTGCCAAGTCAATTTTGCGACTAAATGAATCGAAAGTCGTTGCGGATAAAAACCGTTCGGTACCCGCGTGCTCGGTGTAATGTCGCAAAATTTTGCTTCTCTGTATCTGATTGGAGAATCGATAGGGCTGATAAGGTTTGCCCCTGATTTTAACCGTAAGCTAAAATGCCACAGAATGTCATTATATGCACGATTACTGATTTTGATCTCGTTGATAATTTTAATTTTCTGCTGAGATTTCGGCGAATTACCTATTACGTTAACCGATTTGGTCGTTAGCATATTAAACGTTTAGCTTCAGGCAGGTAATTAGCCACTAATTATTTTATAATTTAATTAAAAAAATAACTTAATTAAGCTTTCTATTTCTTCAGGCAGAATACTGTTACTAGATTTTTTCTGAGCTATAAAGTCAGCAGGTTTTAGAGACATTATAATAATATTAGGACCATCAAGTTGCCTTAGACGACATTTAGGTCCAAGTTAAATAAACAGATGAATTTTAACAGTTATTATGCCGTCTAAAAAAATTGTTTTGATTTTTTGACATACGAAATAATGGTATAAAAATAAAAATCAAAACGTAGTAGAATTGATACCCATTAGATGGAATCTAACATAATCTCTGAAACGCGGATATTATCATAGGTGAGGTGCTCCTTATTCTACTCCATGTAGCAAATTGTTAACTTAAAATTTAATTTAAAGACTTAAGATATCATATTCCCAGAACAAAAACAACCATATTACCAAAAAGATTCATTTCGAGTCATGAATTGACATAAACTAGTGATGTGATTTAATCAACGAAATTCACAATGATGTAATCAACAAAATATTACATATTCGTTATGTAACAATAATAATAAATCACTCTACAATACTTAAGTGAGCAAACCTTAAGGGCTATCTACACACACAAGATAAGCGGTGACAGCATTCCCAACTCCGAGATTACGTTCATATCCAAACTTGAGCAAATATACAAAATTAAACATTTATCTGTGCTCAAGTTTGGTAATAATTTCTTCGCTTCCAACTTAGGCACCCACTTTCGGTAATTAATACGATTGGGTTTTGATTAAGTAAATAAATGATTCCTTTAAAATTTTATACTAAGTTTGGAGTTGTTGAAGTGCAATCAAAATGTTTCTGTGTGACTTGACTAATAAATTGGTTGGTTGAGACTTAAAGATGGAAGTTCATAAATTTTGAGAAGTTCCGGTAGATTGCAGTACGAGAATGTTTTCAAGTTCTAAATAATAATTTCAAGAGACTGATAAAAAATAAAAAAAAATACTATATTGGAATATTTTGAAGGAACCGCTCGTTGCTAGATCGTTGGCATAATTAAGAGGTCTTAAGAAGAACCGATATTAATTTTGTTAAGGGCTACTCTAAACTAATTTATGCTGATGTTCCGTGCTGTAATTAAGTGGTTTTATAAATATGTTGATTATTATATAAGTTTTAAAAAGCAACAAGAAATTGTTGTATATATAATAAGAACTTATCTCAGTGTTAACATTTTTTTTTCAATAATGGTCAAATTAACCAAACACAATCTTTGTTTTTAGCTTCATTTAGTTTTGCCCCCTATGCAGCATATTGACATATAGGTTCTTTAGGGCTCATAATAAGGTTCAAATTCAGATAATTGATTTTTAAACCTAATAAAATTATGGGTTTAGCAAAAAATCAAATAGTACTTGTTAAAATTAATTGATATGACAAAAGTTATCTTTAATATAAAAGAAGTTCTATCATTAGAAACGGAATTGATGACCAACTTTTGATTTTGAGCACGAAGATTGATTTTATATGATACACCAAGGCTATAGAAGACTTATCATGGATTACTAATTATGAAGGCAATTGAAGTCGAGGAGAGATTATATTGCGGCTCCGCAACTCTTAAGGGATGATTATTGCTCAAGACTGCTGGAATGTGGAATTTCGCTAAATTAGGAGCAACTTAATGTTGCACAATGGACAATGCGCGTGTTAAGTAATTATTATAATTGATGAGCAATCTTCGCAGGCATTTGAAGCAAAAATGGAGTGCAAAGTTGCGTTTATGTTATAAATTATTGCGTAAACAATTGCTATTGTAACAAAACAATAGATGGTGAAGACTGGCCTGTTGGTCTAGTGGTTAGTGACCATGACTGCTGAGCCAGAGGTCTTGAGTTCGATTCCCACCTGAGTCTGCGTGTTCTTTGTGTCCGTTGTTTATATGTTTGTAAAGTCCCCCGCGACACAGGAGCAATTAACAATGCGAGAGTTGTCTTTTAAAAAAAAAAAAAATGTTTATGAATTACTAGCAGCGCCTCGCGGTTTTACCCGTGTAAGTCCCGATCCCGTGGGAATGTCGAAATAAAAAGTAGCCTAGGTATCCAGCTATCTAGGTAAAAAGTTTCATCGCAATCGGTCTAGAAGTTTTTTTGTGAAAACATTACAAAAATACTTACATACAAATCTTTCCTATATTTAATTTTAGTATAGACAAAAACGGAATGTATTATAATGGCTTTTATATGGCGTGAATATACAACACATGAAAATAAGATAAATAGGAAACAGACCAAAGGCGTTAGTATGATCTCTATAAATGAATTCAATACACTACTGTTGAAACTGTTGTACAAAACTTAACAATATGATTTTCTACCTTTCAATAGCATTGTACAGGTTGAACCAAAATTGACACTTCAAACTATTTCACAAGGCCGCTCAATATCAGAGGTGCACTATTGAAGGTAATTTTAACACTATTAAACATGCTTAACAAATTATATTACGTTTTCGCTTAGACAAATATTTGTTTAAACATTGCTTGGAGTGTAAAGGCGTGAATGTTGAAATACAAACTAACTATTTTCAGGTAATATTTACAGGTCCGCATATAAAATGCTAGACAGATCACCCCTCGTATTATTAGAAGGGTGGGGCAATACTTCATAACGCTGTCCAAGATCGGCTTTTTCCACGTCACAAACTTGTCCATTCAAGATTTTTATACAATAATAAAACAAAATAAAGTAATAATAATTACAGTAGCTCGTATTCATAAGTTTTATATATTTTGTCGATTAGAGGGTTTACTAACCAGAGTTGTACTTATTCGATTTAGAGCGAAGGTAAGTAAAAACTAAATCGTTCTTGCATCCAAAATCGATTATTTTTAAATCTACTTTTTAATATTACCAGGCCAGGTCCATTCTGCAGAGTAGGTATAAAGCTACAAGTACACAGCGGGGTCGACTAACCGTGTCAATATTCAGTGGGCTTTTTATGTTCTTACCTTGTGTTATTTGCATCTTTTTATTTGGTTTTATGAACACTTGATCCTGATACACGATAAACACATTCCTTTTAATGGAAGCTAACTTTAGTTACTAAGATCTTTATTATGTTATACCATTGCAGCACTTAATCTACCTTTAAACTCAATACTGATTTCTAAAAGTAGGTACTTCAGGTAAACACCTAGTTTAGAATCGATCTCGACGACGGAGGGCGTGCACCGCTGAGCCAGTCAGACTGTGACCACGGCAAGTGCAACCTGGTCGAAACGTCTGGCAATTCAGAGGTATAAAATACCTTTTCGTGATCCCATTAATTCCCGTTTAAATACATAATGATACCTAGATTAGAAGTCAGAGTTATTTATAGAAGCACATATCACCAAATTTAAACTTATATTGTGAACTGTGATCGGACCAATATTTACTTTATAAATTGACCGTACAACTGTTCATAAATAATTCTATTTAGATATTTAGTAAACATCAAAAAAGGATTAAGTTCTCAACTCGACTGAATTTGCGTAAATGTTACGCGACACGTTTGAGAAAAGTGAACAGATTTTTATCGTTCTTGTTTTTTAATAAGTTATATTTCTGAATTACCAGCTTTTTATAAAAACATACCAAGAAATTCATACACTAAGGATGAAAGATTGTACGCAAAGCATACGATGACGTGATTTAGGTTGACGTTACTTTAATTGGTTAAGTTACTTTACTTAGTCTTTAATTACTTTATAGATATTCCGTTGTAAATTTTAAACATTTAGAATAAGAAACGTCAAACTAAAATTTAACGTCATTTTAGCATCAACACAGTGGACACAGCCTCAATTAATCTTAGCAATGTCGGAATCAAATTTGGTGTTCTATGAAGTTTAAATTTAAATTGACAACACAACAGAATAGCAATGTTAAAGGATTTTGCAATCCTATCTCTCTCCTCCGCCGCTTTTTTTTATTTTATTTATTTATTTAATAGGTCTGTGTTTAGTAAGTAGATTTTACGATTTCCCACAAAACCGTGTAATCGGTTTGACTGTGGCTTGGTTCAGTTAGATCAGTCCTAATGAACTGAACATACCGTTAATACACACAACATACACTAATCAATTTCCCTAAACGGGTGGGCAGGTACATGCTGACAACTCACGTAATAGTTAGCAAGCTTATTGCCTTCAACTGGGCACGTTGGGAATTAAAGACGAGGATATTCACAGTATATTGAGGGAGAAAGGTAGGCAAGAAGGAAACGCAATTGAAGGAAAGGGATATGCTCATACGGATGGATTAGAGAGTTTAAGCATAGCTGGAGTAAGTTAGGGTCGCATACCTACAGGTTCACAGGGACTCTGACCTGTCCGCGAGTTACAACTCAAACTGGTTCTGCCGGGAAGTCTATACCCTCCAACAAAAGGAATCATCTCCTCCCTCAAGGGCCAGCATTTATTGGCGATAATTAGTTGCAGAAATTATTAACTGTCGGATATGTATACTAAATATCAGGTGCTAGTCAAGGTTATGGTCTGGCTGGTCTGGAGATAGACTATGTATGTAAATCCGGAAAAGGTATACTCGTCTGCCCATTCTCCATTTCTCCATTGTACCTTCTGCTAGTCAGATGAGAAATAAAGTACCCGAAAATGTGGACAAATTCTGGGCAAAGTTGTGTATAATAGCTATATAGAGTATAAGAACTGTTAAATGACCCAACTGTGGAAAATGCTTAAGGAAACCAACAAGTTGAAAAAAAAAAACTGTGGTAGCTGATTTAGTCTTGTCAATGTTTAATAGTCTTAGCGCTTAACAGTGTTTTCAAGTGACATAAAGCATTTTTACAAGTAATAGAAAGCATAATTCAAATAGAGTACTCCACAACGTGACCGTTAAACATGAACTGTGTACGACGACGGGACTGCACTAAGCAAAAAACACTACAATATCAGACGATGCTATCTTCTTAATGGAAAAACGCTGTCTCGCGCAACATTTTACATACACATACAAAACAAATCCTGTCGTAAAATCGAACGAAAGATTACTAAGACATGTTATATTTACGAGCAGTGGTTTTGAACAACCAAACATTGTAGAAACATGATATGTTTTCGTCATATTTCTGCGTCGTTTACATTGTTTGTTTATACCATGGAACTTAGAATAACAGTGTGTTTATACTCACTGTTGCTCCAAATGTAAGCTACAATCTGAACTAGGCGGCAGACGCGATTTAATTTAATGGGATAAATGCAGTTGTCAGCTACAATTCATGTTCCTAACACATTTCAACTCGCGTTTTTTAGTGTTTCAGCGCCCAAAAAACTTGCTACGTACTGCCAATTAATAATTCCTCAGACTAATAATTAGAAATGGCATATGTTCTAAAATTGTTTAGGTTTCGTTTTGCCAGTTTTATTATTTCCGACAACCGTGTAGGATCTTGTTTTTGGAGTTTCTTTTACGCAATTTATTATGAATAAAAGTTGTGCTTCGTAGGAATCCAATGCTATGTATTTTTCAAATTCCTCTTGTCTTTTTTCTATAGAAATTAGTTCATGACATCGTTTACGACAGGAACAGGTGTAATCACGAAACAGTTTTGATAGAACTAGCTTACTTTTGCCTTGATAAGGTAAATTGGCGTATTTTCTTTCTTTTCTCTGATGTAATGTGTGTTTTTTATATTTACCTTTACGTCCTTTCTTTGGACGACCTTGAGACCTGCTACTTTGGTTATTAAAGTTCTCATTAGTTGACTCGTATTTTATAATGTCATTTGTTATATGGCTTACAAAAGTAGTTACCTCTTCGTTCAAAACTGTCCATTCATCCATATTTGAAATATTAATGCTAGAAGGTCGTTCTATGTTTTTTTTTTCAAACTTTTCTCTGAGCAGTGCACGACAGCAAGAATATTGACTTTGTTCGACTTTCTGCTTTTTGGAATTTCTTCGTCACTGTTTGGTATAAAATCTGAATCTGTATCGCAGCTAAAGTCACTTACCCGGTCTTGTTGTTTAATGATTTCGTTATTGATGCGACATTGATGTTTGCAGAAAATCTCTGAATTTATTACTGTCGCACTGTAATTTTCATTCCTCGTATCAGATACTTCTTGGAAAGGTGACTCTCGTTCAGTTAAGGTCTGATAAATCTCAAAGGTGTCAGGAGACATAAGTCGTATAGGTGACGAATTTTCTTGTCTCGTTTAGACATCAATGGGGTCAACGGTGAGTACAATGGAGCTATAGGTGATTCTATTTTATCGGATAGTTCGATCCTGGTAGTTACTGGTGACTGGACTGAAATGAAAAGCGACATGCTAATAAGCAGACCAAACCCCAAGCTTGTAAATGAACATATTTATAAAAATTGCAATGACGAGGATCATTTTCATTTATCATCGCAACTTGAGAAGGTAAAGAAAAATCCATTTCAGAAGGCAAAGTAAAGTTCATATCAGAAGCCAAACAATTATTCATATCAGATGGCAAAGTAATATTCATATCAGTTGGCAAAGTAAAATCCACATTATCTAAAAAAAACAAAGCAGCGTGTTTAATTGCAGAAAGCTAGGAACAATAAAAATGTTAGAATCACTCGACAATATCGACTACGTATCGTGATTATATATAAATAAAATAACAATATGTAGTCTTACAAAATAACCTCAAAAACATACCTTCATTTTCTTTGCAGTTGTTCTTATGTGATTCACCCAAGCCATTCGATATAATTCTGTCTACCCTCTTCATCGTTACTTAGTGACCAAATAACGCACAATAACAACACTTAATACTAACTACACGGTTTCACCCGCATAAGTTCCGATCCCGTGGGAATAAAAAGTAGCCTATGTGTTAATCCAGGTCTCCAGCTATCTACATACCAAGTTTTATTGCAATCGGTTCAGTAGTTTTGGCATAAAAGAGTAACAAACATTCATCCATCCAAACTTTTACATTTATAATATTAGTGGGATTTTGGAAGGTTTAAAATTAATTTAAATCTTTTAAAATATTATTATCTTAAGGATTGTTGTATTATATACTTTATTAAATAATTATTGTTTTATATAATTTGATACTAATGATAATATTATATTGTGTTACTAAAAATGGTTATTTTTAGTTACTTTAATCTAATGCGATAAAATTAACTTTAGATATATCAAAAACGATTCACCTATTTTAGATCCATTTTGTTATTTCATTAGATACCAATCACATCAAAAATCAATTAAGCAAAAAGGATCCAAACAGCTTGGATTATTTTTGAGATATTACAAGTGCATTCTTTAACAATGTAATAATTTATTAAAAGCGATCCAGGTGGATTGGATTCTTTTTAAATTATAAATGGTTGACCAGTTTCAAAATCGTATACTTTCTCTATAATGATCTAAGAAGTTTGGATCGTTTTTGCGAAATTAAAATTTAAACCTGTCATAGAGATGGGTTGGTACCCCTTATTGAGGTTTGAGATATATTTATTTCTCATAAGAATTTGAACAATTCACTTACATGAGAAAGTTAAAGCACATACAAACAAATAATAATCTTATTCTAGGCGTATACAAAGATATTGAATAAAAAGGTCAAATTAATATATATTATTTTGACTACGGTGCTTTTACTAATCGAAAATATAGATCTTAATTGGCATATTCAGCTCATTTTCGACCATATACTATATCACAATAATTAAATTTAGATAGTATGAGACTGTCCACTAGTTGTTTTCTTAAGAAAACAACTAGTGGGTCTCATACTATCTACAAAGTTTTAAAGTTCACCCGGTTGAGTGTGAAATGGATCGAAATGTAGTAGTACTTCTATGACTTTGAGCAAGAAAGTAAGATTCCTACAGTATATAATGAACTCGTTAAAAAAGCATTGACCTTAATATCGACATAATAATATTCAAATTAAACTCTTTAATATTGTGCACATATTGGTATTCCTCTAACACTTCATATTGTAGTGGTAACTAATCTCGGATAAAATAAAGTAACTAATCATACATTCTTACCTGGTAAATTACTCTACTCGATTCTTCGTAACAAAATATCTCCTCCATTCAATCCCTTATTTTCCGTAAAAAAATCCCATATTTTCCGTGGTCAAGGTGAGGAAATCATTGCCAAAGTAAAAATTTAACGAAACTTAACTTATAACGATCTCCAGGCTTCTTTTCGCATATAAAAATTATTTGTAACTTATTATTTTATTTTAAGGAAAAGTTCTATCTTTGGAAGGCTGCATACCTATTACCCAAAACGGCGTTAGATCTGACAAGTCTAAATATATCATATCGTTCCTCCATTCTCCCAAAAGTTATGGAGTCCGTAATTGACAAATAAAAATATTAATTCAATGTTGTTAATCCTTCAGTCTATTTATTAATCGTAAAATGAAAGTCATGCGTTCATATTTAAGAATATGTTAAAGCCTGTCGCAGAAGCCTGAAACAGTAAAGTTATGTAACATCTACGTATATTTTTTTCTACATCATTATGTCTTATTCTGCGTGTGACATATCTGTCATAAAATTATGTACGGATGTAATAAAACCATCATATCATGTAGTATATTATTATTCATAAGCTATATAAAAACTTTTTTGCTTGGCTTCAGTTTCAGTCAAAACAAATGCAAGCAGCCTACAGAACAGGCATAAGTAAAAACAAAAAGGGCAGGTTACGAATTAACTTTGATGGACCCGGAATTGTAGATCTTGGATAAGAATATAATTTAATGAAATAGTGAATTATGCTTGTGAACCCTGCATGTATAAATGTTAAGAATATTTATTATTTATATGATTTTACGTACCTTTACCCCATAAAATTTATAGTAAACAATTAAGTGACGTAAACAAGAGCTCACGTTCGCTTCAGAGTTATTTTTTAAATAGAGCATAACAGAATATTGTCATCTATACTAATATTATAAAGAGGAAAGATTAGTATGTAAATATTATTGTAACGAATATGCTCAAAGAGTACTAAATCGATTGCGATGAAAATTGGTATGTAGATAGCTGGAGACTTGGATTAACGCATAGGCTATTTTTATCCCGACATTCCCACGGGATCGGGACTTACGCGGGTGAAACCGCGAGGCGCTGCTAGTGATATATAAAACTAATTCACTACTTAACAAATGAATACTTCTGAAATTACTAACAATTTTTTTATGAAATGATACATTAATTGACATGCTAGTTGCTAAAAACGACACAAACACTACATAAATTACCTACAGTTTCATTTCTATTTTCTGGATAAACCACTGAATATTATTGTATTTCCACTAATTCTGCAAATCGTACTATAATCGAATATGTGTTTCATGTCGAAAATGAAGTAATAAATAGTAGTTGACTAGGAAAATCCACCACACACTCGGCTTGTCAACCCCAACGATGGCAACAACCAAGGATTAAATCTCGACGAATTGCGATAGACAGGGGATACAAAAAGACAGTGTAGCCAGGGGTTAACTTCAAATCCATTAATCTCAGATATCGGATATGGATTGCAAAATGTAACACATGGAATATGTGTATCTATATAGAAACATTTTATTACAGATTTACTGAAACCTCGTTTACGTCGTCATCAAAATTCAAAATTCAAAAAATCTTTATTTCATAAAATTGACCATCAATTATTCGAAATCGTCTATTTAATAAATAATTACTTATTATAATTAAAAATTATAGATCAACACACACAGAGTCACCGCAACAATAGTTTGCTTCGTCAAATGTAAAATGATTAAAGAAAACAAAATGGATAACAATATCACACTATTTATGACAACACAAACTGACTAAAAGTGTCATCGTGATATACATGGCATCACACTATGTTCACTCTAAAAGCATGATTCATAGGTTTCCGAACTGTCCTTTAAGTAAAGACTCTTATAAGAAAACAATTTAAAATATCATACATTCATATTCCTAGTCTATTTGCTGTAGTAAAAAATAATATTCATTGGTTGAGTAAATGCTGTAATAATAGGAGGGTCCTCTAAAACATCTATTTTATTTGTAAAACAAGCTCACAAAACATACTTCAATTCTAACTTATTTTGGAGACATAACTGACCGCTCAGACAAAATAAGTAATAAAATATTAAAGTGTGACAGCTGTAATAGTATAGGAAAAATGGACCGTTCCTTTGATATCAGGTATAAAAATTCACATAACAGCGTCCCGAAATCACTTTTCAGAGGAGGCAAAACATTTAATACATGGAGAATGTAGTTTGAGTGACAGGAACACTGATTCTTTACATACGTACTCATGTAATAACTGGTCATATGTAATGAAAGTCTTGTCAATCAAGATGGACTATCATTACTTAGATGGCCTACTGTAGAGACGAAACACATCGAAGTATGACGTGGTGGCATTAGAACATTAGATACCTACTCTTAAAAGCTATGGGATTTCCTGCCACGTTTGGACTGTTGAAAATTAGACAGGGACAACAATGCGTCGTAAAATACAGTAAAGATAATGTAATGAACTATAGGTCCCTATCATTAAATGTCTATACTTAATAATAATATTACCAATACCTCTGAATACTTCTGAATACTCTGAATACCCGTAGCTTTAGAATTTATACACTTTTACTTGACCACAAATCATTTGTTAACAATGCCACCATTAGGTAGTCGCTTAGTAGAGAGGTTGGTCAGAAACTATTTAGAAATTGTTTTCACAGTTCTCTAAACTAGCGCGTGCCTGTTAACAGGTTCTTGCAACGTCACCATTGTTTCATTTCAAGACTACAAACAGTCAAGAGCGAGACCCTTTATATTTTCTCGAAATGCTAACTTTGGTGTGAAATTAAGAGTTTGTATTTTGAAATCTATTTGAGGCAGTTTACTGAAGCCAAGGCCTTGCTTACATACGACCTATTGAACGTCATCGTCTCATATTTATAACAGAAATACGATACACCATAACATTATATAAACACACCAGCTAGGTCTCTTTTGCATCGGACGGTGAGCGGAGCGGACTAACCTGATCAGGATCGTATTCTCATTTGTCTCGATATGTGTGCAAAAGTATTGTTCTTATTTTTTAAAGTCATTTTCACTTCTGTGATAGAACAATAGTTATGTTAAAAAAATATGATAAATATCATCAGTATTAATAATAAAATAACATTCTGAGACATATTCCACCGCTATTTAGACCTTTATCTAAACAGAGTTTGTACTATGGATTCTACGGAGCACGGATAAATATACAATACATTTTGTTTATAAACATACACATATTATACATAGAAACACCCAGACCAATGCAAAATATTTACACAGAGCGGGAGTAGAACCCGCAACCCCGGTGTGGCAGTCGA